>JBAMYA010000011.1:200065-213119 GCA_037176975.1 Arrhamphus sclerolepis
AGTTTTATGCTGCCTAGATAATGATTACCTCCGTGATTACTTAGATTCCCTGACTATTTACAGTGTTATATAATTGCTACAAACTTTTTTTTTCATTTACATAGACCTTCTTCCATGTTACTTATATCATGTCTCATGGTTAATTCTTATCTAGGCAGCATAAAACTTTTTATACCCATAATTAACCTAATTGATGTAATGCGTTATGCATTACAACAAAAAAGCTTATAGATTGTAATATTCTCATGCTTTCAAATCAAAATGGGACAAAGTAAATTACAGACAGCTGTGGTTTATTATACTGCTTTAATAAATAATAATAGATTTTATTTTTAGGCACGTTTTATGACACTCAAGGTAGAAGATAGACATTTAAAAAAGAGAAAATGAAACTCAAGACAACAAAAATGATAAAATATAATATATAATAAAATACAATGTTGATAAATGGACAAGTATTGACAACAGCCGTGGCATCAATCAATAGCTTGGTGTAATATTTTCAATATAATTATTATACTGGAGTATTTTTTGGTTAACAAAGCTTTTCTTGGACATGTGTTATGTTAAATTAGATTAAATAAATGTTATGCATATACATATTTTAAATCTGTTCATTTGAGAACTAAATCAGTAAGGTTCTCGATACAAAGCAGTCATTGCAGCATAGTTTTTAACATGCATTGATGTTCACTAAGCATTCTGTTTAAAAGATTTCCCATCAAGACCTGAAGAGAAGTGATTTACTGCTGCATCTGCTGTCCATGAGAATTATTTCTAGATGTTTTAGTGCTGGTGAGGCAGAACATAATAAAATAAAACAATAAAAAATGAGCGTGTGGTTGCATAATGACCATGCACAGAGACCATACAGGAATAGAATTCAATGCAAGTCAAAGGCACGGGCTCGCTAATTACATAAACAGAGAGTAGATGGACCACACAGCTTTTCATTAAGCTTCTCAAAGAAGATGCACCAAGGTCAGATTTGTCTCTCAGAGAACCCTGGCAGATAAGTTACCAGTGGACACGCATCAGTGATGTTCATCTCAGAGGATTCGTGAAGGTCACATCCGGCTGGAAATGTGTTTAGATATGTCATGTCTCACGTAGAGCCGTCTGGAGACAGGCTGCTGTTTCAGACAAAATTAAAGAACCAAATAAAGACTTCCTGCCTCGTGTTTTAAATATGCTCGCTCATTATAGATGAGCTGTGTGGCTGAGACAGAAGCCATGGCGCTGGAGTGAGGTAAGGTCTGTGGGCTTAAGGCTTCGCTAAACGTCCAACAGAACAGAGATACATGGAAACCTACGTGCACACAACTACAAATAAAAATATGGTACATATGTTGTTGTGGTACATATGTGCATACATTGTTGGGTGAGCAGCTATTTTCATTTTTGCTTTAGAAGCAGGGGGAACTAGAAAAACACTCAGAGAGCACAGACCTCCAAGCAGCACAGTTCCCCCACATATTGTGACTTACACCTAAAAACAATATTCCTACACGTGTTTTATCTATTTTATTGGAATCTTTGACCATGAAAACATACCCATAGCAACTGGAATCACATTGATATCATCCATCCATCCATCCATTATCTGTACCCGCTATGTCCTATGCAGGGTCACGGGGGTCCGCTGGAGCCTATTGATATCATTATTAGTTTAATAGTTATTTGCGAAAGTCAACATTTCTGTAATGGTGGTTTTCTTCTGGATCAGCTCCTTAACTATTATACATACATCAAATCTGTTAACATCCTTCTGTTTCAGCAGACTGTCAGCTACTATTTGGTGTTAGTTGCACGTCTGTATCTTCATTTGTTACCTCACAGTGTTGAAAAAGATGAAAACCCCCGACTTTTTTCATGTTCCGGATCTTAGTATCCAGAATATTCCAGGATCCGGATCAGACTTTTACACATTATTGATGCTGTCATGACCATGTTCCATACTTTTTTCCAAGCATTCAGAGCGTTTATTGTGGAGATATATACACATATCCTGAAAATGGCCCTCTCTCGCAATGATAAAGAATCCTTAAAAGATTCCTGGATCCAGACGGTGATCCGGATCACCTCCAAAATTTAATCATTTGTTCACTGTCCCAATTTGGACGTACCCTAGAATTTTTATGAAAATCCGTCCAAACAAACAAACAGACAAAGCAATGCCGGCAAAAACAGAACCTCCTTGGCGGAGGTAATAACCACAGAGCTTCGTCCCTTTCATAAAGCTTTATTTGTCAGGTCTCCGGCAGCAGGAGCTCCAGGTGTCCATCACATTTACATCTGCCCCACTTTAAATAAGTCAACAGTTCAAGACAGAAACAGCACACACACAACTGAAGCGACGACAATATGGTGACCATGGTAACCACAACAACCACACTCTAATGCAACGCCTGTCCAGCTCAGAGGCATCTTTGAGGCGTTTCCGTAAAACTCTACAGACGCTGTGATGGAGACAGAATACGCTTAATGTAATGTTTCAGGTGAGTTTCAGGCAGAGTTCTCTCCTCAATCTCCTCAACCTCCTCTTCCTCCTCGACTTCCTCCTCGACTTCCTCCTCGGTGGGTGTGACTCCAGTGAAGTCAAGCTCTGGTTGTTTGGCACTCTGTTGCAGAAATAGCGTAAAGGCCATCTCCATGGTGACTCAGAGAACCTCTGCAGAAAAAAAAGTGATGAGAGAAAAGCTCCATGGGTGGAGGAGACCCACCCCCCCCCCCCCAAAAAAAAAAAAAAAAAATGTTTCCCCCCTCCATCCTACCGGCCACATGCTGGTGGGGCTTCATGGGGGCCGTCTTCATCAGGAAGGAATCTCCAACCATCTGCTGCTGCTGTACTATCTCCTGCAGCTCACCGTTGGCAGAGACGCCATTCTGGACGCCGTTTACAACCACGGGACTGCTCTGGGAGGGGCTGGGGGCAGCGGTGGCGAGGCCAGGCAGACCTCCTGGAGCTACGGTGAGAGCAGAGAAATAAACAAGTCTGATCGAGTTGGACTAGTTTACAGTTAACTACTGAATCCCCTTCTGTTGTTAAACTCAACAACAGATTATCCAGAAAGAATCATTTGCTGCTCATGTCGGGTTTTTATCATCTTTGTGGTCAATTTGTTGCTCTTTTCAGGACTCTCTGTGTAGATCATGGACATCCCTGAATATCCTCCGCACAATACAGAGATTCAGCAACAGTCTCTTCAGTCAGAGGATTCTTCAGATCAGCAACAAGACAGACCTCTACAATACAGACTGCTGCAGGACGTCCTTCCTCAACATAGCTAGAACCTTCTACAATTAATCTTTGAAGAATTGCTGAGAGTGCTTTCACACCTGTTGGTCCGGTAAAGTGGTTCGATTGGGTCCAAAAGTTGTTACAATGTTGCAGTTCTCAACTAGTTCGGTTCAAATTCACACCAGTGTTTTTGCAAACGAACCAACAACTGTGGATGTTATATATCCTCCCACTCATGTGGCGGCGCTGTTCACAAAATACCGTGTTTTGGGTGACGTAGATGAAAGCTGATTGAAAGAAAGAAGTAAACATTATGCCGTTTGTGTTTGTTTATTTCTTAACGATGAACTGTGCTTTCCACTATCGCCAAAACAAACTTGTGCGTAGAAATTTTGCGCTTCCAAAAACACACCACATGGCTTACTACGGAAGCTTTGGTTGACCAAAAAGCTACCTGCGTACCAGAGTAGGGCCGAATCGAGGCCAGGCAGTGTTCTCACCAGCAGCGAACCAAACTGGAGTCCACATGGACCAGTTTGATTTGGTCCAGACTAAAGGTGGTCTTGGTCCAGTTCTTTAGTCTGGACCAAATTAAACTGGTCCGCTTTCACACCAGCCCAAACGAACCGTACTTGCAGGTGTTCTGGACTCCAGTCCACTTTAAGTGGACCAAATGGTGTTGGGGTGAAAGCACCCTGAGACTATTAATTTCTCCTTCAGGATCAATAAAGTATTTTTTTTAACTGAGCTGAATATCACATGGAAGAATAAGTCCAAGGTGTCTTTGAGTGATTTTAGTTCAATGAGTCCCAGCAACAGTTGCTCGTTTTAGGTAAGTTTTTTACTTGGAATCAGTTTAGTGTTGGTTTTTGATGATCTGAACTTGTCCATCTCCTGTTTGGCCTGTTTAGTCTCTCTGGAGTCAAAGTTTTTGTCCACTCATGTCCAGGGCCTTTACCACTCATGAGGACCTGTTTAACCTCCATGTGATCAGAAGTGGTATTACAGCAGAGTGACTT
The DNA here is from genome assembly GCA_037176975.1 of Arrhamphus sclerolepis. Classification (NCBI taxonomy): domain Eukaryota; kingdom Metazoa; phylum Chordata; class Actinopteri; order Beloniformes; family Hemiramphidae; genus Arrhamphus; species Arrhamphus sclerolepis. The sequence goes on from JBAMYA010000011.1 coordinate 204,326, forward strand.
TAATTTCCCTTCTCTAGTGTGTCTCTTGTTTCTTTACAGTCCTTTTCCTTCATTTTGTGGTTGTTTTTATGGTAACTTTTGTGACTTTCTAAAAACGTTTTTGTACAGTTTTTGTATCTGTTTAAACTCAAGCAGGTTTTATTTTAGTTTCAGTTTGTGTTTGCACATATTGCAGGGTTACCTGGACTCAACGTGGCGCCATAGACCTGCGGAGATGCTCTGATGTCCTTCTGAGACCAAGACAACAAACACCATGATGTTACTGCACAGAGACGAACAGATGTTCACTGTCTTCAGATGTTCATGGACCACACTGACCTTCTCTCCTGCGTCACTCTTCCGGGTCCTCTTCATGATCTCCTCCAGGCGCTGTTGGACCAGAACAGAACAGACCAGATCAGACTGGATTGGATTAGATCAGATCAGATCAGATCAGATCAGATCAGATCAGACCAGACCAGACCAGACCAGACCACACCACACCACACCAGATCAGACTGGATTAGATGAGATCAGACCTGATTAGACCAGATCAGATCAGACCTGATTAGATCAGACCAGACCAGGCCAGATCAGACTGGATTAGATTAGATCAGACCAGATTAGAGCAGATCAGACCAGATTAGGCCAGATCAGACCAGATCAAATTAGATCAGATCAGACCAGACCACACCAGATCAGACTGGATTAGATTAGACCAGACCAGACCAGACCAGACCAGACCAGACCGGATTAGACCAGATCAGATCAGATTAGGCCAGATCAGACCAGATTAGGCCAGATCAGACCAGATCAGACCAGATCAAATTTGATCAGATCAGATCAGATCAGATCAGACCTGATTAGATCAGACCACACCAGATCAGACTGGATTAGATTAGATCAGACCAGATTAGACCAGATCAGATTAGATTAGATCAGACCAGACCAGATCAGACTGGATTAGATTAGATCAGACCAGATTAGATCAGACCAGACCAGATTAGGCCAAACCGGACCAGGTTAGACCACACCAGACCAGATTAGATCAGATCAGACCAGACCAGATCGGATCAGAACACATCAGACCAGGGAACTCTGGTGTCACCTTCTTCCTCTCCAGGCGCTCCTGCTCCTCCTTCTGAAAGTGCTTCTCCCTCTGGACGCGCTGGCGCTCCGCCTCCTCCTTGGCTCTGGCTTCAGCCTCGTCCCTCTGAAAACACCAACAACATACTCACATTTCTGAAGACATTTTTAAAGCCTTTTGAAGCTCTGAGTGCCTTTAACATCAAATAACATGACATGACACCATTTTAAAATTAGTTTTTAATGAAAAAAAAGTGTATTTTTTTATTTTTAACTTTATGATAATAAGAGAAAAATTTGTGATTTTAGTCAGGATTCCCACTCTTTCCCTGAAATTATTTTCCAGGAGTTTTCCAGGACATTTTCAGCCACTACAAAGACCAGTTATGATGTAATCCATAACCTCCTTCCCCTGTTCCCCTCATTCTCTGGAAGTGTTCTTTTCTACACCTGGAACCTCCATTTACCCAGATTGTTTCTATGTTTATTACTCCGACATTTGATGTGCAGTCTATGAAAATAATTATGACAAATGTATCACAGAATAATGCAAACACATCCACTTCATTAGGATGACAAATGTTTAACTGGAAAATTCACAAACTCAACTTTCTCTTCTCTCTTACTTACTTTCTCTCCTGCGCTTCCTCTGAAAATATTTCTATATTTTCAATAAATCACTCTAAACTATTTTCTTAGTTTCATCTCAGTTTACTTTACACATCTGGCACCTGCATTTCTTAAACATAATAAAAATCTAAATCACTGCCCAAGTATCCAAGCAAAACATAAAATGTCATAAATGTAACTAAATATCAAAGTAAAAATTTATCTTGCAATATAAAATAAGGCAATGTCATTCTAATAAAAACGTTCCTCAGTTACTGCAGCTTGTTGACACTCGTGCAAACTTTCCAGTGTTTGTGCTCGAGCTTCCAGCCCTTCCTTTTCCTCTGCCATACTCCAATACGCATTTGATTTAGTCAGTAATGTGCTTTCTGCATTCGCTGCCATTTCATCTGCCTGTTTCTGTATCATCTCACTGCTTTTCATTGTTCTTTTCTCTTTAACTTTCACATTTAGTGGGCGCGGGACAGAAAAACCTCTTGAACCAATACTAGTGACACTTGTCAGCTTTCAGTCACTAGCTTTGTCTCTAAGCACTAAGTCCTTAACGGCATCTGAAAAGTCGCTAAATCTAGCTAGAAAGTCAACTGGAAGCCCTGCGTTGCAGAACTGCTCTAAGCAGAAATGCTAATTTGATTGGCTGGTAGCATAACGTGGAGCGTTGCCACTTAATGTTGCTCAAAAGATCAGGTGACAACAGATGTGCATGTACAGAACTTTTAACCCGTTTACATTCACTCATAAGGCAAGAGGAGGAAAAACAATTTTCCAGGATAACTGAACCATTTCAAGGACATTTGACCTTTTTTCTTATTTTTCATATATTTTCCAGGAGTGGCCAATCATTTTTCTAGGTTTTCCAGGACGCATAGGAACTCTGTTCGTACAAAAGCCTCATATTTATAAAAATAGGTGTGAATTTTGTGAAATCTGAGGTTTTATGACCAAAGTTCACTTAAAAAAATAAATAAATAAAAATATTACCAGTCCAGGAACTCACAGGAACAATGTAGCTGATTGAGAAAATAAACACTAACCGGCCCTTTAATGGTAACCATGGTAAAGATGCAGCCCTTTAACGGTAACCGTGGCGCTGTAATGGTAATCATGGTGATTTTTTGGCCCTGTAATGGTAACCATGGTGATGATGTGGCCCTTCAATGGTAACCATGGTAATGATGTGGCCAGATGAAGTCCAGACCTCTGACTGAAATGCTGTGGTGAACCTTCGGAGGAGCCGTGGAGATGCAGATTTACAGGAACCTCAAAGAACTGGAGCAATGTTGTGGAGAACAGACCAGAACTCCAGAACCAGGAGAGGCACTACTACTGCTAAAGGCGGACTTGGAAGCTGGGACTGATGGAGGTGGACCTGGCAGTGGTAGAATGATGGACACTGTCAGTCTCCAGCTGGTCTTTGGAGCTCCAAGGTTCAGGTTGATGCTTTGATCCCCCCCTAAATTAATGGGAATTAAAGGATTATTCTGGATTATTTCTTAACGTCTCTCTGAGGAAGTCTCTCATTTGCTGCACTAGACTACAGGTGCGCCAGGATTACAGGTGCAGCCCTGGATGGAGACTGGGACAGGTAATGGACAGGCTACTTCTCCAGCAGCCCAGGTATCTTCATGGGGGCGTGGTGAATTGGTCCTGCAGGAGCTCGGGTACATTATGGACTGGTTCTGGAAGATCTCATCTAATGTCCATGTTGTTCTGGGCACACTGAACCCAGCTGACCAGTCTACCTCACAACTAGATCTTAAAATGCAACAGGAGCAGGGACATGATTGGCTGAGCTTTACTTCATTCTATCATCAGTGTATTTGACAACAGCCTCTCTTGTCCCCTGCTGGTCCGTTGTCATCGTGGTCTGTAGTTTCTGGTTCCCGTCAGGTCCTGGTTTAGCAGCACTGTTGAGACTCCACCAGCAAGATGAAGCCAGGACAGAACTGAGACAACATTCCTGGATGAGGTCTTCTAGGGTTGGGGCCACAGGGCAGTAGAAGGTTCTAGACTCACTTTTAGCACTGGTGCACCCACATCACATTTAATACCACAGTTTTACCTGTAAAACTTTTTTTTTCTAATTGCTGTCCAATATTGACTTATTGACCTGGACAGGTGTCCAGTCCATCACAGGGCCACATTTAGACAAACACCCACTGACACTCACTTGTGCCTAATTCAGAAACACCAGTTAACCTAACCAGTCCATGTCTTTGGACTGTGGGAGGAGGCCGGCTGTTCCCATCAGAAAGGCAACCAGAGCCGGGGCGGGCCTGGGGACAGCCGGCCGCTATCCGAACCGGCGGATCACGGATCCGCACTCAACACGCAATGCTATCAAAATACAAATGTCATCAAGTAAGGCTTTGTTTTTTTTCTTTACTTGGAACAATGATTAAAACAATTTTGGTTTCTTTTTAGCAGCATATTAAACAAAGAGCCAGCGAACTTTTGCATCCCTCTGCATCCAGAGCTACTGGAGTGTATTTCTGGAGATGGGAGGGGCAGAAGACACATCACCACGTCACCACGTCACCTGCTATGTTGCCATGGTGATCTTAGTGGAAAAGACAGGGGAGAGACTCAATCCTCCAATGGCTGATCACAATGGTGCGACCTCAGATTTTTTTAGTTGTATCATTAAGAAATTTGGTCGCATGTGTTGGTCGCACTCCAGAGCCCTGCATTAGATCTGATTGGCCGTCTGAAGTCAAAGGGTCAAAGGTCGAAGCAGTTCCAGTCCACCATCAACAAAGCTGAGAGGAGAAGCTGGTGGTTCTGGATCACTGACCTGCCTCTGCAGCCTCTCGTTCTCCTCCTCCTCAGCCCGGGCTCTCTCCTGAGCCTCCTTCTCCTCCTGAGCTTGCTGGGCTTCATCTCTCCGACGCTGCTGCTCTGCCATGAAGCGAGCCTCCTCCTCTCTGCACTTCCTCTCCTCCGCCTCCCGGGCCATGGCCTCCTCCCGGAGAACCCTGGAAGAGCATAATGTTTAAAGCTGCTGAATAGAAAATGATCAGTAAAACAGCTTTATGTTCACCCTGCTTCTTTTAAATTCACCACTATTGTTGTTTTCTGACAGTTTCTAATGAACACCAACTCCTCCCTCTCCATCCACACATTCTCTTCCATGTGAGCTCAGATCCAGGAAGAGTTAACAGGATCAAGTATTCTGGCTTAAATATAATCCAGAACCTACTCAGCAGGAAAAGTCTGCCTCTCAACTGGACATTCTAACCTGGACGTTCACAACTAGACGTTCTCACCTGGATGTTCTCAACTGGATGTTCTCAACTGGATGTTCTCAACTGGACATTCTAACCTGGACGTTCTCAACTGGATGTTCTCAACTGGATGTTCTCACCTGGATGTTCTCAACTGGATGTTCTAACCTGGACGTTCTCAAGTGGATGTTCTCAACTGGACATTCTAACCTGGACGTTCTCAAGTGGATGTTCTCAACTGGACATTCTAACCTGGACGTTCTCAACTGGACATTCTAACCTGGACGTTCTCAACTGGACGTTCTCACCTGTTGCGGTGCTCCTGCTCAAGACGCTCTTGCTCCTCCCTCTCCCGTTGCTCCCGGGCTTGTCTTCGTTTCTCAGCCAGGACACGAGCCGCTTCCTCTGGGTTGTTGGTACCAGCTGACGGTCTGCTGGTGGGTGCAGCCGGGGTGGAGGTGGGGGCAGCAGGAGGAGGAGGCGTTACCGAAGGAGGAGTTAATGTTACAGGAGGATCTGCAGCTGCAGGGGGAGCTGCAGCTGCAGGAGGAGCAGCAGCTGCAGGAGGAGCTGCAGGTGGACAAGCCACCTCTGAGCTCGGAGCAGACAGAGTTGGTGCCATTTGGACTGGTGGGCTGAGAGACGAAGGTGTGACCGGAGCAGAGGACACCAGGATTACAGGAAGGTTACTGGAGGCTGTAGGAGAGGAGACACAGGGACCAGGGGTCTCATTTACAACCATTGCGTACATACAAAAACTGAAACCTGCGTACGCTGCTTTCTACACAAAGTTTGTGATCTACAAAAAGCAAACTTGACGTGAGAATGTGCAGTCCGTCACGCAAACTCAACCGTACGCCGGTTTTGAAGACTGTGGAAACTGGCGATGCAGATGGTGAGGTGGGGAATTGAAGCTACACTGCATCACGACTCCTCTCATTTAATTTAATTCCATATCAAACTGTAATCAGAGATCAACTTCATCATCAGCAGTAAAAACAGTGTTAATTATGTTAGCGCTAGTGAGCCATGAGGACCTTTCAAATAAATAAAAATAAGGTCTATGAACCAACTTAAAACTCCAATCAAAGTCTGCACAACATTTCATCAAAGTTATCACAATGTCACATTCCTCTCCCTGATGATCACCAGGGCAACGTGGACCACAGATTAACACATAGATTGTAACAAGGTGTGGTAATCACACTAATTGCTGTAAACATTTAAATACTGAGGTGACCCTCCTGCGTAATGCTGCACCATGGATGCACTGGTACTGCTGGGAGACCTGGAAAATGGGAGAAATAGGAGGGAACACGTTTTCACGGATCACCAGGATTACCTGGACCATGATGATGACTGGCTAATATGTCGATTTAGACTAACTAAAACTTTACTCTTGGATCTATTTGCTGAACTGAGTCCAGTACTGGAGATACTGACCCGCCAGAACCACGACATCCCTGTTCAAATACAGGTGTGAACAACTCTGGGGTTCCTGGGGATTTAACAGACAGATGTGTTTAACATAATCAACAATTAGTTGATTCTCTGCCTATAGTCACTTTTAGGAACAACATAATTCATTCTCATACATTCTTCAAAAAACCTCTAGAAGTTACTTTCTTCGCTCCCAAAACTTGTTTTTTTTTTTTTTTTTAAATTTTATCTAAAGTTCAACCTGAGAAGCGGAAAAAAGATATTTAGATTTACAGTTTAGAGAGAAACAATGGCGTCGTTTAGGAGTCTCACAGGCTTTCAACTCCAGCATCCTGGAAACAAGAGCGAAGCCTCATCAGTCTTACTGTCTCAGAGCTTGAAGTCACTTCATGATAATAGATAGATGCAGACTCGACCCATGTCTGTCTGCGGACTTTACTGTGCCATTTTAATTCTTCACAGACAAAAAAAAACAAAAACACGAAGAAATGCACCATTAAACACAGAGAATCAGGCCTGGATGCCGTCAGAGTCACTTAGCATTATTTCCAGCTAATTTGCTCCTGGGCTGTATTGGGTCGCCAGTCCGACATTACCAATTAGTAGATGACACCCTGCTCATCACTCTGTGTTTTCTTTCTTGCCATAATAGCAAGTGATAAATTTAAATTGACCTTTTTCAACATCATCATGGTTGCTGTCTTCAATAAAATGATATAATGTTGTTGGGCTCAAACAAGATACAAGTCTTTGTTTAAAAATGTACTATTTAACAGGATTTTCTATCATTTTTAATTTAAGGGTACATTATGAACATTTTTCCTTTCTTAAGGAACAGCCAGCTGATTAATTTATCTAAAGTTAGAAGCTCATGGACTGGACCAAACTTAGGCAAACAAAGGGAAGCTTTTACCTGTTTGCTTCCTTAAGTCCTGTTTCTGACAACTCAAGTGTATATAAAGTATCATCTGGGTCTGAATGTTTCTGGCTCATTTGGCTTTGTGAGGAAAGTTTACCTAAAACTTTCAACACTGGATTTGAATCCCAACATCGTGCTGTAGTGTGGTAGTGTAGCAATGTAATTGTAGGGTAATACTCACTTCCCACTTAAAAAGCTTTTACTGTTTCATGCCTCTCCCTCTCTGCTACTCTCTTGGAGAGTGTGTTCAATTTGACTTCTGAAATGAACCTCTCCTTCCACAAAACTGCCTTACATGTTTACTTGAAGCTTCTACAGGTAAACATAATGTAGATAAATAAGTCAGTGACCTCTGACTTATTTTTTGTTATTCTTGAGTATTCAGTCAACTATTTTGTTAATTGGTTGGAAGCCCAGTTAGACTGGGTGTGTATCTTTTGTGAAGCAGAGCAGTTGGTTGCTTCTGGTGTCTGAAATGCACTGCTGGACCTTTGGTAGGACAAGTGTTGGCCGCAAACAATTTGCTCGAAGAGCAACTTCTTTTGGTTGAACAAACTGAATCACCTGCTGAAATGAACCATTAATTTCCAGGTTTAGCTGAGATCAGGAGCAAATGAGACAGTGAGTAAAAACCATTCTGAAATGCAACATTTAAAGATCTTTTAAAGATCTCACCACATTTTGCAGATAACATTCTATACATTAAAGCCTCCAAGCTCTTTGTGTGTATTGACAAACTTTAATCTGTCTTTTTTTTCCTGTTTCTTTCAGAGTAATGTCTTTTTCCTGGCTGAGTGGTCTTTCAGGCCATGTGGGTCCAGAACTGGTTACTCAGTGGATAATGACAATTCCCAGCTTCAGCAGCATCTTCACCTGCTGTTTAGCTTTTGTTCTGGGGTTGATACGAACATTTAACACTAAAGTTTGTTTATCTCTGGGACACAGAACAATCTCCTTTCTGAGATCTGTGATGGCTGAACATTCCCATGGTGTTTATATTGGAGTAGAATTATTTGAACAGATGACTGTGGAACCTTCAAACATCTGGAAAATTGTAGCCAAGAATAAACCACGCTGGTTCTCTTCTTAATATCTTGGCTGTTACATTTTAATTTTCCCATGATGTCACACAAGGAAGCAAAGTGTTTGAGGTGTATCTCCAGTTAACCTAAATGTTGTCACTTAACCTGTCAGAAGCTTCAAAACATCATCATATGGGCTTTCTCCTATTGGTTAAAGGTAAAAATAATCTTCGAGTATGGAAACTACTGACTTTGAAGAAAATGTTTGTTGACCTCTGGATTGAAATGTATGCAAGTGTTGGTGAAATAAATACAGCAGCCATGTTAACAGATATTATGGCTAATTAATTAACTAATATCCACTAGCTTTTCCCTCACATTGCAGCTCATTACCACATTACATCAGATAGTAGTAGTAGTAGTAGAGTAGAGTAGAGATACTTTATTGATCCCGAAGGAAATTAAGGTGTCCAGCAGCAGATACATGTATCGTA
>JBAMYA010000011.1:213219-233769 GCA_037176975.1 Arrhamphus sclerolepis
GAACTTTAAAGTCTATCCTCTGATGGACAGGCAGCCAGTGTAAAGACCTCAGAACTGGACTGATGTGGTCCACCTTTGTGATGTTTTAGGTAGACCTGTAAAGATGCTGTTCCAATAATCAAAAAGATGAATTCATGGACTAGTTTCTCCAGGTCCTGCTGAGACATCATGGTGAAGGTCATGATTTTTGTGAAATGTGAGAGAAATGGTTATGTAAAATCTTTCTTTTAAGAAAAAGAAATTACAATAAAATTAGCTTTTTTTAAACAAAAAAGTTAACTTTTAAAATGTCCAGGAAGTAACAGGAAATCTGACAGCACAGAAAGTAAAGAATAACTGGCCCTTTAACAGTAACCATGGTGATGATGTGGCCCTTTAACAGTAACCATGGTGATGATGCGGCCCTTTAACGGTAACCATGGTGATGATGCAGCAGATAATGGACATTTTTTGAAAACTTCTTTGCTTTTAGGATAAAGAATTGAAATTACATAAAACTTTTACTTTTACAACTGTCATTTCATGTAAAAATGTTGGAAAAAAATAGATAAAATATGTGATTACCAAAGAAAAAATTTGAATTTTGGAACAAAAGTTTAAATTTTGTGATAAAAAAAACTTGTAAATTTTATGATTTAACAAAATGTGATCTTTCAAAATTTATCATTTTACAATAAAATAAACTTTTTAAATAAGGTGATTTTTTTCCTTTTCCTTTAAAATTTGTAATTATACAAGAAAATGTGCACTAATGCAAAATATTTTAGTACAAAGTTTGAATTTTATGCTAAACGTCAAACAGAAGGTCTTTCTGTGGCGCCGTACCTCGGTCTGGATCACAGGTCTTGGTGAGCAGGTCAGTCTTCTTCCTGTTGTAGCACAGACCCAGACGGTGGTGGATGAAAGCTGATTGGCTGCTGTGATTGAGCGTCCTCTGCAGGAGGTCGATGGAACGGTCCACCTGGTTCTGAACAATTTAAAAGGAACTTTAACGAGTTGTTACGAACACGTACGCTATGTAGTAATACCACGTCTGACCACATGGCGGACTGTAGATCTGCTGGGACGATAGTGATGTCACCAGAGCCACATCGTCACCGTGGCTACAGTTAAAAGGCCACATTGTCACCACGGTTACCGTTAAAGGGCCAGTTATTCTTTACTTTCTGTGTTGTCAGATTTCTCGCTGCTTTCTGGACTCGGTTGTAAAATTAAAAACATCTTCTAAAATTTCAAATGAAAAAATGTTGATTTTTTTTGTAAAGAATAATAATAACAATTTTGTTGTAGAATTGTTGTTGATTTTTTTTAAATGAAAGAATTTCACGAACATTATAACCTTTACAGTAAAATGGAGACTTTGGACTAAAATCACAAATGAAAAACAGAAGAAGCTTCTTTGACTCAAAACATGTCACAAAATTTTAACTTTTTACCTTAAAATTGCATTTGTGCATTTTGTTGGAAAATATCAACTTCTTGTAAAATTTGTAGTTTTGTATAATTTCAACTTTTTGTTCTAAAACAACAAAAAAAAGGGACTTTTCATCATAAATTTACTTTACCTCCAAAAATAGAAAATCTTTTTTGCCGCACTGTAGATTTAAGAAAATTTTGACTTTAGCATAAAAAAGCAACTTTTAGTTGTAAAACTACGAGCTTTTGAAGATGGAGACTTTTTGTAGTGAAATCTTAAATTTTCTGGATCTTCTGACGATACGATGTCCCGTTCCGTTGACGATGAAAGTTTACGTTTCACAGTGAAAGTTAATGATCAAAGTTGGTTATGTTACCAAATAAAAATGTAGTTTCTTGTCAGAAAGTTAAACGTAGTGAACCCGTCCTCGTTCTGCCGCAGCGTCAGCTGTTTTTGTGGCATCGCCTCTAACTTTCTAGTGCTGCGTCGCCCCCTAGTGGTCAGAGGTGGTGCAGGTACACATAGCGTGTCTTCAGAAGTCACCCACCAGCTTCTGCAGGTACTTGGCGACGTATCGGATGACCTGGGTGTCTTCGGGTCCGACCTCCAGCGCCCTCTCCACCAGCCGGTCGGCCTCCTGGTGTTTCTGGTAGTAGAGCAGCTTCAGCGCCAGCATGGACAGCAGGACGCCATCATCGGGGTTCATCTGCAGCGCTCGGCGAAGCTGCTTGGTGGCGGGAGACTCTTTGGCATCAGGTTCAGCGTTCATCTCTGGAACGTACTGCAAATCAGAACTCTGTGAGCTAGAGAACGTGACATCACCATGGTTACCGCTAAAAGATCACATCCGTCGGCACGGTTACCACTAAAGGGCCACGTCATCGCCATGGTGACTTCAGTGTTATGAGATAAATCTTGTCCCTCCAGGAAGTGAATTTGAATTCTTTATATCTGAATGTGAATCACTCAATTTGAGCCTGAATTGAAAATTTCAGCTCCCTAATTCAGTCTCGCTTTCAGCTTCACTTCTCTCTGTTCAGGTTCAGTTTTTCGATTCAGTTTTTTGCCACACATCATCCTGGTCCTGGCGTCAGACAGAACTAGTCAAACGCAGATTCATGGGAAGAAGTCGATTTTACAACAACGACGCACTTTACGTTGTCTTGTCATACCTTTCTTTCTTTTTTCTTTCTTTTTTAACACAAACATAAAGTGGAGGGAAGTGAAGCTGAAAAGAGAGAATGAATTAGGGAGCTGAAATTTTCAATAAAATGAAATAAAGCTTTGATTTTATCGTCATCCACATTCAAACCAGCAGATTCAATTTTAAAATCGATTATTCAAACCGATCAATTCAGGCTCAAAATGAATGATTCACATTCAGGTATAAAGAATTCAGATTCACTTCCTGGAGGAAGATTTATCCCCTACAAGGGCACATCATCATCATCATCATGATAAAAAAAAGTGGTAAAACTACATGATTATATCATAAATAAGCGTCACTCTGAGGTCTCCGACTCAGGCGCTGTACCGGTTCGGTCCGGTAGAGGGCGATGGCGTAGCCGTTGTTGAACTGGCAGTTGTCGGGCTGCAGCTCCAGAGCTCTGCAGAAACACTCTTTGGCTTCCTGATAGAACGACTTGGACATCTTCAGGAGGGTCCAGGCCTTCTCTCCGTACACCTGTGGGTGCAGGACACCCGACGAATCGCTGGGATGTTTCTCCTGCAGAGAAGAACAGAAAAGGTGCCCCCTGCTGGTCTCTGAGGTTCAGTTCTTTTAATGCTGAATGAGGCTGGTATGCTCGCGTACCAGGATGTCCTGGACTTTCTGCCAGTAGGTCTGGGCCTCGTCCAGGTCTCCACTGTGGAACTTCAACCAGGCCAGGTCTCCATAGGTCACCATCAGCTGCTGATCACTCTCCTTGCCGTAACACTCCCTGGTACTCTGCTCTGATTGGCCGAGAAGTGACAGCGCCTCCTCAGATCGACCCTGGAGATACCTGACAACAAACGAGGTGAGAATGCTGCTATAATCTGAGAAATCAGAGTTTGAGAATTTAAAACCTGAAATGTTTTGAAAGGCTGAAAAAAGTTTTGAATCTCTCCGAGCATAGTTTTGTGCTTGCATTTTTATTTCTCACACATGCAACATGCATATTACGGAGTTTCAGCCTCATGCTTTCAGATTCAAACCCGTTTTTCAAGTTTACATTTTGAGAGTTTCAAATATGGCACCGTTGTCCCACCGCGTTACGTTTGAACCTCGTAAATATGAGATCTTTGCAGCTCTGCAACAGTCACCTTTCAGAGTTTCGTCCAAGCAGCTGCGAGGTTGCGATCACGTGATTTTTGGCAGCGTTCCCTCTCTGCTTTTCGATTTGAAACTCTGAAACTCAAACAGCTCAGGGGGAGGGACGCCTCCCCCTTCTAACCTGTCATGTCTCTGGTGAAGTATAGTCCAATCACATGTAAGGTCAGGGATGACTGACAGCGTGACGCGGTTCTTGTCTCTGGCGCCGAAGGAGCCTCTGATGGACGTTCGGTGAAGGAGACACTTCGTTCTCTCAGCCATGGTGTTAGCGCCCGTGTCTCGCCACTGCCAAAAATCACGTGATTGCAACTTCGCAGCTGTGTGGACGAAACATGTTGCACTTGTGAAACATAAAAATGCAAGCAGAAAATTATGCTAGCAGAGATTCAGACTTTCAAAACTTTATTTCAGGTTTTAAATTTTCAAACACAGATTTTCAAGCTTTCAAAACTTTTTCTTTCAGTTCAGATTATGGCAGCATTCTCAACTCATAATAGACGGGTAATGCTAAGAACATAGTTAGCTTAGCATGAGCTAAGATTCTGCTGAACCTAAACTGAAATAGATACCTTGTTGAAATTGAACTCATGTCAAGCTAATCTAGCATGAGCTAAGCTGATTCTAAAGCTAAACTGCAATAGATACCTTGTGTGGTAACTGACCTCATGCTAAGCTATCTAAAAGCTAGCTATGCTGCACTATAGTAACATATTTTAGCAGATGTTCAGCTAAATTAAAAGCTGCTAGTTTTCCTTTTAGGAAAATTTTATAGAAAAATATAAATATGTTAAATATAGCAGTGACACAATACATTGCAGAATTGCATTTCTTTAATTGTAAAAATCTTAATTTTACAAAATATCAGAACTTTGTTGCGAAACACTGAATTTTCTCGTAAACTTTCAAATTTCACAAAAACTTTTTTTTTCATCAAATCACAACTATAGCTTGTAAAATTACGAAATACACAAAATTGCTTCTTTTTAACAGAAATTCATATGACATTCAATGTCATAAAATCATAAAATAAATTTATGTCAAACAAAATAAAACATTTTTTTTCAGGAACCCTCATATCTGTAACAAAACCATAATATTGCAACTTTTAAAAAAAAAATCGCAACTTCTCAAGTTGTAAATTTTTGAATTTCACAAAATTTGTAAGAGAAGTCAAATATCTAATAACTGCTGTCAATGTAAAGTCTCAAATTCCACAAAAAACTAACTTCTTTAATATCAAGTCATGTTCTAAAATCCTGAAATGTACAACTTTTCAACAAAATTTGTAACTTTTTCTCTTCACATTGTAACTTTATGCCCAAAATTTTGGTGTCAAATTGTAACTTTCACTGAACGCAATATCTGAAAAAAAAAAAAAAAAAAGAAATCAGATATTTTACAACAAAAACATTTTTTACTGAATTGCAACTTTTTGACAAAGATTTCCAAATTTATGTCATAAATTGCAACTTCTGCAGAATTGCAGGTCTTTAATTCAAAATAATAACTTTTTTTTCAACTCACGACTTTCTAAATTTATACAATGAGACTTTTTAACCAAAAAAACAGCCGTTGCGCAGCGGTCGCAGGTTCGATTCCCAGCCTGTGACCCGTTGCTTCATGTCCTCCACGTCTCTCTGCCGTTTCCTGTCTCTACACTCTCAAGAAAGGCCACCAGAGCAACAAATCAATTACAAATCAACTCAACTTCTAACCAAATACTAGAACTATTTAAAAACCTTTTGACATAAAATGGCAACTTTACATCCTGAAAATAACATTTTAATGCAGGAAAATGCCAGCTGTTCTGGTTCTGGTTTTGGTTCTGGTTCTGGAGTGGCTTCTACCTGATGTAGGCCAGGTTGCTGTAGGAGTGGGCGACAGCGCCGGGCTGACCCAGCTGCAGGTCGATGTCATGCTCCAGCTGCCTGCTCAGGTTGTCCAGCTCCAGGTGTTCCTTCTTCAGACTCCAGGTGAAGCGACTCTGCATTTCCTGCAAGCGGCAATGGAGGTCCTGGTGGTCCTGAGGATCCTGGGGGTCCTTGAGGCCTTGGGGGTCCTGGATGTCCTGGTCCGCTTCACGACTGCTCGGACAGAGGAGGGTGTTTTAGGTTTTGTACTGAGAACGCCTCATTCTGTGGAGGTTGTTTTAATGGTGGCCCTCTATGACATCATAGAGGGCTTGTCCACAAGTACATTTTGATGGAGCTGATCACCTTCACAGTTCCTAGTCGGAAGACTCAACCAGAACTCAGAGTTTCCTCACTCCCGTTAGACACTGCCATGTGCTTGGGGTCATGATCTAGAGTCACTTTTACTGGTTCTTGAAGAAGTTTCACCTTCAGTACAGAAGTTCTTCAAGACTCAAGAAAGTGAGGTCCAGCAGCCTCAAAACCTTTTAGGGTCACAAAGACCTGCACCAGCTCAGACTGCTGCCCTGAACCCAGGGCAGCTGTCTAAGCAGTCTAACCCCTGGACCTTGTCCAGGGGTGAACCTGGTCCAGGTGTTTAGACCACATATTGCTGGATGTCAGTGTCTCCTTTGTCTACAGTAGAAAAACCCCCAACGAACATTAACCTGGACCACTTTACTAACTGTTCCACCTAACACTGATCCAGTCTCTCACCCAGTCCCTGATCCAGTCTCTTACCCAGTCCCTGACCCGGTTCCTCACCAGTTCCTGACCCAGCCTCTGACTAATCCCTAATGCGGTCCTTGACCAGTCCTTGATCCAGTCCCTGACGCGGTTCCTAACCAGTCCCTAACTAGTTCCTAACCCGGTCCCAGATCCAGTTCCTGACCAGTCTCTGACCCAGCCCCTGATCCAGTCTCTCACCCAGTCCCTGACCAGTTCCTGACTTGTCCCTAACTTGTTCTTGACCCAGTCTCTCACCCAAACCCTCACACAGACCCTGACCTGGTCCCATCTATGCAGGGTGCTGAATCCAGATGTTTGTGTACCTGCTACAAACATTGAGATATAAAAAGAAGAACATCTCAGGCAGAACCGGACCTGAAACTGACAGGACGAACCCAGACTCACCTCATCTTCAGGTCTTAGGGTTCAGGAAGCTCAGCAGCAGCAGACAGACTGATGTGAGAGTTGAACAACGACGTGAACTAACATGAATTATCTGGAAACAAAACTGAACAGACGCAGTGATGCGTTCACTGTTGCCTCTGAATCCAGACGCTCCAGCAGGACACTTCCTCTCAGAGAAGACAAGAACAGCAGGTCAGGTTTTAGGCGTGCCATCAACCACGAAAACCAGACACTCTGGTCCTGAGTTACACTACTAGACCATCTGTTTTCCTACAGCACCTGAACACAGCAGCACTCTTTGTAGGTTTCGTTTTCTCTGTTTTCCCTACTTCATATCTCTGTTCTCAGCAAACCTCAGAGATAACAGGAAGCAGAGAACACCGTTTGTTTGAGTTCATGTCTCAAAACTACAATACAGACGTCGACAATACAGACTTCTATATCACAGTTGTCCACAACAGACTGCTAAAACACAGCCCTCTACAACAGACTGCTACAACACCAATCGCTGCTGCTACATTACAGACCTCTACAACACAGATGTCTACAACTCCAACTGCTATAGCACAGACTTCAACACAAAACAGACCGCTACAATACAGACCTCTACAACATAGACTGCTACAACACAGATCACTACAACAAAGACCTCTGCAACACAGACCTCTGCAACACAAACCACTGCAACACACACTGCTACAAGTTACAACACAGACCTCTGCAATACAAACATCTGCACACAGACCTCTGCAACACAGACCACTGCAACACAGACCTCTGCAACACAGACCTCTACAACACAGATACCTCAAACACAGACTCCTAGAGCACAGACTTCTACAGTACAACACAGATATCTACAATACAGACTGCTACAACAGGGACACTACAAAACGGACCGCTACAATACAGACCTCTACAACATAGACTGTGATGACACAGATGTCTACAACAAAGCCTGCTACAACACAGACCGCTGCAACACAGATGTCTACAATACAGGCTGCTACAATACAGATGTCTACAACACAGATGTCTACAACACCAACTGCTACAACAAAGACCTCTTCAACACAGACCTCCACAACACAAACCTCTGCAATACAGACCTCTGCAACACAGACCTCTGCAACACAGTCCACTGCAACACAGACCACTGCAACACAGACCTCTACAACACAGACCTCTACAACACAGATGTCTCAAACACAAACTGCTATAGCACAGACTTCTACAACACAAAACAGATGTCTACAATACAGACTGCTACAGTACAGACCTCTGCAACAAAGACTGCTACAACACAGACCGCTGCAAAACAGACATCTACAATACAGACCTCTACAACACATACTGCTTCCACATCAATTGCTGAAACACAGACCTCTGCAAAACAGATGTCTACAATACAGACTGCGCCAATACATACCTCTATATCACAGACGTCTACAACACAGATGTCTACAACACAGATCGCTGCAACACAGATGTCTACAATACAGATTGCTACAACACAGACCACTGCAACACAGACCTCTAGAACACAGATGTCTCAAACACAAACTGCTATAGCACAGACTTCTGCAACACAACACAGATGTCTACAATACAGACTGCTACAATACAGACTTCTACAACACAGACTGCTTCCACATCAATCGCTGAAACACAGAACGTTGTAACACAGACCTCTACAACAAAAACTGCTAAAACACAGACTGCTGCAAAGCAGACCTCTGCAACACAGACCTTGGCACAGACCTATGTTGTAATTAATTATCATTAATATACACTTTCATGTTCTGTGTGGCTTTCCTGTTCCTCATTTCCCTGATGTGTTTCACCTGTGTCTCTATACCCCTGCTGTGTATATAATATCCTGTCTTTGTCTGCCCTGTGCTGCTCCATTCTGTCTCCTCACACTGTTCATGCCTGCAGTTTTGTCACATCTTGGAATAAAATCATGTTTTTCTCAGATTACTTCTGCCTCCATCTCATGCAACCTCACCAACCTGACACCTGAGTGTGTTATCTGTTGTTGAGCTAGCTGTATCTGACCCCTGCTGTGCATTTTTAACATCGCTGGCTTAACTGAGAGGAAATGTCTGATCCCTGAGGTGGTTGCAGATTTTATTGAGTTACGTTACCTGTTTCCTGCCATTTTATCATCGACGGTTTTAACAGAAAACTCAAATCAAGCCTGGATCTCAGTGCTCTGCTTAAAAAAAAAGGTTCAAACTAAACCAACAGGCCCGAGATGATTGGTGGGGACAATAGTTTTTTTGTTTTTACCTTGTAAAGCATTTTGTGTTGCATTTTATTTAACAAAATATGCTACATAAATAAAGTTTGACCTTTTTTCTTGTGCTTATTGTATGTTCTTTGGTGTCTGAGTGGTTTTCTTTTTTTTCTTTTAGACTTGTGTGATGCTCCTACCACCACCACACAGTATTACTACTGTTTGTTATTTCATAGTTTACATTCTTCTTGTTTATAGATGACACTGTCCATATGTTATCCAGTTGTTCTGTTTAGACGTATGCACACTTTAGTTAATATTTGTCTGAATGGTTTGTTTACGCTTGTTCTTTTCTTTAAGATTCTGCAAACACAGACCAACTGGAGGGGGAAGCCAGGAACACATCATTTTCCCAAGGACTAAAGGGGGAGAACTTTATTGACCTTAGGTAGTTATTTTGTCACTTTAATATGCTATATATAATAATGCTATTTATCATTTCATTTATTTAGTTTCATCCTTTGTTAACTCTGTTTTGGCATTATTAAATTGAAGTTTTTTTTTTGAACACCTGATGTCCTCGTTTGACTTCTGGTCCCTCACAAGCCTTTTTGCTTTTTCCTCGCTGCAGTATCAACACTTACCACCAGATGTCAGTGTGGCGCTGCAGCAGACAGGAAGTCAGCTCTGATCATGCTGCTGCTAAATTTGGTGTTTCTAAGAGGAAATGTGTAATAAACAAGAGAAAACGAATGTATGATGAAGATGATACATAACAGGGCATTAAAACTAAATCTGTGGAGATTTTTTTTTCCCTTTTTTAAATTTTCTATATCTAACTTGATCATGACATTTTTGAGGATGGGTGCTCAAACCTGAAAGGGCTAGCTTAAATTATAATTATATTTGAATATAATATAATGAGTAATTATTTCTACAATCTTTTTAAAATGGTTTTGCATAAAAAAAAATCACCATTTTGTCATAAAATGGTGATTTGCAAGATCTTAACATTTATCGCATTTATCTTTAATATTTATCTTTTGACATTTTATCACATGTGATAGTACAACTTCTCTTGTCCTCTTATTCCTCTTCTTGGCTGCAGTACTCCAACTCACCAGCAGGTGCCCTCACCTGCCTGTGATTCTGGTCTAGTTGGACTGTCTCTGGAAAAATGTGTCTTCACCAAGAAGACAAAACTAAACTGAGGACATGCTGGAGATTTTTTCCCTTCCATCCATGAACTCCAGCTCCTCTGGGACTGGAACCAGTCCGTGTCCCTGCTGGATAAAGGTTCCCAGTGGCCCAAACTGGAACTCATTTGTGTCCCTGCTTGAAAAAAAAAAAAAACCTTCCCAGTATTCTAAACTGGGACCAGACCTGGAAATCTCCATTTAGTGTTAAAACAAGTTCATCTTTGCTCTTCAATCTGAGTTTAGTTTCCAGTAATAAAGTCGGAACTGGAGTTCAGAGTCAAACCTCATTTATTCTTCGTTTCTGGGCTGCACATAAAAACATCACAGCTGCAACTTCAACATTCAGAACTTCACAGTAAAATTTCACAACAAAGTCTCAATAAACGTCACAATCTTGCAAAATTAGCAATTTATGAAAAAATGTGATTTTCAAGGTAGCAGTTTCAATTTCATAATAAAAAGTCACAATTTTTGAAAATTTGTCATTTTATGTCAAAATTAGCTTTTTAATGATATTATAAAAGGTGATGATGTCACTACATTCAGCATCTGTAGGACAATAAAACTGTTATTATTAAAACACAGCAAGTGTATGACATAAAGTCTAATTTTCTGTCAAAGGTTTACTTTTATAAAAACAAATATTTTACCAAAGAAACAATTCCATTAAAAAGTCAGGATTTTATGAAATTTGCTTTGATTATACAACATAAAAACATCTTGATCTAATATAAGTTACTTAACATTTGTGATTTTAAGTTAAGTTTCACTGTTACAATTTCACCAGAGAAATGTTTATTTTTGCTTTTAATGATAAAGCAGTGATATGTTCAAGGTCCTCAGGACATCTGAGCTTCATGAAGCCATTTCATTTAAGTTTTTTAAACTTTATTAAACCAGTAGTTTTGCATCCAGACCCTGTTCTCCACCTTTGCCACGGCTCTGACTCCTCCCCCTTAGAAACACTTCCACTTCCTGTCTGTCTACGTACAGCAGTCCGTCCAATATGAACCGTCTTCTGATCCTTTAAAGTTCCACAACAAACTCTCAAGACCAGTTTATTTTAAACCACAAAGCACAATTATAAATATTTTGTTTTATCAGAATAAATAAACCTCTTTTAATGTAAAAGAGCTTCAAAAGTCCCCGGTGTGTTCAGGGACCCTCAGTCCCACGTCTGCAGCGTCCCAGCCAGCCGGTCCCAGTGGGTGAAGTAGGGCGCAAAGTTGCAGGTGGACTTGAGGTGGTGCAGGTCATGGTGGCGGGCGCCGCCGTACAGCCCCAGTGGCACCAGGCGGTGGGTGGCGGTGGGCAGGTCGTAGCCGCAGTGGTCCTCCACTGACAGCCAGATGTTGAGCAGGAAGAAGCAGAGCTCTGTCAGTGGGTGGACGTCCAGAAGGACGGGCGTGGCGGCGGCGAACATGCCCAGGCTCAGCGTCTCCCAGACGCCCGAGTACTCGGCCGTGAGCGCCGACGTGGCGGTGAAGGTGTGGTGCACCTGGAGAGGGGGAGGAGGGAGGTCAGTAACCATAGCAACAGCAACAATTTATTTTTGATCACTGAGGTACTCTACCTCATAGTTGCTCTATCTATAGTGCTCTAAGTCATAGCTGCTCTGTCCACTGTGATCTACCTCATAGCTGCTCTATCGATGGCGCTCTATGTCATGACTGCTCTATCTATTGTGTTCTATACCATGGCTGTTCTGTCTACTGTGATCTACACTGCAGCTGCTCTATCTATGGAGCTCTGTGTCATGGCTGCTCTATCTACTGTGATCTACCTCATGGCTGCTCTATCCCTGGTGCTCTGCCTCATATGAGCTCTATCACAAATGCTCTATTTCTGCTGTTCCATCTTTCAGGTGCTCTATCTTATAGGTGCTCTACCTCCCAGTTGCTCTACTGGGCCCTCATTAAATTATGGAATAATCCTTTTTAAATGGGCCTATTTTTGGACAAATATGTCCACAGAACATTTTAGCATCAGTCTATCTATCTATCTATCTATCTATCTATCTATCTATCTATCTATCTATCTATCTATCTTGTCTTATATAATGTAGATATTATCACAGATTTATTGATTTTCCACACTACTGCTGTCTTGTAAGTTTGAGAATGAACAAAGTCTGTTCTGATCATATTTATTGATTCCTATTGAGGTTTAAATTCTCTCCAGTATCTGCTGGAATTCTTATTCAAGAAAATAATGACATCCATCCATCCATCATTCATCCATCCATCCATCCATCCCTCCCTCCATCCCTCCCTCCCTCATCCTGGACTCAGGTTAGACCATCAGCTGGCCTGATCTTAGATGCTCTCTACCTCAAATGCTCTGTCTATCAGATGATCTACCTGTCGGATGTTCTGTTTCTCAGGTGAACTCACCTTGTGGAAGTTGCGGTACAGCCAGGGCACCTTGTGGTGCAGCAGGTGCCAGGTGAAGCTCTGCAGGTCGAAGAGCAGCAGGCAGACGAGTACGTGCGACAGCAGCTGCGGCAGCGCGGGCGCGTGCGCGGGCAGGTGCACGGGCCTCAGGTACCAGTTCATCAAGGTGAGCGGGAAGATGAAGAGCAGGTGGTTGTAGAGCGTCAGGTAGAGGCAGCCAATCACCGACGACCAGCTGACGGAGCTCTGCGGCTGCAGCTTGTATCTGCGCACTAACGCGCACCTGGGCGCAAGCGCATCCAGGAGCAGGTATGGCACGCAGCAGCACAGGTACGCGCACAGCGAAAAGAGCACTGGGAAGAAGGGCGAGCGCAGGAGCGGCGCGTGCGCAAGCAGGAGGTCCCAGAGCGGCTGCAGAAGCATGTTCAGACCTGGTTGAGTTCTCCAATTTCGGGTCTCTTGGTTTAGACCTCTGAGTTCAGGTCTCTGGGTTCAGTAGTCCAGGTTTAGGTCTCCGGATTCAGACCTCCAGCTTCAGGTCTTGGATGAAGCGGTTTCGTCGCGGCTCCTGCTTTTATAGCTTTGACGTCACGTGTCGCCCCTCCCCTTTCTGGGATTTCCCAACATGCCGATTTTTTTTTCTCTGTGAACTGTTGGTGAGTCCTCTTCAGATGATGAGGCAACAGTGTATCTCTCCAAAAAAGAGATTTAAAAGCCACGAGGTGTGGTGAGCAGGTCTCAGAGGTCTCAGAAGTCTGGCCTGTTGGACACTTGGACATGTTATTGATGAAAACTGGAAACTGCCCTGCAGCTTAACCTTTGACCCCAAAATGAGACAAATAAGCAGCAAAAGTGTCTGTTGAGCACTGTCCCTCTCTGAGTGCAAGAGTTTCACTTTGGGGCTGAAGGAATGTCCAGAACTGTTTATGTTCCATGATGACTGGAAACATCTGGAATGAGATCCAGAGCTGTTTATGTTTCATGATTACTGGGAACATCTGGAATGAGATCCAGAGCTGTTTATATTCCATGATTACTGGGAACATCTGGAATGAGATCCAGAGCTGTTTATGTTTCATGATTACTGCAAACATCTGGAATAAGATCCAGAGCTGTTTATGCGCCATGATTACTGCGAACATCTGGAATGAGATCCAGAGCTGTTTATGTTTCATGATTACTGCGAACATCTGGAATGAGATCCAGAGCTGTTTATGTTTCATGATTACTGCAAACATCTGGAATAAGATACAGAGATGTTTATATTCCATGATTACTGCGAACATCTGGAATGAAATCCAGAGCTGCTTATGCTCCGTGATTACTGCGAACATCTGGAATAAGATCCAGAGCTGTTTATGTTTCATGATTACTGGGAACATCTGGAATGAGATGAAAAGCCATCATTGAAGTAAAGATGTTTTATGTAACTCTAGAAAAGATGGAGGTTTGGATGGACTCACTTTTGAAGCATTATGTAACACCTTCAAGATCAGAAAAAGACAACATCTGGAACAGCCTCCCCCAGTAGATCTTTAACTCACACGGTGGTTTAAATCTTTTACAGATGTGATTACAAAAAAAATGACCCATAAAGTGATCAGGTATTGATGAAAAGACGATGAAGCCTATGAATGAAAGCAAAGGTTCTTGTGGCGGTGCTTCTGTCTTGCTGGTCCACCATCCTCCTGGTCCTCCTGGTCTACACAGCAAAGCTTCCTGTTTGGACTGTACTTTGTGCAATGCCAATAAAGTTTAATCAAATCTTATCTGATACAGTATAATGAGTGTTTAGATCATTTATTTGACCTCATCAGGCTACAAAAGAGCTTCCTCAGCAGCTCACTCATCGCAGCACCCTGGCCAGTTACCATGTAGGCTAACCCCTGACTGTGTTCAGCGTTAGCTAGCGCAGCAAACAGAAACTCCACCTGAACGGATTCATGCGTTTAAACCACTGTTCATCACTTCTCACCTGAACTCGCACCTGCGGCCACTGCAGCTGAAGAGGAAGCTCCAGCAGCCACCAGATCACATCTGGCTTACTTTAACACATCTGGCAGCAGGGCTCGTCTCTTTTCACCTGCTGTTCTCTCTCTGTGTATGATTGGTTGATTGATTGATGGCCATGGCCCAAGTGGGAGGGGGCATCGGTGCTCAGCTGTAATTGGTCCAGCCCACAGTCAATCATGACTTATAGGCCGGCCTACCAGTTTTGTGTACCAGTAGGTATCATAGCTATCTTTCTTTTTTCAAACTTTTATTTTAAAGAACAACAGCATGAGAAAAATACAACAAATTCATAACTAAAACCACTACCAGTACACCATTAGGAAAACAAAACAAAACAAAACAAAACAAAACAAAACAAAACAAAACAAAACAAAACAAAACAAAACAAAACAAAACAAAAAGGCCCGGCCCAAAATCACCACAGGCCCAGTGGGCAAGTGCCCAGTATGCCCAGTATGGCCAATATGGCCAGTCCAGCGGTGGTAGTAATGGTTTATTACTGGTGAAACTTGTCAGCTCAACCAGTTAGGGATCTCCTGCTGCTCTTACTGGACTCTGACTGGAATTCACTTCATAGTCACTGGAACTTGAAAACGTTTTGTTAAACTGCTGATCGATTTTGTAATAAAGTTAAAGAGGTTACGAAATGTTACAAAATACTAGGTAAAAGTTATCCTGTAAAAAAAACTGTCATTTAAACATTTATCATGGATTAAAAGGGGAAAAAGTGATACTTTACTGTAGATGAGATCTTTGTTGAACTTTATTCACATGTAAACCTGGAGGGACAGATTGTTGTTAAAAACAAAATAAGTGCTGAAGTGCTTTTACAGCCTGAGCTGTAAATCATCGGGAAAATATGTTCAGAGACGATAAAAGATTTTAAAAGATGATAGAAGCTGTTGTGCAACACCTTCAAAAAAATAAATAGAAAAACATTAAAAAAACAAAACAAAAAAAAACATGGTCAATCCTAAGTAAAGCCTGATGACTACTTTCAGATCTATAGCAGCTTCTGATCATCAGCAGGTGTTTAGACGTCTCTGAAGGCAGCTTCATCCAGGTGTGTTT
The DNA here is from genome assembly GCA_037176975.1 of Arrhamphus sclerolepis. NCBI lineage: Eukaryota > Metazoa > Chordata > Actinopteri > Beloniformes > Hemiramphidae > Arrhamphus > Arrhamphus sclerolepis. The sequence continues at coordinate 228,910 of JBAMYA010000011.1, forward strand.
AACACAATGCCTAAAGGCAAGGACATCAGCAATGGTCTAAGTGAGTGTCATCAAGTAATAAGTCATTTATTCTAATTATCAGACCTTTATACAAATGTTTCTACTTTTTTTTCACTTTTTTAATTCAGAAGCTCTGAAAATCAAAGTTTTTGTCACACACCAGCAACATTTTGCCGTAAAATCAAACGTTTTTCACTTATTGTCACTATTGGTTGTAAAATACCAACTTTCAGGGTACCAAGGTTGTAAACTTGTGAATTTTGTATAATTCTAAACTTTCTGCTGTAAAACAAAATTAACATTTTCTGTGAATTTGCAAACTTCACAATATTGCATTTTTTTGTCAAAAAATCTTAAATTTAGTAAATGTGGGACTTGAAATAAGATTAAAAATATTATTTTGCAAAGTTGTACATTTTTCTGTGCTCCAATCACAGCCTTTTTCCATAAAATGTCAGTTATTTCTAAAATCACCACTGCATGTCTTTAAATAATAATAACATTTAATGAAAATAAAGCTACATTTTTTGGTAAAATTGTTAATGGTGGAAGATTGTGGTGTATATTGTTATACTGGCACAAAGATACAGAAGCATAATTGTGATTTTGCTGTAAAACTTTATGTTTTGTAAAATCATGATTTTATGTCATAAAATTGTGACTCATGATTTCAGCTTCCTGTTTGGAAGTAAACTATTGAGCCTTTGGGCTGTAACAGAGGACTATTTTTTCCACATAAAATCTTAAAAATGTGACAGCTTTATGTTGTAAACTTGTCTATTTCATAGCACATTTTCAGAAGCGCTCACTTGTCGGGATGATGATTTCTGTTTTCTTAAAGCGCTTTAAGCTCCTCCCTCATTCTGTGATGGATCACGTGACTTGTCCATATTTAGGAGTGAGGATGTTTAGGTCATTTTAATCACATTTGCTGGAACCTTCTGCATAGTTACACCACCGTAAAATCATGGTGTACTACATGTGTATACATACATGTATTCATTCATGTATGTAAAATTGCAGTTTCTGTCTGACTACTTCCTGAGGTTTCCCTGTAAATCCATAAAACACGTGTTTGTGCTGATCAAATCTGGCTTTTTCAGCTCGGTGATTCCTGATGTGGAGGACGAGTGTTTTTCCACTGCCGAGTGCATTCCAGTGATGCAAATATTATCTTTATCTTTTTCCTGCTGAATTTCCAGATTAAATGTCTGAGACGTTGCCTCATCGCTCAGGTTCTGTTTGGCGGCCAGATTTTCTTCGTCGGGTTGCACTCGTCCGTCCTCTGCACCGACTCTACACCCACAGAGTCACACACACGTCTTCTTTTTAATTATCACTTTAAAAGAAAAAGACCCAACAACTTTTGTCTGTAAATTTTAAAAGATGTAAATGCTTTATTATTATTTTTGTCATATTTACAACTTGTTGAAAACTGAAAACAAACATTACCAGAGTGCAGGTTTTTGTTTTTTTTTAAAATATTTTTTACCCCTTTTTTTCCACCCAGTGCTCAGTACCTAAGTTATAGTCCTGAGCGTTGCACTCCCACTGCTGACCCCGGGAGGGCGCTGCACTGAGCTCAAGTCTCCTTCTCTACCTGAGGAGTGAGCAGGTCCTTCTATACACCTGGGGATGGGGGTTCCCCAGCTGGACGTAGCGCGTGGAAGGATCACGTTATTCCAGCTGGATCCTCCCAGGAGCCCCGGCCAGCCAGGGGAGGCGATGTGAAGGTCCAGGACTACTGCATGTTTTTGTGAGGGTAGCATCAGCTGCCCAAGGGAACACGGGGAGAACATGCAAAAGTGCAGGTTTTTGTTCTGATGTTGTAACTTGTTGCTTTAAATGTGTATTTTAAACATCGGTAAAATCAAATTTTACTTGTCAGCCTAGAAGATGTCGTCTTTACGCTGGAAACCTCCATAGAACTACACAACTGTAAAATCACTCAATTCTGGCTTCTTGATAGAAAATGATGACTTCATGTCATAAAATTACAACCTTAATCACAACATTTTCCTGAAAATGCATAAAACCCACAGTCTTCTGTTGACGTGTTTGTGCTGATAAAAATCTGACGTTTTCAGATTTAGAAGTGAAGATTTGTAATTGTTTTAAAGACCCCCCTCTGGAGGATTCCTCCAGACTCCTGATGTGGAAAACTCAGCGTAGTTCAGTTTATCTTGTTGTTGTGACGTCGGAGCTGTGCTGCTGATTAAATCTTTGTGTGACGTTGCCTCATCATCTCAGCTGCTAATTGCAGCGCTAGCAGGCTTCACGGATGACTCGGCGCTGCCATAAACTGTCACTGTTGAACTGGTTATGTAGAACTGAAACAACAATGAAACAAAGTAGGTACGTAGAACATCAGAAACCATCCTACGCCAGATGAAACTCATTTTTAGAAGCAGAACAAACGGCCACAGGCGCAGCTTAAAGGAAACACCCACAGGCGCACTAATCTGTCATTTGTTCTGCAGAATCCTGAAAGAGAACGTCGACACTCGCTTTTCCTCAAATAGACCTAGTGAATTTCCAGGTCTCTTTCTGAGGGCGGCATGAAAGTAAACCCCCTCAACATGACATGGAGGCGTGCTGCTGCTCGCAAACCCCGAGGCCTAAAAAATAAAGAGCTGCTAGAAAAATATCTGCAGCAACATCAGTCGGGCGTCCCTGAAATGAGCTCTGACCCACCGACAGATACTCAGAGAAACTCAGAATTACCAAAAAAACAGCATCGATTCTACAAAATGAGAAGAAAAAGTCAAATATTAAATATAAAACAAAGCAGCTAAGTGCTAAATTAGCCTTACAGAGAGTCACAGGTAGAATAGCATTCAAGCTAGCCTCTTTTTCACTACAAAAAATGTGCAAATTCTAAGTCACAGTTTTGTAAATTTGTAAAATTTTTCTGTAATTGTATGTTAAAATAAATAAACACATTTTACAAAAGATTTTATGCCGAAAATTCACATTTTACCACAAAAACTTGGAATAGCAACAAAGTTTAAATCTTAAGAGTGTAATCAATTTTCAGTTTTAAAATCACTTATGTGATTTAAAAGGTTTTAAAGTTTAATTTTACAACAATTGTACGAAGTTAAGAAGGGGTTATTTTGTGATTCAAGATTTTATGCAAAAAATACATTTTACTAAAGAAAGTTGTAATATTGTGAGATTCACAATTTACAGTAAAACATGATTTTAGGAGAGAAATTTAAAATTATAATTAATTTTCTGTTTCCACAAAATTTTATTTATTTTTTTAAAAATTGAGTTTTAATTGTTCAAGGAAAATGTGGATGAAGTAAAGGGGCGATTTTTGAAATTCGTTTCTTTAAAGAAAAGAAATTGGGAATTTTAGTCAAAAAATCACAGTTTTGTAAATTTTCCAAACTTTGCTGTAATTGTCATAAAGTTGTGAAAGTTGGTGTTTCTCAAAATTCATGATTTTGATTTCTGGTTGAAATCTTCATGAGTCAAAACATTGAAAATGTTAGCAATTTTATTTTAAAAAGATGTTAAAAAGGGATTTTAGTCCTGGTCCTGATCCTGGTCCTGGTCCTGATCCTATGTTCTCTGGTGTAGCTTAGGTGCATTACCAGAGCACCACTTCCTGTGACAACAGCTCAGGTGGTTCAGCAGAGGTCTACCAGAACATTCCAGAACCAGTCTGGACCTGAATGAGGAAACAGCTGAGAGCTGAGTCACAGTTGAGCATACCTGAGGGGGCGGAGCTCCGCCAGGACTGAGGATACACCTGCTTTCATCATAACCTGGTGGTGATCACAGACTGCTTTTAGTCACGTTTCCTTCCTTCCTTCCTTCCTTTCTTTCCTTCCCTATATCGGTACTTCTTTCTTTCCTTCCTTCTTTCCTTTCCTTCCCTCCTTTAATTCTTGTTTCCCAGAATTTCACATTTTATGACAAAATTTTGCTATTTGTTGTTTTTGCTATTTGCTATTTGTTTCAGTTGTTTCAGGTGTTTCAGGTGTTTCAGTTGTTTCAGTTGTTTCAGTTATTTCAGGTGCTTCAGTTGTTTCAGATGTTTCAGGTGTTTCAGTTGTTTCAGATGTTTCAGGTGTTTCAGTTGTTTCAGTTGTTTCAGTTGTTTCAGTTATTTCAGGTGCTTCAGTTGTTTCAGATGTTTCAGGTGCTTCAGTTGTTTCAGTTGTTCCAGGTGTTTTAGTTTTTTTTAAGCAGCTTCTGTCTTGTTGTCCAGGACTTGGACCAAACGTCCAGTGTGGACTTTCTCTGAGCTGGTGATTCATTTCCTTCCTCCAGGATTCTTGTGGCTCCACTTCCCTGCTCATTTCCCTGGAAATTCCCACTGCTTTGGTCTGAAAGTGAAAGCTAGTGAAATCTGGGGATTCCAGGCCTCGTGACTCAGATTTTCCCTCGTTTTATCAGGACTCTGTTAAATCAAAGTTCCTCAGAAGTGGATTCAGACATCCTCATTCAGACCCTCATGGGTCATCAACATCCTGGTCTCTGGCGGTCTGACAGAAGCCACGTGGAGCCACCACGCTGCAGGAAATGAGCAGGGTGTACTGGACAAAGATGTTTCCCTCTAAATATGTGGCTGATCTTTGGAGAAGAATTCAAGCCTCCTCACTCTGGAACAAGTACATGATAAGTGGCACCAGTGGATGTGCCTGGTCGTCTGGTTTAATGTAAATACTTTACCTTTACTTTTAGCTGTCGTGGAAAATGGATCTAATACATGAATCTGATTAATTGAAAACAATACTTTGTGGATGATCTGCCTCCTAATGGTGTTGTTGGGGCAGGGGGGGGGGGGGGGGGGGGGGGGGGGGGGGGGGGGGGGGGGGGGGGGGGGGGGGGGGGGGGGGGGGGGGG
>JBAMYA010000011.1:259275-269908 GCA_037176975.1 Arrhamphus sclerolepis
GTTCCACCTTAAAGCAGCTGCTCTCCACCTCAGTCGTTCCGCCTTAAAGCAGCTGCTCTCCACCTCAGTCGTTCCACCTTAAAGCAGCTGCTCTCCACCTCAGTCGTTCCGCCTTAAAGCAGCTGCTCTCCACCTCAGTCGTTCCACTGTTACTTCCATTATTGTTTGTTGGGAAGTAAAGGTTAGTACAGGACATAAAAAGAATGATCAAACTCTTGTTTTTCCGTCTTTCAGAGAACATGAACCACATGCAACAATGACATCCAGATTTGGTAAAACCTACAGCCGCAAAGGAGGGGAGGGCACGTCCAAGTTCGACGAGGTTCTGTCCACCAAGCGAGGTACCCTCAGCACCAAATGGGGCGCCACCACCTACAAAGCCAAGGTGGGCTCCAAGCGCGTCAGTGCCCCCTGGAACGACTCCGCTCCGGAGGTTTCGAAGAGGCCCCGTCCCTCTGGAGACCCCACAGAGGACCCGTTCGGGTTCGACAGTGACGAGGAGTCTAAGCCCGTGTCATCTCGTGGGGGCAGTAAGTTGTCCCCTGCCAAGCCTGCGTCGGCGGAACCCCCACAGGCTGAGAGGCCAGGTGCCTCCCTGGACGTGGGGAGCCGGACCAGCTTCCAGGGGGGGTCCTGCACCACAGTGTCCGATCCCGGGGCATCGTGGCTGGTCGGCAACAGGAATCAGTCAAGGCTGATGGAGGACACAGGACGCTTCTTGAACAGCAGCGGTGCAAACACAGGTAATGCTGATTAGCAGATGTGGGTAACGTTAATGAAACACGGTAAAACATCTGAATGGAGCGTTTAAAGCGATCCGGTGCAGGTGTTGCATCTACTTTCAGTTTTTACCATTTTACGTTGAGGTTTTGATAAAGTTTGAAACGTAACTGAGCCTGCAAGCGCTTTGATTGGTTAGCTATTGCTCTGACAGCTTTGCTGCTGGCAGGGATTTGTTTGAAGCTGTTGCTATGGAGACCATTTACCAGTTAAAGACATTGGAGCATCTGTTACTGAGGAGGTGAAAAGATGGGATGGATGGATGGATATAGATGAGTGGGTGGACAGATGGGTGAGTGGATGGATGGATGAATATAGAGAGATGCATAGATATAAATGATGGACAGATAGATATAGATGAGTGGGATGACGGATGAACAGATGAGTTGCCAGATGGATGGATGAGTTCACGGATGGATGTACAAATTAGTGAATGGATATGGATGAGTTGATGGATGGACGGATGGATATACAGGGTTCCCAGGTGTCCTGGAAAACCTGGAAAATGAGAAAAAAGGTCAAATGTCCTGGAAACGGTTAAGTTATCCTGGAAAATTTATTTATCCTCTCTCTGCCTCCTGAGTGAATGCAAATGGGTTAAAAGTTCTGTGCATGCACGTATGGTTGTCACCTGATCTTCTGGGCAACATTACTTAACGCTAATTAACACAGCGCTGCTCTGCTTCTGGCCGGCGTAGCGCCCCACATGACGGTACCAGCCAATCAAATTTGCATTTCTGTTTAGAGCAGTTCTGCAACCCAGTGCTTAATGTAGCCACTTTACAGAGCCTGTTAAAGACTTAGCTCCTAGAAACAAAACTAGCGAAAAGTTGCTAGTATTGGTTGGTCAGTGCGAGGTTTTTCACAGCTACATGCTCCTCCTTGTCCTCCTTTGAGTGACAGGTAGAGGAGCAGAGCAGAGTTACAGTAAGCGTGTCATTTACTGAAAAAAAAAATTCAGGGAGAGAGTGGGAATGCTGATATAGATGATGATGATGATGGATGCGTGGACAGAGGGAAGGATGAATGAGTGCATGGATATAGATGATGGACGGATGAACATCAGGCTGTTGGTTAATAAATGCAGATAAGAGTCAACATCATCATGATCGTAGCCAACAGTAATTCTGCAGAGTTGGACCTTTTAACGTACTAGCATCTAGTGGCCAGTGGAGGAGCTGCAACAAAAACTTCTTCCTGGAACGTCAGTCCACCACCAGGTTCACATTTGGGGTTCTGACTTTTGAGCCAGACTCTGACGGTTGTCGTCTTTCTCCTCAGGGAAGTCCAGGCAGAGCTCCTCGTCGTGGGCGGAGAACCAGAACCAGCACAGTTACTCGTGGTACCAAAACGCCTCTGACAGCGACAAGAAGCCCCTGGCCCAGACCACCACCTTGAAGACTGGGTCCAAGGCGGAGTCTACCTATGACTCCTGGGACGCCATTATGGGTCTCCACCCACCGTCGCCCACCCAGGAACCTCGCAATCCTGCCCCCACGCTCTCCTGGGCCTTAACGGGCATGGGTCCGGGCAGCCTAGAACCGGTGCAGACCCGATATGAGAAGCCTCCCTCCCCTCCACGGCTCCAGAGCCCCAGCGATGGCGAGGACCTGACAGGGGAGTCTGATTCGGTGGAGGTGTCGGATTTCTCCCAGATTTCCACTTCTTTATCACTTGAGAGAAACTCGAACTGTCGGACGTACAGGAGGCCTGGCAAACACAGTTCTGGCAAAGCTTCGGACCCCGGTGGTTTTTCCGGCGCCATCTTTGGCACGGATCTTCCTAAATCCACGACAGATGGCAGTGGCGCCAAAATGGCTGGGCGAGGTGGAGGTGGAGGTCGGGGCCGGGCCAGGGACTATACGGTGCTGCACCCGTCCTCCATGTCCATGTGTAACGTCACCATTCAGTCCCGGCCAGTGGAGGAGTTCAGTACCGATGTAGCGCCCACCGGTGGCGGTGGCAGCGGCAGCGACGTTTCTGACGTTCCAACAAAGACGGGAGAGCTGGGATGGCAGCGGAAGAAGACGGAAATGCAAAACCCAAGGTAGGTCAGAAAAATACATAACTTCCACCAGAGGGCAGCGTACATAAATACGTTACGTTTATTATTTCTGATTTAAAAATCACGGTTTCCCTTCAGGGAATAATAAAATCCTATCAAAGAGCTGTTTTTGAGCACTCGTTGCCGTGGTGACAGGCCTTTTTAATTGACCAACACAGGTACTAACGGCTGATTGTAATTTGTGTTTTATTATATTAATTACATTTTTATTTTCTCTTTTTTTCATAAGTGTATGTTTATTTTATTTTTTTGTTTTGTATATTTTTAATTGATTTTAATTTTGTTTGTATGTTCCGTTTAATGTTTAAACATTTTCTTTGATTTTTATCATATTGTCAACACAACTATCATCAGAACCTGCTCCGGTTTTGTCCAAAATGACTAAAACATTCATTTAACGAAATAAATGTGGGTGGGGCCTAGCAGAGCTGGCCAATCAGAGAGCGAGCTTTTGAGGTGAAATGTGAATAGGAAAAAGCAAATCATTCTACTATAATTGTTTCATATAAACGTGGAAGTATTGAGCAAAAAAATGAAAGGAAACACAATAAAAACAGATTTATTTTTACCTGAACATCAAATGTTTTCTTTGAGGAGATTTTTTAATTTTTTTTTAAACATTTCAGGCTTGTCTAGTATTTTTATTTTTTTAAATTGTACTCAAAAGAGCCGTCTTCTATGCAGACTCAGGCAGACCCAGACCAAGTCCAAGAGGGACATGAAGCAGGACCTGTTTGGCTTTGAGGACGCAGAGTCCCACCAGGAAGACAACGGTCCCGACCATGCAGACGGCGGCTCCAGCTACAAAATCAAATACTTTGGCTTTGACGACATGAGTGACAGCGATGGAGCGGATGACGACGACGCCTACGGCCGCTCTAAAGAGAGGAGGAGAGCCGAGAAGGCCGCCGTCTCCAAGGTAACCCCGGTGGTTACTGTGGAGGATACACTGGACGATGATGTTCCGGATCCGTTTGAGCAGCTACAGAGTCGAGAAAAGCTGGTGGTGAAAGAGTTCAAGAAGAACTCTGAGAGGCGGGACGGCAGGATACGAACAGGTGAGCACACATACGTGCACGCACGTATCAATCTGTCTGAAAGTGATGGATTTCAGGTCCCTGTGTTCCCAGTTTAAATCTGAAGACAGATCTGAAGTTGTAGACCAGAGGGGTGAAGCTATTTCATCCTGGGCCACATCATCTCCATGGTTACTAGAGTTGAGCCAGACACCCTGCTGAAACGAGTATCCAGCACGGATAAAGCACTTATGCCGAGTATTATATGAGTAATATGAGTCCATATCTGTGCTTGGACTGAAGGAAAATTCTCACACAGCGTCAACATCACAGCCCCTCCCCTACTCACACAGCGTCACAGCCCCTCCCCTACTCACACAGCGTCACAGCCCCTCCCCTACTCACACAGGTCACAGCCCCTCCCCTACTCACACCTCTTCTCTCCCTCCCTCAGTCACTCAGGTTCGCGGATCTTTTAAATTAACGTTCCAGGTTTCTTCAGCTTCAAGTTTGTTTTTATTCCAGTTTGTACTTCCTTGTAACCAGTAGAGTTCTGGTAAACGTGGGTTCGTTCAGATGTGGTTCTGGGAAGAAAGTGACTCGTGTTGCATCTCTGCCTGTCAGAGATTTTTAATCAGTTTTTAACCGTCGGTTAAAATCAGTTTTTTTGACTTCACGCATTTAGTGTGTGACACTTTCCTGCTGTAAATCATGTAAAAATAAAGGTACTAGTGGTATAAGTATTACATATTAAGCTACACACACAGACACACACTCTCTCTCTTCCTCTCTCTGCTGCTCGTCAGCGTTTTTCTTTTTTTTCAGTTGGCTCTAACAAGTTTTATTTTACTTATTTTACTTCACACACTGAATGTCTGACACTTTCTACGTAGTAGAAAAGTAGTAATATAAAGGTAGAAGTATAAACATTACAAATTAAGCTACACAAACACGCACCTGGCCTGGAAATAAAAAAATATATATAAATAACAGTTAAAAAAAGAAAGTTATGTTGAGTGTGAAAACTCTTGTTCATTACATTTCATTTCATAACTGCAACTGCATGTGTTGTTTTCATTGTTGCAAAACTTGCTAACAATTTCTGACCAAAGCAGATCAATTGCATACTTAAAATAACATGGTTAAAGCCCCGCCCAGACCCACTTCCAGGTTTAAACCTGCTCACTTCCAGTAGGCCCCGCCCACTCCAAGTACGGATACGGGTACAGATAATTTATATGATTAACAGAAACAGATAATGCTGTACTCGCTCATCCCTACAAAAAACAGAATACATTTACAAGAAAAACCTCAGAAATTGTGACATAATATATTCTGTCTTCACACGTTCACACGCAAAAGAAAAATAATAAATATGATATTATGAATTTTGTGTTTCAGAAACAAAGTTTTAATCAACTTTGGTTACATAAACGCGCAACAGAGGGGGGTCTGCTGGAGCCTATCCCAGCTCACTGCGGGCGAAATGTTTAAAACCCTCAAATCAAAATTCTTTATATACGTGTTTAACTTCATGGAATAAATGTTTAAGACTCTGATTTAAAAAAAAAATAATAATAAAAAATTTAAGTTTTCATGGACTTTTACGTACAAACTTTTTTTTTTCAGTTTTTTTGTTTTTGTTAGTTGGGGCCCCTCATAAAACACAGGGGCCCTAAAACACCTAGAGGCGGCCCTGCTAATGTCATTTTGCGGTTTCGGTTTGTTTTGTCTCGTTCAGACGTGAGCATGTCGTTGACCTGGCGGCTCTAAACCCTGTTTTCACCAATCACAGCTCAGTTACAGCTCACAGAGCACACGTGCACTCACGTGCACACGCACTTGAGGACCGAAGCGCTAAAACGCTGCCAAACAAACACGAGTGTAATCAGGCAGTGACAGAAGAACGCTTCGTTTAGTCTTTATCTTAATTAAACACGCTCGTTAATCTGCTGCTTTTCATTACAAACTTCTTCAGGAGGCTTTTCAATTAACCCCGCCCCCTCCTCCTCCTCCCTCTCTCCGTTCACCTGTATTCATCCATGCCTTCCTCGGTTTCTCTTCGTCTTCTTTTCCACTAATTTGTTCTTTTATTATCATTTCATTCCTTCTTTCATTTTTCTTTTTATTTCTCTTTCTCTTCTTTCCTCTTGTCATTTATTCCATCTCTATCCGTCTCTACCTCCGTTGTTTCTCTTCATCTCTTCTCTCCAACGAGATGCTCCAAGGCTTTTCTTCTCCTTCTAGATAGTTTTATTTCAGATACTTATCTTTTAACGACTTATCAAACACTTTTTACAAAATCATCCTCATCATCAAAATTATATATTTTTCTACTTTTCTTAAAAATGTACAGAAACATTTTTATTTTAAAAAAAATATTTTTATAAAATAGTTAAATATTTTCATAAATCTGACCTCATCTGTCAATCTCTCCATCACCGTGGCAACAAGAAGATGCTGAGGGTGGAGCTGACGTAGTCCCACTGCCACCTGAGACCCTCTGCTCCTCCTACCGGCCTCAGACGCATCGCAGGCCGCTAGAACAGAATAAGTTTGTGCTTTAAAATAATCTTGGGTGGGGGGTGTCGCTATTCACCTCCGTCAGCTGTCACGGATGTGAAATCAGGACGTAAACGTGTTTATTTCTGCAAGAAGCTTCGCAAACGTATGAATGCCGTCACGCTGACTTTTACATTCTACGGCTTCCTTTCTTTTCTTTTCCTCTTTTTTTCTCCCCGCCAAACGCCTCAGAGAGTGTAAGTGTGTGTGTGTGTGTGTGTGTGGGCGTGCGCGACGCACTCAGCGAGGTCATTTCAGTCAAGTGTCTCACGATGTCGTCTTTAATCTGTTGGTTGCCGCGGTGACGCTGGAGTGCGTCTCAGCTGGAGGAGCAGGCACAGACTGTTTACGGCGACAAATGAACGCCTCGTTACTACAAGTGTTCCGCACGCACGCATTAACCAGGTTACCGCGGCGATGGAGCTGGAGGTTGGGATGTCACCGCTGAGGAGGAAACCAATTATCCACACACAAACGAACACACATACACACACACACATACACACCCTTCAGCAGCAGGAAACAAACACTAATCGGTGCAACACGATGAATCATTGCAAATAAATAACAACAGGAGGCTGAACCTCTGATTAAAGGGGAGGTGTGTGTGTGTGTGTGTGGAGGGGGGGGGTCTGTTCTGTCTGTACGAACAGCAGGGGGCGCCAAAAAACCGGGACCAGAACCAGGACCAGGGCCAGGGCCAGGGCTGGGTATCGCTGAAAGAACCTTGTGTTCAATATCGAGTTCTAGCGTTAGCCATTTTAGCTCCATGTTTCAGGCCATAGCAGCTGCTACGCTAGGCTATGCTATCGAGACGATGAGGATTTGTTCATAAATCTAAACTTTTTGTTGTGAACTCAGAAAGGTCTCTGTTACAGCTTTGATCAGGAGTTATGGACCATTAGATACGTTGTCACCATGGTTACCGTTGGTGGGGGTGTTGTGGCGGTGGATTTCACATCCTCTAATCTCATCCCTGGTGGATGACAGCATAGCTTCCCTGCATCTTTGGGCCAGGGAACGGGTCCTGACTGTTGTCTGCTTATGCACCAAACAGAAGTTCAGAGTACCTGGCCTTTCTGGAGATCCAGGTGTGCTGGAAGGTGCTCCTAAAGGAGACTAAAGGAGACTCCCCTGTGCTGCTGGGACTTCAACGCCCACGTGGGCACCGACAGTGGAAGGATGCGAGGGAGGAACGGCCTCTCTGATCTGAACCTGAGCAGGTTTCTGTTGTTGGACTTCTGTGCTAGTCGCGGTTTGTTCGTCACAAACATCAGTGTCCATAAGTCCACGTGGCTCCAGGACACGACTTTATAGCCGTATCATCTGACCTGCAGCCGTATCTTCTGGACACTGAGGTGAAGAGAGGAGCTGAGCTGTCAGCTGATCACTACCTGGTGGTGAGTTGGATCAGGTGGCGGGAAAATGACGGTCAGACCAGGTGGACCCATACGTGCCGTGAGGCAGAAGAACCAGTCAGACAGATCTTTAACTCCACCTCTGACAGAGCTTTAACCACATGCCGAGGGAGGTAGGGGACGGAATTTGGATGTTGTAGGGCTGTCCTGGTTGACACGTCTCTGCAGCATCATGTGGACATCGGGGGAAGTACCTTTGGATTGGCAGACCAGGGTGGTGGTTCCCCTTTTTAAGAAGGGGTTCAGAGGGTGTGTTCCAGCTGCAGGGGAATCGCACTCCTCAGCCTCCCTGGTAAATTGTAGGGGGGGTTCTGTGGCGTACTGGGCTGGCAACCGGAGGGTCGCCGGCTCAATCCCCAGCCGGTACCAATGATGTGGGGGGGCGGAGTGCTGAACAAGCGCTTCCCCACGTCCACATCCATGGATGAGGTGCCCCTGAGCAAGGCACCCGAAACCCCCACCCGCTACCCGGGCGCCGCACCGTGGCAGCCCACCACTCTGGGTCCAGCAGCCCAGAAGGGTCAAATGCGGAGGCAGAATTTCCCCTCGGAGATGAATACTAGTAAAAAAATTTAAAAATATGTAATAAAAAAAGCTCTCTCCAGGTTGGGGATGAGTTTCTGCTTCAAGTGGAGGAGTTTAGGTATCTTGGGGTCTTGTTCCAAAGTGAGGAAAGAATGGAGCGGGTGATTGACAGACAGATCAGAGCAACATCTGCAGTGACCTGTACTGGTCTGCTGTGGTGAAGAGGGAGCTAAGCTACGAGGCAAGACTCTGTTTACTGGTCAGTCTTCGTTCCCACCCTCACCTATGGTCATGAACTGTGGGTAGGACGGATGGATAGATGGATGGACGGATGATGGATGGATGGATGGATAGATGATGATGGACAGATGGACGGATGATTGGACGGATAGACGGATGGACGGATGGATGGATGGATGGACGGATGGATGGATGGATGATGGACGGATGGATGGACGGATAGACGGATGGATAGATGGATGGATGGATGGACGGATGATGGACGGATGGATGGATGGACGGATGATGGACAGATGGATGGATGGATGGATGGATGGATGGATGGATGGACGGATGGATGGATGGATAGAGATCTTCACAGCATGAAACTGATAGAAGGGGGTGGGGGTGACTCCACAGGTGAGGAGGTCCTCTACCTGCTGTGTTGTCTACAGGTGCACCAGGACTCTCCATCAGACAGGAACCGTCTGTCATGTCAGACTTTTCATCCTACAATCATGAATGTCAAAATGTTGACTTTTAACTAAAAATTTGAATTTGTTCTGTAAAATTTATTTTTTTTGTAACATATTGACATGAATAAAGTCATAGATTTTTTTATTTTAAGCTTTTATCTGACAGATCACAATATTTCTGATCTACAAAAACAAGTGAATTTAACCAAATCTTTACAACTGTTGTAATCTCATGTAAAATGTTGCCAGACGTTCTTATTTAAGATTGTAATTTTAAGTAAAGGAGCCATGGTTCATGATTTTCTTTAAAAAAAAATATATATATATATATTTTTTTTTTTTAATTCATGATTAGACGAGGAAAATAAGTTTGGACGACAGGAAACTTTCCAACTTCAAGACTGTTTTAATTTCATGTCAAAATGTTGCAAAATGTTGATATTTTAGAACAAAAAAATTGTAAAAAAAAAAAAAAGAATTGAGAGTTATGTGACATTTGTGATTGCTGGTTGTTTTTAAAAGAGTCATTAAATAAATGTTTGCAAAAGATTTTTTCAAGCCCTCAATTTCATGACACATTGCCATTTTTTTATTTAATTTGAGGTTTTGTGACAAATTGAATACATTTTGGTCAAAATGCTTAAATCTGAGCATGAAAAAGTTATTTAAATATTTTTGTTGGAAAAAATGCAAAAGTCACACTTTTTGTTGCCAAGTTGTAAACTTTTGGCATAAAATTAGGATTTTCTGTCATAAAATGACTACTTTTGCACTTTGCTATCCTAAACTCAAGAATCTTTGCAGAATCTGTGACTTTTTACATTTTTTTAAATTAAAATTTTCTTTACACAGCAAATTTCATAAAACTGTGACGTTCTGTTTTATAGTCAGGACATTTCTTCTCAAATATTCAGTCAGTAATAAAACATGAACTTTCACCGTCAGAGTCGTTTCCATGTAAATGAAGCCACATTCATCATCGTTAGCTATCAGCTGCACATCAACGCAGAGCTTTAAATTCAACAAACACACACAGATGATTGAATGTGTGTGTGTGTGTGTGGTTGTAAAGCCCAACAGCAAACAGGCAGCTGAAACAGTAAGATCAGGTAATCAGCGAGTGCAGCCATGTGGCAAGAAAGGAGATTGGCACACACACATAAACACTCACACATGTAAACACACACACACACTTATCAGCTGATGTCTTATCTGATTTCCAGAAGAAACAAACGTCTGTGTTGTTGTTGTCCGTGATTGGTTTCCATCTTCGTCATAAACCTGTGTAAATAACTTTCTGGGTATGAGCGTCTCTAGCTGAAGGAAGAACTGGACAAACCCTCTGTGATGTCATCAAAAGGTTTGTTATTCTTAGTGTAAAAAGAACATCAGTCATCCAAACAGAACAAAAAACACCTGAGTTAGAACTCTACCTGAGTTAAAATTATACTTCTGGAACCCAGAAACTGTGGAACCCAGAAACTGTGCAACCTAGCACCTCTGGAACCCGACACTCCTGGAACCTAACACCTCTGGAACCCGACACTCCTGGAACCTAACACCTCTGGAACC
>JBAMYA010000011.1:270008-289368 GCA_037176975.1 Arrhamphus sclerolepis
ACCCCTGCCTTTCGCCCAATGTGAGCTGGGATAGACTCCAGCAGACCCCCGTGACCCTGAACAGGACATAGCGGGTATAGAAAATGGATGGATGGATGGATGGATATTGTTTTTGATATACATAAATATCTAATATATATATACATATATATATGTATGTGTATGTAATTGTCAGATTTCCAGCATTTGTAAAAAAGGGAAAAAAGAAGCCTTCAGAACCTGAATGTTGGTTTTAAGTAATTTTTAAAAGTTAATTACCTAACGCCCCCTGTGGGTAATCCCATGTACATCCTTCCTGCCTCCAGAGGATTTTAGAGCTGCATCCAGCATGGTCGTCTCAGAACTGTGGTCTCCATGGTCTCCGTTTGGACGTTCAGAAGTGTCTTCTGCGTCTCTTCAGCCGTGAAACGGCAGCAGATGGTGCATTCAGGGTCAGACTTTTTCCCAGGAATAAAAATCTGCAGCTACACTTCATCTCTCCATTGACTCTCATGCATTCATACATTTAACATTTAGCTATCCAGGGCCCTCAGGGCCCCCAAACATTATTCTGCTGTCAGTCACCCTGAGACGCGGCCAGTAATGAGATTCCAGCCAAAACCGACCTGCAGCATGAGAGGGAAATCACACCTACGCCCGCTAAATGATTGACAGCACGTCGTCCTCCCATAATCCCACGCTGCGTACACCAGAGACCCTCGCAGACGGGAGATCGTACCGCCGTGAAAAAATTCTCACATCAGGTATTCAGAGCCGAACAGATGAGAGCCGGCGCCAAACAGACGAGGTTTTAAAGACAGAAGAAGATCTTAAAACGTTCTCACAGAGTTCAGACTCGTCATCGATGTCCCTGAAAGCTCCGTCTGAAAACCCGAACAAAGAAAAGAAAAAGAAAACTGCAGGAAGAAAGTTCAGAAAGGTGGTCAGGATCTGGTGTGGATCTGGTAAGGAAGTGGTCAGGATCTGGTCTGGATCTGGTCTGGATCTGGTCAGGAAGTGATCAGGATCTGGTCTGGATCTGGTAAGGAAGTGGTCAGGATCTGGTGTGGATCTGGTAAGGAAGTGGTCAGGATCTGGTCCTAATCTGGTCTGGATCTGGTCAGGAAGTGATCAGGATCTGGTCAGGAAGTGATCAGGATCTGGTCAGGATCTGGTCTGGATATGGTAAAGAAGTGGTCAGGACCTGCTCAGGATCTGATGTGGATCTGGTAAGGAAGTGGTCAGGATCTGGTCCGAATCTGGTCAGTATCTGGTCAGGAAGTGGTCAGGATCTGGTCAGGAAGTGGTCAGGATCTGGTCAGGATTTGGTGTGGATCTGGTAAGGAAGTGATCAGGATCTGGTGAGGATTTGGTGTGAATCTGGTAAGGAAGTGATCAGGATCTGGTCAGGATTTGGTGTGGATCTGGTAAGGAAGTGGTAAGGAAGTGATCAGGATCTGGTCCGAATCTGGTCTGGATCTGGTCCGAATCTGGTCTGGATCTGGTCAGGACCTGGTCAGGTTCTGTTCAGGAAGTGGTCAGGATCTGGTCTGGATCTGTTAAGGAAGTAATCAGGATCTGGTCAGGATTTGGTGTGGATCTGGTAAGGAAGTGATCAGGATCTGGTCAGGATCTGGTCAGGGTCTGGTTAGGGTCTGGTTAGGATCTGGTCTGGATCTGGTCGGGATCTGGTAAAGAATTTATCGTGAAAATCATCAAACTGTGAGAATTTCAAGAAAAGTATGAAAATAAATAGTTTTCCTGGAAGAAGTACATAAAAAATCACAATTATACAAAAAAAAAAGAGTCAAAATTTGATGATAAAGTTGGTGTTGCCATAACAACGTGTCACTGTTGATCAGTAGCTTCAAAGAGTTTCACCGTTTTTTTTAGAGTTAAACTAAAATCTGTTTAATTGTTTTTTTTTAACTGTTGTTTTAAGAGGAAACTGAGCGTTGTCATGGAGATGGCCTTTATGTCCTCTGGTTGGCTGCTTCTGCTTCTATGGAACTACTTTCAGCGGCGGATGGATCCATGTCATGCCTTGTACTGAGGAGTGAAACGAGGATTCACTGTTAATAACTTCCCCCCTCCTCCTCTTCATCACAGCGATGAAGAGGAGGAGGGGGAGGAGGAGGTGTCTGCTTTCATCTACTCAGAGAGGACTGATGGGCTCCTCATTATCTCCTTTAATTACATCTTCCTGCTCCTGATTCTGGACACGGGAGTCTGGAGACCACCAGACCTGGAAACTTGGAGACCACCAGACCTGGAAACCTGGAAACCCTGGCAATCAGGACTCCACGACTCCAGGAAACAAGAATCAAGGAAACCCGGAAACCTGGAAACCCTGGAAAACCAGGACTCCAGCTAACCTGGAAACCCTGGAAACCAGGACTCCAAGAAAAGAGAACTTCGGGATACCATGGAAACCAGGACTCCAGGACACCAGGAGACCAGGACTCCAGGAAACCAGCACTCCAGGAAACCCTGTGTGTGTGTCAGCAGGAATGATTGACAGCTGACATTAAGATGTTTAGCAGTAAAATGTCAGAGTCTGAATATTCCTGAGACCTGGTTTGACCTGGTCTGACTGCTGTAGAAGTAGTCTTTTCACACCCCCAAGAAACCTGAACCATGGAGTTTCAGCATCAGTGGAACACAACAGGGTCGTTCAGGACTGTTGTGGACAGTTCTGGACATTTCTGGACCATTCCGGGCCGTTCTGGATCACTCTGGGCCATTCTGGACAGTTCTAGACTGCTGACATGCTTCAGACTCAGAGATCAGAGAAGTGGACTTTCTTCTTCTAACCAACTCAGTGGTGGACATCCCAACATCGTCCTGGAAAAGGTTCTGGTAAATTTGGGACAGTCCAGGTCCAGGATTCCCCCTTCACTGTCCTTCACCATGTTTCTACCAGTCCTCTAAACATTTAATCTTGAGGCTGCAGTTCCTCAACTCACCATCATGGTTCAGGGTGTGGCTAATTTCCTTCACTCACCACTGGGGGCAGTGTGGCTAATTTCCTTCACTCACCACTGGGGGCAGTGTGGCTAATTTCCTTCAATGCTTTTTTTCCTGAATGTAGCTCTGATGTAGTGGAGAAGCAAACACATATAGCAGAGTTAGAGTCAATAGCCACATGCTAGCTGAGCCTCGGTTAGCCACAGTTGGCTAGCCGAGGATCGGTTAAATAAATTCAGCAAGAGTTAATATTTTATGACAAAGTTAAAGTTAAGTCTCAATTTTGTCACATTTGTGATTTTTATGACCAAAAGTCATTGTTCTATGACAAAATTTGTAGTTTCACAACAAAAAAATGTTTTTTTTGTTTTTTAAAAAAAAAGAACGAAAAAGTAAATTCTTTGAATAATTTGTGATTTTATGACAAACAGAACTGAGCAGAGTGAAAAAAGAGGTGGAGGTCTGGGGTCCACTTAGAATCCACTTTGGCTCTGCAGGAACACTGGACTCTGGAGTCTCTGCTACTCTGTGTGGACAAGATCCAGCTTAGGAGGCCTGAACTTGGAGTGGGAGTCTGCCATCCAATCAGGACTTCTGTCTGACAGCTGGAACATCTGGAGAGGCAGTTGCTCCAGCAACCTGACTCCAGATTGCAGGAAGTTAGTGGACAGATGACAAAACTGATTATTGATGAATTTCCTCAGAAAACTTAGTTGTAAAGTTGTAAATGTTTTTTTTCAGACCATCAGCACTTTATTAGACTCCAGCAGCAAAGGATGCTGGGTAAACAATAAGGCTGTGTCCCTCAGAGATGAGATCCAAAAGACTAAAGACATCTCTGTCCCTTTTGTCCTTCCTGCGTGAGTGTTTAGTTAACATGAAAACTGCTCCCATTCAATCAATCAATCAATCAAACTTTATTTATAAAGCGCTTTTCATACAGCTGTAACAAAGTGCTTTACATAATAAAAACAACAAATAAAACAACAACAGCAAAAAATAACAACTAAAAAGCCATCACACACCAAAGGATATAATAGAAGTAAAAAAAACAAAAAAAAAACCATTACCTCAGAGACATCTGTGGTGGGGGACAGCAGTGGAGACGCAATCATCCTAGACGTCCATTGGGTTCTCAGGTGTCCCCTCCACTGACTCACAATGCTGCATCATGGTTGGCCAACCACACTGTACTTCATCCTGGGCCACATCATCACCATGGTTACCATTAAAGAGCCACATCGTCACCATGGTTACCATTAAAGAGCCACATCGTCACCATGGTTACCATTAAAGAGCCACATCGTCACCATAGTTACCATTAAAGAGCCACATCGTCACCATGGTTACCATTAAAGAGCCACACCGTCACCAGGGCTACCGATAAAGAGCCACATCGTCACCATGGTTACCATTAAAGAGCCACACCGTTACCAGGGCTACCGATAAAGAGCCAGCTTCTTTATGTCATCAACCATCTCTGTTGTCAGATTTTTAGTTCTCGACAAAAAATTGTCTTTTGTACAAAAATCAAAAATGTTTCTTTTCCAAACACAAATGTAAAACAACTGACTTTTTTCATGAAAAAGTGAATTGTTGTTATAAGAGCTCAAATTTTACAAAAATCGTGATCTTGATTATAAAACTGAGACTTCTGTACTAAAAGAATATCTTTTTGTTTTTGTAAAATCACATATTAAAAAATAAAATTTAGATCTTTTTCTTTAAAATGAAAAAGCCAATTTTGTGGTAAAATGGTAAATTCTGAAAGATTAAGACTAAAAAAAAACATATAGACATGTCACAAAATTCTGTATTTTTAAGAAACTATTTTTTAACAAATTTTGTGTAATTTCAACTTTTTTGTCCAAATGTGAAATCAAATTTTAAATAGAAAATGTTATTTAAAAAGTTAGTTTCCCAAAAGTCATCTCTGTTTTGATTTTTGATTTGATATTGAGATTTCCATGACTAAGTTAGGATATTTTGTCAAATTTGCTATTTTACAACATTTATTTATTATGTTAAGAGATTAAAAAGAAGCTGTGATTTACTAAATACTAAATGTCCTTCTTGAAGGACCTCCACGTTCAGTTATGCGTACAATCTTTCAATGTTAATGTCATTTTATTATAAATTTTTGTTAAAAGTTTTGAGAATCTTTCTGGGAAAACTGAAATGGAAAATAAAAGCTAAAGTTTGGACACCGCTAACGGTGACGCTTTAGCAGCCATGAACGCCGTCATTGCTGTTCGTCTGAAGATGACCTCTGACCTCTAATCAGCTGCTCCCTCTCACACTCAGCCTTATCGCCGCGGTAACATCGGCAGTCTCAGCTGATCGTCTCCCCCTCCGTCTCCTCCTCGGAGCCATCGAGGTCGTAAATCTACAAGCGGGACAGATTACGCTTTCAATCTGTTGTGTGATAAGCGGGGAAGTCCCGACTCGCGCCCTCTCTCCATTACTGCTCGTATTTACGAGCGGGAAATTAGGACGCGGTGAGAATTTATCTCCACGACGAAGCAAAGTCACACATGCCGAGTGTCAGAGTTAATAAGCTCTATGAGGTAGAAAATGCAGCGCCGGAGAGCGGACGCCGCCGTGATTTACGCACCGCCGGCAGCTGTGTGTTACTGCGAGGTGTCTAAACTCCAGAGTTCATCACTCAGGAAGTCGAGAAAAAGAGCAGATAGGTGGCTACCTGGAGATGAAGCTCCTACCGTTATTACTATAATTACCATTATTATTATCATTATTTTTTACTATCTTTATTATTATTCTTGTTCTTGTAATATATATATATATATATATACATGTAACATGTAATATATATATATAATAAAACCTTTATTATGACGTTATTATTATTAATATATGACTTTTTGCTTTTTATAATTTTTAAGACTTGATTTATTTATTTATCTATTGATTCCTTTGTTCAGTTATTTTTAGGGGTGGGACTCAATTAAAACAAATTAATCTAACTAACCCTAACCTGCACCTGAGGCAGCCATCTTTGATTGTCAACTTGGGGCTGGTGAGGATTCTTACCAACTCCGAATTCTGAAATGGGGCATTCCAGTTGAAATTTCCCACTCGGAACTGAGAAATTCCGACTTACCAGTACAAATGCATAAATTACACAAAACCATGCTTTTATCAAAGCTTTCATCACTAATTAAAAAAATAAATTAATTTGCTTTCCGTCATTCCTACAAATGCGCTTTCGCCCGATTCCTGCTGTAATCAGAGTACCAGGAAGTAGGATCTGCAACCAGGACTAGAGGAACTGAAACCAGGACTAGAAGACTTGAAACCAGGACTAGAGGAACTGAAACCAGGACTAGAGGATCTGAAACCAGGACTAGATGAACTGAAACCAGGATAAGAGGACCTGAAACCAGGACTAGAGGATCTGCAACCAGTATCCCTGATCTTTGAGGAATAATAATGGACCAATAATCTCCAGTTTTTTTTACATATGTGAGAAATCCTTGAAATGTTTCAAATAATTACATCAGCAAAAGTTGCCCAGTACACGACATCTCTGGATTCTGAGGTCTTGGATGGACTACCAACATGGAAAACGAATTCCATGTGAGGAGTTCCACAGGGTTCTATATGAGGACCTCTGGTTCTGTCTTCTTCCACTCAGTATCATTCAGTGTTAATTCACACAAATGTCAGTTTACATGCAGGTGATCCAGTCTTTATTCTGTCAGAAATGGACACAGTTTTCTCTGTATCAAAGAGGAAAAGGATCATGAAAAGCAGCAGATGATGTAAAAGCACAGAAGAAGAGTCCTTCAGTCCTCACCTGTCGTCAGCAGAGACTGTTGGAGGACAAAAATGTGACAGATAAAGCTCCTGGAACTCTTGATCTGTCTCTATTGTCAGTGCCAGAGCGTCTTCTGAGAGCTCTGAGAAGGACTGGTGATGACAACGTCACACAAAGACGTGTTCGGGCCTGTTGCTCTAATTATCACCAAATGTTGGACAGGTTTCTGCTAATTAGCATCCGCGGCTGGTCTGAACACGGAGCTAATTAACAGCTATTATAACACTCCTGCAGATTGCTCTTTTATAGCCGGAGACAAACTGTGCGATTTGTTTCAGTGTTTCAGCGTCAGATGGCTTCACAGGCTGAAGACGTGAGCACCAGCTGCTGCAGCGCTCGCGCTCTCAGCAGGTCAAGGACGGGCCAGCTGCGGTCCAGATGTGTTGGACGTGCGTTCGGGTCTGATGTAAACCGTCCATAAGTCTCGACATGTTTGAAAGAAACAGCAGAGATGTTGTTGAACAGTGTTTGTCTCAACAATACTGCTGTTTTACTGTTTGGTTCCAAACCAAATAAATACATTTCTATATTTTTAAGCTAATGCCTGACAAACTACAAGTCCTTCTAAGAGTGTCTTCGTCCAGCATTGGTTCAGACCTCATCCTCCAGCTCTTCCAGTTCTTCCAGGAGGACATTGAGGACGTTTCATGCATCTCTCTAGGTTGTCCTGTGTCTGCCTTGAGGTCTTTTCCCAGTTGGACATGTCCATGCAGCTCCCCAGGGAGGCGTCCAGGAGACATCCTCACCAGCTGAACCACCTCAGATGGAACTTCTCACTAGTCCTTCTCAGAGCTCTCAGAAGACGCTCTGGGACTGACAATAGAGACTGATCAAGAGTTCCAGGACCTTTATCTGTCACATTTTTGGCTCCAACAGTCTCTGCTGACGACAGGTGAGGACTGAAGGTCTCTTCTTCTGGACTTTTACATCATCTGCTGCTTTTCATGATCCTTTTCCTCTTTGATACAGAGAAAACTGTGTCCATCAAAAAAAAAGTTAAGACATACTGATGGGGACGTAAATCAGAGTATCATCTGCATGTAAACTGACCTCATATCGAGCCTTGTGGGAAATGAGGCGGAGCTTCTTTTAGTTTTTTGATTTGCCCTGTATTTTTCCAGGTAAAATGTTTGAGAACCAGTTCTCATTCACAAACATGACCTGGCCAAGACCCCCCACAGAAGTAAAAACAAAATATAGAGACACGTGCAAGCTGGAAGAAAAGCCAGTGAAAACAGGTGTGTTTTTAATAATAATTTAAAATGATCAGAACTCTGAGCAGATCTGTTATTAAAGGCAGACAGTAGGAAAGCTTCACGTCTCCATGGTTACGACTGCGTGTCTACAACGAAACGGAGCTTCCAACATGCTCGAAACGACACCTTTACACATGCAAACACTCTGTTAACCTTCACAAGCAGGATTTTATTTTGTAATATTTTATATATTTTAGATTTTTTATTTCAGAATCATTTACTTAATTTATTACCAGGCAGCACTTTACTAAAGTAATCTATATTTTATTTTCATATGTTGTTTTTTAAAGAATAATTTTGACTAAAATGCGTAAATTCTTGGTTTACAAAAATTTTCTAATTAACAACAAGCAAATTTAGGTTTTGCATTTTTGTTCCAGTACAGTACCGAAAAAGACAAACAAACTGAAACCTCAAAACCGAGGTGTTTGTGGACTGTTACACTTCTGGAAAATAAGGTTGGGCCCAGGATGGAACCCTGAGGCACACCTTTGGAGATGGCGAGTGGCTCAGACAAGGCGTGTACAGTTTTCAGCTGCTGGACAGTTACCAGGTAGCTGGCGAACCAGTCACAGCAGGTGGTGGACAGACCAGTGCTGGAGAGCTACGTAGAAGGATCCCATGATCAAGAGTCGACGGCTGTAGCAAGGTCAACCTTCATGGTGGTGGTCACATACCCACATCAGGCCCACAAACCAGACTGTTGGTCAGAGAAAATGTGACTTGCAAGAAGAAAATGGCTTAGTTGTCTGTGAACCAGCGTCTTTGCCTAAACATGGCAATATAGAAATGGATGAACAGCAGAAGGGTCAGAGCAAGAGCCACCTTAGAAGAGGGAAGAGATCATTGCTGCTTTCCAGGAGGAAAGGTGGAGAGCTGGAAGGACAAACTGAATGTTGTGGTGATGGGAGCAGCAATAATAATAATAATAATAATAATAAAGGAAAAGAGGATCAAGCCCATCAAAGCCAGCTGACTTTCTTGGATCAAGCTTAGAGAGTTCACCCTGTACTTCAGAAACAGAGAAAGATTTAAGGGAGAAGCCAGTACCTGGAGGGGAAGCCGAGTAATGGGTGAGGATAGGGTACAATCTGGGATAGTGAAGTCCTTGGTAGAGGTAACGAAGTGATGATTGAGCAGTGAGGCCCGACGGGACCTGTCATTGATAACAAGGTTGGCAGGTGAGGAGTTCCTCAATGCCTAAAAGCAGACCAGTCAACAGGAAATTGAGAAAAACAGGCTTTCGGCCAAAGGGTGTTCTTTTGATGGCTAAGCTCTGCCAGATCATGGGAGAACCATGGCCTGCAATGACTTTTCAGAGGGGCATGCTCTAAGGAAGGACTAGCATAGAAGTTGTTCCTAAGCACTGGTGCAACTTCTCCAAGACATAGTCCAGCCTTCCTGCATCTCAGCTCGTATCGCTAATCTTGTTTACGAGCTCTCATTTCCAAACCGTCAACTTTCACCTCAAATCCAGATATGATCTGAGGTGAAGGTAATCCTCATTTGCTACAATTACATCCCAACGGAGGCTGTGATTGGTCAGTTTGGTTTGACTGAGTCATCGCCATCCGGCCAGTATTTCAATCTTGTCAACTGTAACGTAAAAATGTGTTTTTTCTGTCTTCATCGGCAGGTTTTTCCTGAAATTCTTCCTGAAGTGCAACCAGAACTGTCTGAAGAATGCCGGGAACCCACGAGATATGAGGAGGTTTCAGGTAACACGCCCACAAACACACACAAACGGAGATGAATTCATTTCCCTAAAGGCCAGGACGTGGCTTCGGAAGACCTGGTGTACCCACAGTGCACTGCGGCAGGCTTTGAATCTTATTGCTTTGAGATAAAATGTGAGAGGTCATCAGGGATGGACTGAGTTAAACATAATAACCATGAAAATGAAATGATGCAGTTATTGTCCTGATCTCCTCCTAGAGGGGGTACTCAGGATTGACTGCATTATTTCATTAATTTATTTTAACCTTTTGGCTTTGTTTGAGAGTAAATTATGAAATTTGTTTTGGACAAAACGTTTCTTTCACTTGTATAAAAACAGCTCACTGAGTCGAGACATCTGTTGGTAACTGCTGCGATAACGACTGCTAAAGACTGCTAAAGACCACCACTCATCAGACACTTAAAGACGAACAGGCACCAGGTTATCAATGACAGCGGGACACAGATCAATCACAGTATTGATCTGCTGCTCAGAGCCACAGAGAGAGCAGCCATGATATGGTAGGTGGAGGAAACGAGGATGATGAGGGAGGAAATGATCAAGGAGATCAGAGGAGGGAAGGAATCAGGGGAGAGGAGGGAAGGGGAACAGCAACGATTTAATTACTGTCCCATTTTTATGCCAAAAAGCTGTGACTTTTCAAGTCAATATTTTTTGATAACACATAAACTCGCAGTTATTTGAAAGTAGAATATGTCACAGATTTTTCAAAATTAAAGAAAAAGTTAGCAATATTCAGAATTTTTTATTTAACAGGGAAAAATCTTCTTGAAATTCACAGTTTTATGGCATCAAATTGTAAATTTTAAGATTTTGCCTAAATCTGTATTTTGCTGCAAAAATAATTGCAAATTTAGAAACGATTAGGAGTAGCATTTCTATGATTATATGGGAACTGCTAGGTGACATCAGTTCTGTTCCTGTACAGGCTGTTAATAAAGTTTTTTTTTTCCTTTTTCGTGATTCTACAGAAACTGCTAGGTGACATCAGCTCTGTTTCTCTATAGGCTGTTTATAAAGTTTTTTCCTTTTTTATGATCATACAGGAACTGCTAGGTGATGTCAGCTGTGTTTGTCTACAGGTTGTTAGTAGTTTTTTCCTTTTTTATGAACTTACGGGAACCAACCTCTAGGTGGTATCACCTCTGTTTCTCTGCATGTTAACAAAGTTTTCTCCATTCGTGTTTGCAGGTGGTCGTCTCCACGACGGTCAACGTGGACGGTCACGTCCTTGCAGTCTCAGACAACATGTTCGTACATAATAACTCCAAACATGGTCGCCGCGCCAGGAGACTGGACCCGTCTGAAGGTACGTCCCAGCCAATCAAATTTAAGTGTGTTCTTCAAGCCCCAGTTCTGACTGGTTTTGACCGGATCATCATTTGGACAGAGACAAGCTTATTTTCCTGTCTGAAGTGCAGTGGAATGTGGCCCGTGTTGGAAAAGGTTACTTTTAAAATGTTTTCCACTACAGATTACAGAATAGATGCCTGGGGGGTTCCGTGGCGTACCAGCTAGAGAACTCAGTCCCCAGCTGGTACCAGTGATGTGTTCGGGGGGAGCGCCTGAACAAGTGCTTCCCCACGTCCACATCCATGGATGAGGTGCCCCTGAGCAAGGCACCTGAAACCCCCACCTGCTCCCCGGCGCCACAACACGGCAACTTGTTATGTCTTCTGTGAAGTTACTTGATTTGAGTAACGTATTCTGAATACTTTGGATTATTTAATATATTGTCATGCCTTTTACATCTACCTGAATATAACAATCACATCCTGCATTTATATTTTGTTGTAGAAAAATGTTTATCCAGCAAAGATATTCATTTTTGATCCACTGAAAGGTTTAATGATGAACTGAATAAATAACATCTGCTTTCATTCATAACATTTGGAAAATGTTTTTCACGGTCTTTCATCGTCATTTTAGTTGACAGCAGTTGTCTTTTATACTTTCACAGATTGATGAAACTTGTTAGTGGGACTTGTAGTAGTGAAACAGGAAAATACCGTCATGTAATGCATTTATTTAACAAAGTAACTGTATTTTAATTATCACCTATTTAAACGGTAACTGTAACAGAACAGTTACTCATAAATTGTAATCTGAATACATAACACTGGTATGTATTCCGTTACTCCCCACCACTGATTGTGGGTAAGAAGACCCCCCCCCACCCAGAGACGACCATGTGTGCATCTTCTTTCAGACTTTTCAGCCTCTTTAATTGCCTAATTAAAGACAGTAACCATGGAAACTCCCTGCGCAGTCAGACTCCACCGAGTTGACAGCTCCAGTGACTCCTCACACCTTCCAGCCATCAGGACCAGTTACCTTCACCAGTTACCTCCACCAGTTAACTTTATGTTTAGCAATTACCTATTCCAGTTACCTTTACCAGTTACCTTTATCTTTCCCAGTCCTTTACCATTTACCTTTGCCTTTACCAGTCACCCTTCACCAGTTACCAATTACCTTTATATTTACCAATTACTTTTACTGGTTACCTTTACCATTACCAGTTACCTTTACCAGTCCTTTACCATTTAACTTTACCTTTACCTTACCTTTACCAGTTAGCTTCATCCAACTGGTTCCAGTTCTGAGTTTAAAATAAAGGTTTGATCCATTTGAATCAAACAACAGATGATTCTGTTTGGACTGGTTTAGACTGATTTGGACTTCTTTGGACTAGCTGGGACTTGCTCGATTTAGAACATTAGGAACTGTTAGACTGATTTGGAACATTCCAAAGTATTAGTTTTGGCTGGTTAAGACTGGTCATAACTGGTTTGGACTTGTTTGGACTAGTTGACTAGTTTTTTTAGTTGACCACTAATAATAAATGATTTAGACTAATTTGGACTAGTTTGGACAAGTCTTATGCACCGAACAGCAGTACCCAGCCTTCTTGGGGTCCTTGACATGTGTGCTGGAAAGTGCCCCTAATGGAGACTCCCTTGTTCTGCTGGGGGGCTTAAATTCCCACGTCATTAGCAACAGTGTAACCTGGAAGGATGTCATTAGGAGGAACGGCCTCTCTGGTCTGAACCTGAGAGGCATTGCTGTCAAGGCGGCAATCCACAAACTTCTTGGTGAACAACTTGGGTGAGGGAGGCCGTCAGGCTGAAGAAGAAGTCATACAGGACTTGGTTATCGGGTGGTGGAAAGAATACGTTGAGGATCTTCTCAATCCCACCAACACGTCTTCCATAGAGGAAACTGAGTTTGGGGTCTCTGAGGTGGACTCATCCATGACTGGGGTGGAGGTCACCGTCAAGAAACTGCATGGCAGTACGGCTCTGGGAGTGAATTATTTCCGCCCTGAGTTCCTTAAGGCTTTAGATGTTGTAGGGCTGTCCTGGTTGACATGTCTCTGCAAATTCGCGTGGACAATAGGTAAAGTACCTTTGGACTGGCAGACTAGGGTTGTGTTTCCCCTTTTTAAGAAGGAGGACTGGAGGGTGTGTTCCAATTACAGGGACTCACACTCCTCAGCCTTCATGGTAAGGTCTATGCAGGGGTTCTGGAGGAGAGAGTCCGATTTACAGTTGAACCTCAGATTTAGGAGGAACAATGTGTGTTCCGTCTTGGCTGTGGAACACTGGACCAGCTCTACTACCTTACTAGGGTGCTGGAGGGAGCATGGGAATTTGTCCAACCAGTCCACTTGTGTTTTCTGGACTTGGAAAAGGCATTTGATGTGTCCCTCGGGGTGTTGTATGAGGAGTGCTCCTGGAGTATGGGGTACGGGGTCTGTTATTTTAGGCTAATCAGTCTGTAGAAATGGAGGGAGAGTCTGGTCCACATTACCGGTTGTAAGTCAGATTTGTTTCAAGTGAGAGTTGGACTTCACCAGGGCTGCCCTTAGTCACCAATTCTGTTGATAAATTGTATGGCTAGAATTTCTAGGTGTACCCTGTGTTTCCTTGGGTAGCTAATGTGAGCTACCCTCAAAGAAACATGCAGTGGTCCTAGGCTTCAAACTGCCTCTCCTGTCCAGCCGGGGTGGCCGAGAGGGCAGGGAGGATGTGGCTGGAATAACGTGATCCTTCCATGTAATACGTCCAACCGGGAAAGCCCTCCCGTCAGGTGGAAAGAAGTGCCTGCTCAGTCCTCAGGTTAAGAAGGAGACCTGTTCTCAGTTCAGGGCCCTCCCGGGGTTGGGAGAGGGAGAGGAATGCCCGGGACTACAATTAGGTAGTGAGCTCTGGGTGAAAAAGTTTACAAAATTGTGGGATTTAAAAAAAAAAAAGATTTCTAGGTGCAGCCAGGGGGCAGAGGGGTATCGGTTTGGTGATATCAGGATTGCCTCTTTGCTTTTTTAGAGAGGATGTGGTCCTGTTGGCTTCGTCAGACAGGCACCTTCAGCACTGGCTGGAGCAGTTCAAATCTGAGTGCGAATATGCACCTCCAAATCCGAAACCATGGTCCTATATCGCAAAAGGGTAGAAGCTCTCTCCGGGTTGGGGATGACGTTCTGCCTCAAATGGAGGAGTTTAGGTATCTTGGGGTCTTGTTCACAAGTGGGGGGAGAATGGAGCGGGAGATTGACAGATGTATCAGTGCAGCATCTGCAGTAATGTGGACTCTGTACTGGTCTGTTGTGGTGAAGAGGGACTTGAGCCAAACAGCAAGATTATCTGTTTACCGCTTAGTCTTCGTTCCCACCTTCACCTATGGTCATGAACTGGTAGATCTTTGTTCCTACCATCACCTATGGGCATCTGAGAGAGACTCAGTGTCGTTGCACCTTCACATCAAGAGGAGCCAGTTGAGGTGGTACAGGCATCTGGTCAGGATCCCCCCTGGATGCCTCCTTCCAGAGGTTTTCTGGGCATGTCTGGCTGGAGGGAGGCCCCGGGGTAGACCCAGGACTGGAGAGATTATGTCTCTCAGCTGGCCTGGGAATGCCTCGGTATTTCCCTGGAAGAGCTGGAGGAGGTGGCTGGGGATCAGGGTGTCTGGTCTTCTCTGCTCAAACTGCTGCTCCTGCGACCTGAAACTGGATAAGCGGGAGTTAATGGATGGATGGATGGATGGCTTGGACTAGATTAGACTTCAGACTGGATGGGTCTGGCATGGAGCTGACATATGGCCCCTTTCCACCAGTTCAACTCTACTCTGTTTTAAGGGTTTTCCTCTAGGTCATAGTACCGGCTCATACCTCCTTTTGTTGTACCTACTTGGCTGGGGTTCTAACCGAGCTGAGTCGGGCTGAAAATGCTACAGGTATGTCACCATGATGCAGGCCACTGATTGCCAACTAGGTACCAGTGGAAAAGGGCCATTTGGTTTTGGATTCACCTTGTACTCATTGAGACTGCTTTAATTGAAGTCTCAGGTAAGTTTGGACTGACTTGGAGTGGTTTGAATGGGTTAAGGTGTGAGAGTGGACGGAACTGGGTGTGACTGGCTCAGGATGGATTTTGCTGGATTAATCTGGTTGGGATTTGAATTGAGGTCTGCTTGGGACTTGATAAGACTGGTTTTAACTGATCAGGGACGGTAAACGTTAGTATGGAACTGGTTTAGAGTGGTTTAGGCTCTTCTTGGACCTGTCTAGACTGGTTTAGGTAAGATCGGGGGTGGTCTTGACTGTCTGGGACTGGTTGAATTGGTAATGTTGTGGTTGGGACTAGTTTAGACTGTTTTGTACTGGTTGGGGTTGGGTTCAACTGGATTAGACTGTTTAAAGCTAGTAATCACCAGTTTGCAACTGGCTGAGAATGGCCTGGCTTGGTCCAGGTCTAATTTTGACTGGCTGATGGTGAGATCTGAGATTATGTTTGACTGAGGGAATGGTTTGGATTGGTTGGGTCTGGGCAGAACTAGATGACTTTGGTTTTGCCTGTGGGGATGGTTTGGACTGCATTAAACTGATTGGAAATGGTCGACACTGGTATGGAACTGGTTGAGAGTATTTTTGAAAGGCTGGTTTGGCTGGTCTCGGCCTGGCTTGGACTGGTTTAGGTGAGGTTCATGATTAGCTTTGACTCACAGGGACTAGTTTACATTGATCAAGGTCGAGTCAGGACTGGAGTAGATTGTTTTTTCCAGGCTGGGGGGCAGTTTGAACCAGGTCTGGGCCTACCTTGGACTGGTTTAGGTGAGATCTGGGATTAGTTTTGACTAACAGGGATTGGTTTGGACTAGATTAAACTGGTTGAGGAAGGTAAACACTGGTATGGAACTGGTTTACATTAGCTCTTGGACTAGTTTTGACTGACATGGACTAGTTTAGATTGGTCAAGGTCTAGTCAGGACTGGGTTAGGCAGGTTTTGCCTGGCTGGGGGATGGTTTGAATCAGGTCTGAGGCTTTGTAGGTGTAACTTTGGCTCGGCCCCATTTTTTCACGTTCATGGTCTGCCAACCCTCGTAGAGCATGTACGCCAGCTGCCTCGGCGCCATGACGACGGACTGGGTCCGATCCTCCCCACAAACCCGACAAACAATTATCACTGCCACGAAACCTGAAACACGACAAGACAGGAGGAGACAGCAGAGAGCGGAGGTCAGGTGCTGTAATGTCATTTGAAGTCATCAGTGATGAGATTAGCTGCACACACACACACACACACACACACACACACACACACACACACACACTCTGCTTTCATTTCACTTTATAATTAATCTGCTGCTGCTCTTGAAAGAAGAGAGAGAAGTAGTCATTACCGGCTCAGAGCGTTGCTGCGTCTTTGTAGTGCTGAAGTGAGCTAAGCTAAAGCGGATAAAAGCCACGACCCAATTAATTCCCGTTCTGTGTGTGTGTGAGAGAGAGTGTGTGTGAGTGTGTGAGTGTGTAATGTAGATCAGAGCTTCCAAACCTGTGGATCACGGCCCTGAACAGAGGTCTGGAGATGAATCATCGTGTAACGTTTCACACCAAGACGTTGTTTATTTACTGAGTTAGAGCGTAGGGTTGCGATTAGGATTAGGATTAACCCGAACTCTAACCATAACCACCCCCAAATACTTCAGAGAGGAAGCAGCACAAGAGAAGAACCTGGTCCTGGTCCTGGTTGGGGACAAGAGTTTGGATTCTTATGTTCTTTGGTTTGGTGCCAGGTGGCATTAAGGGATACATGACGTTAATTGGCGAGTAGATGTTAGATGGAGGATCTCAGGTAGACCAGCGTGACTAGGAGGCCTGTAAAGGGGCCACCGTGCAGTCGAGTGGACCATAAAGGAGGCACAGCCTCATGCAGTGGATCAGGGAGCTCCAGTTCCTGCTCGTCTACAGTTTTCTGCATGTCTCCCCCCTCTGCCTTTCTGAACTCAATGAAGGCCACTAGAACCGACAAAAATCTTAAAGAAAGAACGAAAGAAAGAAAGAAGGAAGGAAGGAAGGAAGGAGGGAGGGAGGGAGGAAGGAAAGAAGCCTTTAAAGGACCAGCAGAGAAGCAGCAGAGTCATAAACCATCTGCAAACTGTTGAGACTCCCATGTTCTACAAACGTGGAGGACCTCCAGCAGTCCACATCACGTTTGGAGACCAAAACCAGGTTTGGAGGAGACCAGCACCAAGCTTATAAGAGACCAGAACTAAGTTTGTAAGAGACCAGATCCAGAACCAGACCTGTGAAGCACGTTGGTGGAGGTATCATGATCTGATGTTTTGTTTTAAAGCGTAGTGAAAGATTCTTGGTTCTGGAGAACCGTCTCTGATGGAGGTTCTGAAGAAATCCTCTGGACCATCTGGACCGTCTGGACCAGCGTCCGTCCCTCTTTGTCTCTCACCTTCTGTCTTGTCATTGTCTCTCGTCCAGCAGCCACTCCCTGCATCAAAGCCATCAGTCCCAGTGAAGGTTGGACGACGGGCGGAGCCACCGTCATCCTCATTGGAGACAACTTCTTCGATGGTCTGCAGGTGGTCTTCGGCACCATGCTGGTCTGGAGCGAGGTAAGACAGTTGATCAATAATCAGTCATCACTAACCAATAATCACCCTCTGTGGTGTCGCTCAGCGTCTGAAGTAACTTTGAAGAATTTTACGTCTTTCACATCTTTAATGTCGCTGATGTCTTTGGACATCTTCATCTTCAACGTCTTTGAAGTTTGTGACACTTGAGGCGTCTGTGTCTTCTTGTATGTCTTCATCATTCATGTCCTCAATGCTCTTGGGGCCTTTGATGTCTTTGAAGCTTTGGAGATCTTTGTCCTCACATTCTTTGATGTCTGACATCTCAGATAACTTTGTCTTCTTTGACACCTTTAATATCCCTTATGTCCTCAATGCCTTCATCTTTGACGTCTTGACATATTTGATGTACTTCTTTGACCTCTCTGTCTTAAAATTTGTGACATATTTGTCTTCTTTGACACCTTTAATGTCTTTGTCTTTGACAACTCTGATGTCATTGTCTTCGTTGATGTCTTGTTTGACATAGTCGACGTCCTTCTTTGACCTCTCTGTCTTTAACGTTTATGGCGTCTTTGTATTTGTTGCTATCTCTAATGTCTCTGCCGTCTCTGTGACGTCCCCGTCTCTTGTCTCAAACAGCTCATCACCCCCCACGCCATCCGGGTCCAGACGCCTCCCCGTCACATCCCCGGGGTAGTGGAGGTCACGCTGTCCTACAAGTCCAAGCAGTTCTGTAAAGGAGCGCCGGGACGCTTTGTCTACACCGGTACTGTCCACATGTCCATCTGTCCATGGCAGGGCTTTTGCATTTCTGATGTCTGATAAGGAAGTTGGAGAACTTAAAAACGATAGTTAAGGAATAAACCAGCAAGAACAAAGATTTTAAATAAAGTCAAACTTCGAGGTGAAAACTGAATTTCTGACTTTGAAAATTTGAAAAATTTCCTCACAACAAAAAAGCTGAAATTTTATGTCCTTAAAAACTTGCTAATTTGTGAGTTGAAATGCAGAATTTTGACTTTTCAAACTCAGAAAATTTTAATTCATAAAATTCATAATTTCCATCCTTTTAAACCAAAATCTGATGAACTGAGTTCTGTTGAACTTTAGAATGAATAGAAATGGAAATTCACAAGAAATAGAGACGCAGAAATGAGACAGAAAGCTGAGAATATGAAGCTGAAATATGAGAGAAAAAAGCCAGAAAGTGTGACTTTATTAACTCTTAAAAACACAAATAAATAATCATAAATAAGAGTTCTCACTTTGTAAATTCAGACATTTCAGAGTCAAATTTTAGAATTTTCAAACTAAACCAACAAAAATGTATAATTTCATCATTTTAAACAGAGAATTTACATCTTTATAAACTGTCAAAATTAAAAATGTAATATTTACTCTGGTTTTATTACATGAAGTCAAAATTTAGCAAAACGTTGCAATGTTAAGCTAAAAAAAATCACATTTGTAATTTCACATTTCAAATGTTACTTTCTTATGAAACAAAATGTAGCGTTAAAAAAATCTGATGAGCATTTCTGATTAGTTATATTTTATTTTATTATTTTACTTCATTTTATTGTTAATGTTTTGGATTTTATTTTATTCATTTACTTATTCATTTACATCATTTTATTTCATCCATCCATCATCTATACCCGCTATGTCCTGTTCAGGGTCACGGGGGTCTGCTGGAGTCTATCCCAGCTCACTTT
>JBAMYA010000011.1:289468-314196 GCA_037176975.1 Arrhamphus sclerolepis
CATCCATCCACCCATTGATCCCTTCCTCCATCCGTCCATCCATCCATCCATCCATCCATCCTTCCATCCATCCATCCTTCCATCTCTCCACACCCCCCCCCCCCACACACACACACACACCCTCTCCACACACCCCCCCCGACACCTCCCAAGCTTGAGAAAAAGAGGGAGGGAGAGATTAATGCTGAAGAGGAGGAGGGGGAGGTGAAAAAAGGAGAGGAGAGTGTATCATTCCTCATGGGACAGAAGAGAGGAGGAGGAGGAGGAAGAGGAAAAAGAAGGGATGGGGGTGGGGGGTTCCGACTCCTTCATAATGACGTTTAACATCTGCAGCTTCTTAAAACTGAAACATCATCAGAAATAAAGTTGAATTTCTGACACCAGATCACCGTGGCAACAGAATTGAGAGTCTGTGGCGCTGGTCATGTGACCAAAGACGACCTGATATGATTTTCTGACATCCATCCATCCATCCATCCATCCATCATTTATACCCGCTTTGTCCTGTGTAGGGAATTTTCTGACATTTAGTCGCCAATTTCTTTTTTTCTTTTTTTTATTTAATTCAAATTTTAAACTCTTAACCTGCTCCTTATTGTTCAGACTCCATGACTATATACCACTACCTCCTTTTTTATATCTATTTTGTATTTTTTTGTTCCTCAATTCTATTTTAACAGATTTGTTTTATTATTAATTTTTATTATCTATTTTATATTTTTATTTTTATCTATTTTAACCATTTTAAACTATTTATTGTTTTTATTTGATTTCATGTTTCTAATCACTATTTTCATGATTATTTATATCTAATTACACAATTTATTATATATCAATATTAATATCAATATTAATAATAATAATAATAATAATTTATTTTTTTTATTTCAATAAATAAATTAAATTTTTAATCATTTCTTTATTCATATCTTTTCTTATTATTTTAATTGTATTTTCAATTATTTATTTGTTTAAGCAAATAAATATTTTAATTGCTAAAAACATTAGTAGTAGTAGAAGTAGTGATTTATTCATATTTTTATCATTTAACTTAATTGTATTTTACTTTAATAAATATTTCATGTTAATCTTATTGTCCTTTATTTATTTATTTCAATGAATTCCTAAATTTACAGTGTTTATTATTATTATTATTATTATTATTATTTGGCTCTGCAGTGGACTGCAGCATGTCCAGGTGGACCCCTGCAGTCTGTCCAGAGAGCAGGGACGGGCTCCACTAATGTAGACCAACTGTCGACAAACTATATGATTAATGTTAATGCAGACCTACTGTACATTTTACATTTATTATAGTCCTACTTTACATTATTGTTTTTGTAGACCTACTGCATGCTTGACATTAATGTAGACCTATTGTGTGTTTAATGTTAATGTAGATATACTGTACATTTACCATTAATGTAGACCTTCCGTGTGCTTTTAAAGTCATTATAGTCCTACTGTACGTGTAACGTTAATGTGGACCCACTGTATGATTAATGTTATTGTAGACCTACTGTACATTTAAAATTATTGTAGACCTACACTACGTTTAACATTTTTGTAGACCTACTTTACATTTAATGTTATCATAGACCTTCTGTACGTTTAACATTCACATGGACCAGCTGTATGTTTAGCTTTAATGGATACTGTACATTTAATATTATTGTTGACCTACTGTATTTTTAACATTATTGTAGACATACTTTATGATTATTGTTTTTGTAGACCTACTGTATGTTTAACATTATTGTGGACTCACTGTACATTTAATGTTATTGTAGACCTACTGTATGTTTACTGTTAATGTAGACCTACTGTGTGTTTAATGTTATTGTCCTACTGTGTGTTTAACATTAATATAGACCTACTGTACATTTAACGTTATTGTAGTCCTACTGTACCGTTAAGATTAACATGGACCTACTATACATTTAGTGTTAATGTAGACCTACTCTACATTTAAAGTAATAGTAGTAGTTCTACTTAACATTGACCGACTTTACATTTAACCTTAATGTGGACCTTTTGTACCTTTAACATTATTGTAGACCTACTGTATGTTTAATGTTATTGTGGACTTACTGCATGTTAAATGTTAATGTCTATGGTACGTATTGTAGACCTACTGTATGTTTAATGTTAACATGAACCTAAACTACATTTAACACTAATGTGGACTTACTGTATGTTTGATAATTTTGACCTACTGCAGGTTTAGTTATCGTAGACCTACTGTATTTGTAATGTTAATGTCGACCTACTGTACATTTGTAACATTCAGGCTAGCTAAGGTCATCTGGCTTAGACATATTTGTAACGCTAAGGAAGTTACACTTTGCTACAGCTAGCTGCATTAAACTTGAAGTGTGCAAAATAGTGTTAGCTAAATGCAGCTAATGTTATTGTTAATTGGTAGCTAGAGTTAGCTGGCTGCAATAAAAGCGTGCTAACGTTTGTTAACAGATGACTGAAACAGGCAGGAAAAGGGTTGGGGCGCAAAAGATGAGAAGGATACAACCCCTCTGGGGGGTCCAGGGGCATGCTCCCATGGAAGAAACTCTTGGACATTTTATATTTAAAAGCATCAAGCTGGTGCACTTTGAGAGAAAAATCAAGCCGATTCCTTATATGGACATCTATGTATTTATGAGGTGTACAAATGTAATCAGATGATCCTCCGCACATTTGTCTGTTAGCGGGAGTTTTATGTGCTTAAAGGGCCAGAACTGTCTGCTGTGGCCAACAGAAGGACTTGATGTTGCAGCAGAGGTCTTTAAACTAAGGTCTGAGCCACAATCCGCACAGATCACTGATCAAAACCTGAGTTGCAAATAGTTTAGCGATGATAAATAAAGTACAAGTGTGATGTTTTAAACTGTCTGAAAAGTGATCAAATTGTTTCCCGCTTCACATTTAACTTAATTCACTGCACATTTGAAGATTCTCACAGTCAAACTAAATATTGAATGTCAATAACAGAGAGAACGTGTGGACGGCGAATCAAAGTACGAGACACATAAAACGTGATCTGAAGTGATCTGAAATACTGGCTGGCTCATTGTAATCGGACAGCAAAGTGTGCAGGTTTAACTTTACTTCCTTTACAGGGTAAACCACCATGATGTCCCGCCATTATTGTCTTCTGCCTCCCAGTCTATCAGGATCTACACATTTAACGTAGTTCATCTATGTTGGATTCAAAACAGCAAATTTTGCCAAAAGGTGAGTGATTTTCATGCATGCTGAAATAAAACAGCTTTCATGATTGTTCATATTTGAAATGAAACATCAAATGTGACACCAACAGGAAGCGTTGTCATGGTAACATGTCCATTTCCCTTACCTGTCGATGATGACGGGGTCCGACGGTGTCTCGTTCCGGTTCCCGCAACTCTTCTTGTCGCAGCAGCGGCTAACGGAAATGACACACAGCGACAAACAGCGGCATCAGTCACAGACTCCTCCCCCCACTGCTTCACAGCCACACCTGGCCGCTCAGGTGAGTCACACCCCTCCCCCACCCCTTCCTCACCCCTACCAAAACCTCCACCCTGATCCTGGACTTGGGTCTCAAAGCCAGAACACCTAGTCGCTGTCAGGACACGTGACTGATCTGAGTCTGAACTTTTTCTACATGAACAACAATCACAATTAGAATGATAATGTAATAACCAATAATAACGATAATAATCATAACAATAATTAATAAGACGTGAGGTCGGTCTAGTGGACATCCTCCGGAGTCTGGAGGTCAGTCTAGTGGACGTCATCCGGAGTCTGGAGGTCGGTCTAGTGGACGTCCTCGAGAGTCTGGATGTCGGTCTAGTGGACGTCCTCCGGAGTCTGGAGGTCAGTCTAGTGGACGTCATGGGGAGTCTGGATGTCGGTCTAGTGGACGTCCTCGAGAGTCTGGAGGCCGGTCAAGTGGACGTCATCGGGAGTCTGGAGGTCAGTCTAGTGGACGTCCTCCGGAGTCTGGAGGTCAGTCTAGTGGACGTCATCGGGAGTCTGCAGGTCAGTCTAGTGGACGTCCTCCGGAGTCTGCAGGTCAGTCTAGTGGACGTCCTCTGGAGTCTGGAGGTCAGTCTAGTGGACGTCCTCGAGAGTCTGGAGGCCGGTCGAGTGGACGTCATCGGGAGTCTGGAGGTCAGTCTAGTGGACGTCATCGGGAGTCTGGAGGTCAGTCTAGTGGACGTCCTCTGGAGTCTGCAGGTCAGTCTAGTGGACGTCATCGGGAGTCTGGAGGTCAGTCTAGTGGACGTCCTCCGGTGTCTGCAGGTCTAGTGGCGTTAAATTAACCCAGAGAACATCTGCTTTCATTCATCAACTGATGCTCGATCAGGGATGATCAGCTGCAGGGGTACCTGGGATTGGCCACACATCTGTCGTTTAGAACAAAGAGGGTAAGTTCTTCAGGTGAAGAGGGACCAGGTTTAAACCAGGACCAGGATCAGGATAAGGACTAGAACTAGAACCAGTACCAGTGCCAGTACTAGAACCAGAACCAGGACAAGACCCAGAACCAGAAACAGAACCAGTACCAGTACCAGTACCAGTACCAGTACCAGTACCAGGACAAGACCCAGAACCAGAACCAGTACCAGTACCAGAACAAGGAGTCCTGCTATGTTCATGTGTTCCTACCTGCACATGATCTCATGCGTCAGCAGAACTCGACACATCTCTGGGTTCTTGTCCTGACCCTCGTAAATGATGGCCTGAAAGACAGAACAGGTGAGACAGGGACAGGTGAGACACAGGGACAGATGAGACAGGGGCAGGTGAGACACAGGGACAGGTGAGACAGGGGCAGGTGAGACACAGTGACAGGTGAGACAGGGGCAGGTGAGACACAGGGACAGGTGAGACAGGAGCAGGTGAGACACAGGGATAGGTGAGACACAAGGACAGGTGAGACAGGGGCAGGTGAGACACAGGGACAGGTGAGACACAGGGACAGATGAGACAGGGGCAGGTGAGACACAGGGGCAGGTGAGACACAGGGACAGGTGAGACTGGGGCAGGTGAGACACAGTGACAGGTGAGACAGGGGCAGGTGAGACACAGGGACAGGTGAGATGGTTCTGTCCCGACAGTAGAAACGTCTCTGTCTCATTAGCAGTGATCAGAGACGCGTCATGAATGAGCCAGAACCAAAGACATCAGAGACAGACACGCTCGTTAACACTAATTAAATGAGACGTCGCTGCTGAGTTTCATTAGCGAAGACGAAGAGCAGCTGAGCAGAATAAACACTTCCTGTTTTCTTGATAAAACCTGTAACTTTCTACAAACTGAATCTGGTTCGGTTTATTTCATGACGTAATCATTTCTGAACTTTAAAAAAGAAAAGAAAACTTGCAGTTACAATTGATGATTTCTTATTATTTTTTTCTATTTTTTTGAAATTCTAATCAGCCTGAATTTGTGTTTTATGTTTTGGGAAAATTATAAAGATTTCTGACGAACCGTAAATGTACGTTTTCTCAGCTCATGTCCGATGGAGCTAATTAATTATGGTCTCTGGAGCCAATCAGATCAGTCCATCTCTGTGAAGCAACAGCTGGCCCTGCCTCCTGGATGAGGAGTTGCTCTGACTGGTTCCCAGACCCACATCTGTCCAGATGTGTGTGGTTTCCAGACCCACATCTGTCCTGATGTGTCTGGTTCTGAGACCCTCATCTGTCCAAATGTGTGTGGTCTCCAGACCCACATCTGTCCAGATGTGTCTGGTTCTCAGAGCCTCATCTGTCCAGATGTGGCTCCTGGGCCCTGGATCAGCAGAACCTCTGCAGCGTGTCGGCCACTACTGAGGACCTGCAGCGGAGACGCTCTGCGGTGTTCGCTTGTTTGTTTGAGCTCCTGCAGGTCGCGACACGTCTCGGCGGGTGGACACGGTGTCCCGCTGCGCTGAGAAATTGATGTTGGCGCCGCTGCAGACTTTTGACTTTTCCAGCTCTGACGGTGCAGAGCTGAGAGTCCACGCACACGCTGCACGAGAGCAGATGAGTGCAGACGTACACACACTCGTGACCTGGAGGAGGATGTAAGAAGAGATGAAGGAGAGGGGGGGAAAGCTCGAGGAAAAAGAAAAGAAGGAGAAACGGAGGTGAAAAGGAGATGAGAAGGAGGAGAGAAAAAGGTGGAGGAGTCTGAAGAGAAAGAGAATGTAGAGGAGGAGTAGACAAATGGAGAAAAAGAAGGAGATGGAGGAAGAGACAGAAAAGTCTCTGACTGGTCTCCATCCTGTCCAGGAGGCGGAGCCTACTGACCCGTTATCAGGTGAGAGGCGGGCTTACCTGGACAGGTGACCCACCCATCACAGAGACAACGCTGCACAGTTCAGCTGCAACAAACGTGTTTTTGTGATAAAGATTTGAAGCGGGAGCCTTCAGATTAAGGACAGGTTAAGGACAGGTTAAGGAGCGGCGGTGAGGCTCACCTGTTTGGTCATGGAGTCGATGAGACGGACGTACAGGTCCTGCTCCGTCCTCACTCCTGCAGACAAACCAAGACCAGTTAGTCCTCCGGTGCTGCCCAGTCAGCCGCGCCAGGCGCTAAAATGAGCGCACCCACCGTTGCTGTAGAGCAGCTGCAGCTTGTAGTGGATCCCGTTGTTGGTCTTCTCTCCGCCCGGCTCCTGAAACGGGACAAAGACGGACAGTCCTGAGGGTCCGCTTGATTTCCTGCACCTGACAGCCTCGTGACCGGGGCTAGCAGCGAGACAGGAAGTTATGAGGACACAAGATCAGCGCTTTCCCTCAAAGTTCAAGAGTTCCTAAAGTCACAAATCATCGTCTTCTTCTTGGTCAGAAAAGTCTGATTTTTGTTTCATCCTTTTTAACATAAAGATTTCTGCATTTTTTTCACATAATTATTTTTGTAATTTTCAAACAGATGAAGTCAGAAATATACCTTTTTTCATAAAACGATTGTGTTTATTTCATTATACAAATCAATTAATTACTTGTTTTAATTGCCTTGGAAAGTTTTGGATTTTGTTCATATAGTCAGAAAATTCCTTTTTTTCCTTCTGGGAATTAAAACTTCTGCATGTTTTTTTCCTCATTTATTGATTAATGTATTTATTTATTTAGTAAGGTTATTTCTTTATTTATTTTTTAAATGTCAAAACGTCATATTTACTGTTTCTTTGCTAATTTCCTGGTTCCAAAAGCCAGTTTCTCTCCAAGATTTGTGACATTTGCTTTCTGACAATGACGTCACATTTTCCTCTCCACGTCTTTCACTTCATAAAATCAGGAGTTTCTTCTTGCAGTATTTGAATTTTATTCTTTCAGATATCCATATTTCTAAATTATGAATAAATAATTATTTTTTCTTCAGCCAAAATTATCTTAAACACTCCGTAATACTGGAGTTTTACAAACTTTTATTTATAATACACTTCACACTGAACAAATCTCAGTGTTACACGTTAAAACATATAAGAAAAG
Organism: Arrhamphus sclerolepis; assembly: GCA_037176975.1. Classification (NCBI taxonomy): domain Eukaryota; kingdom Metazoa; phylum Chordata; class Actinopteri; order Beloniformes; family Hemiramphidae; genus Arrhamphus; species Arrhamphus sclerolepis. The sequence goes on from JBAMYA010000011.1 coordinate 296,935, forward strand.
AAACGTGGTTAAATAAATAATATATGGTGTAAAAAAACAGGAAATATTCAACCAGTATAAAAACAGTGAATAGTGAAAATATTTTCTGACATATTTTCTTAACTTCATCTCTTGCATGTGGGACTCTTTGATGCTCTGTTCTTTTGCCCTCTGTGTCTGCTGAAGGAAAGGGTGCGTTAGATTTGCGTCACCTTCTCTTTCTCCACGAAGTCCACGTAGGCGGTGCGCTCGATCTCCACCGGCTGGCCCTGCCGGTCGTAGAGCGCCAGCACGAAGTGGAAGAAGTTGGACTTCCTCAGGTTGGACGGCGGCTGCTTCTCGAAGTGAGCTCTGGCGAGCCCCACCCCGCTGGAAGAGAGCGAGCACACGCAGAGGGACACGCGTGAACAGCGCGCACGTTTGCGTGCACGCGGAGGTGGAGGTGGAAGGCCTCCAGAACTCTGAGGAACTGAGAAGAATCTGGAGCAGCTCAACGTACACATGAGAACAAGGAAACGGCCATGTCTTTACGTAAAACTGATGAGAGGAAACATCTGGATTATTTATAAAGGAAAATCAAAGTATAAACACGAGCAGAAAATGAACATATAATCTGACATGTGTGTATACACACGTGTGTATAGTCGTGATTTATGTCTGTCTTTATAAAGCTGTGAACTGAAGAGACGTCCTCTAAACCGTAAAACATGATTGGGAACCCGTAAGATCACACACACACACACACACACACTCGTCTTCGTCACCCCCAACAGTCCTTGTTCTGTCTCCTTTAAAGTACCCCCCCCCCCCCTCCACACACACGCACACACATTCTTGTAACATGGGTAAGTAGCATACGTGTTATTTCTACACAGTATGTGAAACCAGTAAGACCAGTGAGCAGCACAGAATATGCCGTGATTTCGGGGGTCTAACAGAAATTTAGTTTCATTTCCTGTATTAATACTGATGTCACTTATTTTGAATTGCACTTGTGTTTCTATTATTTCAACATCATAAAGCTGGTTTATTTCTATTCAAAGCAGTTTTTAAGTCGTTCATTTCTGTTGTGATAGCAAAAAGTACAATTGATTTATTTATTTGATACACAACAGATATTATTTCTATCCAGTAAAAGTAGATGGGACCCAACAGTGGCCCCTGCGGGACACCGCAGATACGGCTCCGTGTTTCCTCCACGTTCCCGATTCCAGATGTTTGCTACGATTTTAGTCACAACTTGTGATTCTGTAGAAAAACAAAAAGCAGCTTCTTCTCTGACAACTGAACTGCAAAGAAAAGAAAAGCGGCGCGAGAGCTACACGTGGAGCAGGTAAAACCTGATATCTGACGGGAGGTCTGGCTACTCGGGCGACTCGGGCGAGTCGGGAGGCGAACGGCCTCACGAGAGTCCAGTAAATCTGGTCTGACTGCAGAAACTGCCAGAGGAGCACAGAGGGGTTTTTTCTTCCTTTTTTTTCTTTTAATTAATAAGCAAATCAGAATCAAAGTAAAACAAAGTAAACGTCTCCAGCCGTCAGCGACCATTAATGAAGGTAATTAACGGAGCAGGATGAGGTGACGTCACGTTTGCTCCGCTGGTGGAAGAATCTGGAACAATTATTTTACGTGTTTCTGGATTTTATGATTACCGCAAAATTAAATAAAATGTTTAATTAAATCGAAAAACAACTTTTGTAGTTCACACCAGTGTGTGTGTGTGTGTGTTTTCAGAATACACACTCAACAGTTGACATAAACACATTATAAACGTTTTTATTTGTGTTTAAGAGAAGAAAGCGCTTGTTCTGTTTTACTGGAGAACCGGATCTTCTTCCCGTCCTGCTCCTTTGCAGCTGCAGACCCACGAGCGTCGGTGGGACCTCCTGGACCTGTTTCTGCTGGACCCGTCTCTGCTGGACCTGTCTCTGCTGGACCGCCTCTGCTGGACCTGTCTCTGCTGGACCGCCTCTGCCGGACCTGTGTCTGCTGGACCTATCTCTGCGGGACCCGTCTCTGATGGACCCGTCTCTGCGGGACCGTCGCCACGGCTACAATGACGCGGTCATTAATGAGAGGGAGCGCCGGGTGGAAACTTCACGTGCAACAAAAACTCTTTCTGTTTGTTTTAAAAACAAATGGCGGATGATTTTATTTGTCTGACTGAAACTGCAGAAACGTGAAGGACAGAAGAAACATCAGCATCCGTCTGCTTTTACCTTCACTTTTAATTCCTGACACTCAAAAAACCTTCACGCAGTCCAGGAAAAAAATGTTTTTTTTTTCTGTATGAAGCAGGAAATTTTTGTTTTTCTTATTTTAATGTCAGAAAATATTTCTGCTTCTTTGAGTGTCCGAATCAGGACTGAAAGTGGAACTGATTTTATTTTTTCCTCGGTTTTGTTTTTACCAGAATCACCAGTATAACCAGTATAACCAGCATGAGAACTGGTACATGAAAAAGCATCAGTGTGTCCCGTTTAAAGTTCACATACATTCATACTTGTACGGTATCTATGGGGGGACATTACGTTGACCTCAGTTTATTTTCTGCATTTTAACTTGAATCAAAATCTACGTGAACCTCAGCTCTATCTGGACTAAATCTACGTGAACCTCAGCTCTATCTGGACTAAATCTACGTGAACCTCAGCTCTATCTGTACTAAATCTACGTGAACCTCAGCTCTATCTGTACTAAATCTACGTAAACCTCAGCTCTATCTGTACTAAATCTACGTGAACCTCAGCTCTATCTGTACTAAATCTAAACTACTTCCTACCTCACCAGGACCAGGTTTTTGTACTTAAAATGAACACTTACACACTCATACTTGTACCAGTATCTATAGGGGGACTTTACAGCAATTTTGTTTTAAATTAATTTTACATTAACATTATTACCGTTACATCTAAAGAGGTTTTTATTTTGTGTTTCTATTTTTTTCCTGTTATACGGTGAAGTCAGACGTTTCTCTTGAGCTGAAGTCAGACATCCAGAGAGTCTCAAGACGTCCTCTGGGACTACAGCTCCCAGAATCCCGTGGGGGGAAGGGGGTGTTGTTGTGCACGCACTTTACCTCTGAGCGGCCGTGTTGGCGTCCACCACGCCAGCCGAGTGCATCCAGGAGCGCACCGCCAGCGGCTCCTCCTTCATGCTCGCCGTGGCCCCGCGGGGAAGGTTGTCCTGGATCCCGAACATCATCTGGGCCTCGGATACGCCAGCGACTTCAAAAAAATTCTTAAAAAAGGAAGACAGTAATAGAAGCAAAGTCCAGGAAGAAAGAGAAAAGCTAAAAGGGGCTCTACAGGACAGATGGACGCTCAAGCTTCTGACTGCTCGACGTTTGCTGGAAATAAAAAGAAGACGAAGAAGAAAATGTGAGAACTTTTTAATGTCTGCACAACTTTTTGTCAGTTCTTCAGATTTATTTCAACTTTTTTTCACAGACAAAAGGAAGGAATCAAAAATCCCTGGGTACAAGTTAGCTCGCAGATTTTTTTTTTTTTGAAAAATTGTCTGACGGTCGACATCTCTAAACCCGCAGAGACGGGAAACGACGAAGAAGAAGAAGAAGGAGGAGGAGGCTGAGGCGGAAAAAATGAAAAAGAAATAAAATCCTTAGAGGAAAGCAGAAGAAAAACAGAGCGGGGTCCGGACGGCGAATCGAGCGCGAGCAAAGTGTCTTTTTTTTTCTTTTCCCAAAAGAGAGGAGGAGAAGAGGAGTAGAGGCGGGCCCGGGATGAAGGGATGAGGAGCGGAGGAGAAACTCTCAGCCCTGCGGCCCCACAGGACTGGACGCCAAAACCCAAAAACCCCACGGGTCTTCCTCCCAGCCGCTGACGACATCACAGCGGGGGGGCGTGGCCTTGCCGTGGAAGAAGAGAGAGAAGAGGAGAGTTAGAGTGTGTGTAAATGCGAGTGTGTGTGAAAGAGATGGAGAGAGGGAGGAGGTGGAGGAGGAGGAGGAGACCAATCAGACCAACCAGAGGAAGAGAGAGAGAGAGAGCAGGTGTGTGTGCTCCTCATCTCTCTCTCCTCCATCCCCAGTATCACCAGTATGACTAGTGGGATGCTGACTGGTGTGGCCGACCTGCTGTCTGACCCTCAACCACCACAGATTTATAGATTTATACCAGATATTTCTGTCCCTCTCCTCTCTCTGTCCTTCGTCCTCTCTGTCCTGTCTCTCTCCTCATGTCTTCCTTTATCAGCTGGCTATCAGCAGGAGGGTCCTCCCTAGAACTGATCCAGGCCCTGGTCCAGGTTTCTTCCCAAGAGGGAGTTATTTCTGTCCACGAGTACATGGCTTTGCCATGTACTCAGGGGTCAGGATCTGGGTTTCTGAGAAGAACTAGAGACCACTTTGTTGTAAATAGATGCTACATGAATAAACAAATCACCAGTATAACCAGTGCCACCAGTATCACCAGTGGGGTGTCTGCTGGCATAACCAACCTGAAGGTTGATCCTCCAAATACATTTATAACGAATATTACCAGTATAACCAGTATGAGAAGTGGTTTGTGAAAAAGCATCAGTGTGTCCCATTTAAGGTACACACACACTCATACTTGTACGGTATCTACAGGGGGACATTATGTTGACTTGATTTTATTTTCTGTATTTTAACTTGATACTCTCCCTGAACCTCAGCTCTGTCTCTACTAACTCTAAACTCCATTCAGGCTTATTTGGACCGGGTTTTAGTAGTTAGAATGAACACTCACACACTCATACTTGTACTACTCTCCATGGGGGGATATTAGTGACTTATATCAATTTTGTTAATTTTAACTAAAAAGTTTAAGCTGCTCACAGACATGTGTAATTCTAACCAGGAATGATGTTGTGCTTCATGTGGACCAGGTAGGATTGACCACCATAAGGACTGTTCACCAGGATGAGTCCACATGAACTTTCTCAGATGGACTTTTTGATGACAAATTGCCATGAGAAGTGACGAGAGTAGATAGGATGAGATGAGACATTACATCTAAAGAGGTAACATGAAATGAGAAGAGACAACAAGATGAGAAACAGGAAACATGGCAGGACATTTAGAGGAGTGATGAGATGAGAGACGTAATGAAAAAAAAAGCACAACATGATGAGGTGAGGAGTGATGTCATGAGAAGAGATGAGAAGATTTAGATGAAATGAAAAATGACATAAGAAGATGAGATGAAATGATGTAATGAGACACGATCAAATATGACTGAAGAGACCATCTAGAGAAGAGATGAGATATATGAAGGCAAGATGAGAAGCACTGAGACGAGAATGATAACATTTGTGACAAGATCAGAAGAAACATGAAAGACTTGCTGGGATGATGAGATGAGAAGTGACAAGGTGAGACATGAAGACGAAGATAAGGTGTCACTTCAGGAGGGACCAGATGTGATGAGATTTGTGTCTAGATGAGACAAAACATGACATGATGAGATAATATGTAGCGACATTAAAGGAAAATTGATGAGATGAGCTCCAACAATATGAAGCATTGAAGTGACAGGATGACATGAAAAGTGAAGAGACGACTAAAAGAGCTGAGATAAGATAAGTGACATGAAGTGATGACATCTGCTGATGACTGGACGACGGGATCGATGGAAGGAGCTGAGAGATGTAATGATACATGACCAGATGTGGCGTTACAGAACCAGATGTGGTGTTACAGAACCAGGTGTGGTGTTACAGAACCAGGTGTGGTGTTACAGAAGCCAGATGTGGTGTTACAGAACCAGTTGTGGTGTTACAGAAACCAGATGTGGTGTTACAGAAACCAGATGTGGTGTTACAGAACCAGTTGTGGTGTTACAGAAACCAGATGTGGTGTTACAGAACCAGATGTGGTGTTACAGAACCAGATGTGGTGTTACAGAAACCAGATTTGGTGTTACAGAACCAGATGTGGCGTGATAGAAACCAGATGTGGTGTTACAGAACCAGATGTGGTGTTACAGAAACCAGATGTGGTGTCACAGAAGCCAGATGTGGTGTTACAGAAACCAGATGTGGTGTTACAGAAACCAGCTGTGGCGTTACAGAAACCAGATGTGGTGTTACAGAAACCAGCTGTGGCGTTACATAAACCAGATGTGGTGTTACAGAACCAGATGTGGCGTTACAAAACCAGATGTCATGTTACAGATCCAGATGTGGCAATACAGAACTAGATGTGGTGTTACAGATGTGGTGTTTGAGGACGAATCAGCAACAAGGTGGTGGAGATGTCCACTGTTGTAGAAACAGAAGACCAGACTCATGGACGTCTGTCCTCTTTGTTCCATCAGAACCGGGCCATGTGAGCTGCAGGTGCTCTCAGGTTTTTGTTGGGCCAGATCCAGGTCAGAACCTCTGAAGAACCTCTGTTTGACAGGCTTTTCAGAGTAGTGGTGCTCCTCTGGTCTGGTTTTCAGGGGGCGGAGGCCTCGGAGGCTCTGAGGGGTGGACCGAGTCCGGACTGAGGAGCTGGAGGATGGAGATAAGAGAAAAGATGAGGATGAGACCAGCTAAAACTGAGGAGGAAAATAAGAAGAAGAGGAGGAGGAGGAGGAAAGAGAAACTGAGCGGAGAGACAAAAGAAGCAAATGAACCTGATGAATTCATCTGCAGAAGAAAAGATTTAAACAGGAAGAGAAGCCGAGCGACAAAAACAAGAAAAGAAAGAAAAAGGAAAACTGGATTTCTTGAATGTGAAAACTGAAAACGAGGGATGAGAATCAGAAAGAAAGAAAGAGAAGGAGATGAAGATCTGGTGAGTGAATGTACTCAAGAGTTTTTTTTTTCTTTTGCTGAAAAAGTCAGATTAGTGGAAACGGCACGATTGTCATCATTAATGTAACGATGTCCACGCGGCAGCCAATCAGGGAATTAATTACACCGTCATAACAAAAACAGGTTAACAATAATTAATATAGTGATAATGACTGTAATAATACAATCTTGTTAACGATTAATGCACATAATATTCATAATTATGTAACCACACTAACACTGAAGCTAGAAATAACAAGAATATTAGTAATTAATCAGAGGCTGAATTTAATATGAATACAAATGCTGCTGATAATTGTATAAATAATGATATTATTAGTGCTTATTAATATGAATGAAACCAGCTTTATAACAAATAAAACTGTGCAAATAATTTAAACATTGAATAATAATAATATCAGCTATTATGATGTTAATTATATCAAGTGTCATAATCGTAAAAATCAGCAATAATAATATTAATATTAATAATAATAATAATAAATGATAAGAAGAAGAAGAAGAATAGAAAGATGTTTTACTAACAATTTAAAAGGTTAATAAAAATGTCCAATACAATCTGAATTGTTTAAAGAGAAGAAGAATGTAAAAAAATCTATGTTACTGAAAAACAATAATTATTATTTTGTCATTAATAAAAAAATAATTAGAATGAAGGTGTTAATAGCAGCAATGGGAGTGTCAGCTGCCGTCAGCTTCGTCTGCAATAAAAAGCTGATAATTCCCTTAAACGGACGAATAAATGAGCCGTCTGAAGGAGGGAGGCTGGAGTGGAGGGGGAGGGGTTCTCTGATGTGTGTGTGTGTGTGTGTGTGCGTGTGTGTGTGTGTGTGTGTGTGGTGGGGGGGGGGTCAGGAGGAAACGGCAATCTGGTTTCCAAATGAGGCTCTGGTCTTCAGGGATGAATCCTGGACCTGTGGTCGGGGGGGTCCAGGCAGGAACCCCCACCCCACCCCCCACACAAACTGTATTTCATTATTAATGCAATTTTTAAATAATTTTTAACATTTTTACTAAAATTGGTTCAATTGTTCAGTTTTCATTTGCTTCTCAAATTCGATTTTTCTCTTCTTTTTTATTTTAAACAGAAAATGTTCTTCCTGCTCGTGTGAAGCCTCCAGAACAGAACTTTAATGTCATTTTTATTTCAGGAAAAAGGTTCAAAGTGTTTCTGAATTCATTTTCTTTGTATCTTCTTAAATTTGACATATTTTTCTTTTAAAAAAACAACCAAACAATAAAATAGATTCTATAAATAAAGATTGTTCAGACTAATTAACTCCGGATCTGATATCAAGTCTTTTATTAAATTAAGGATAAAATAAAAATAATAATAATAAAACAACAGCATGATGAAGATAAAAGATTCGTTCTCTGTTGTGTTGCTTATTCCTGAAATGACTGAAACAATCCCTGAACCAGGACCAGGGCCAGGACCAGGACCAGGAGCAGGACCAGGAGCAGGACCAGGAGCAGGCCTGGAAGACAAGGACCACGAGGACCAGGAGCAGGTCTGGAGGACCAGGCCCATAAATCTTCCTGAGTGACAGCTGAGTCCAGCTGATGAAGAGCGGATTTGATTCCAGCGCGGCTCGTGTTTGAGTACGAGGCCTTTTAAGATCTGATGTCGTTTATGTGAGCAGGAACTCGGTTACGGCCGACCGCCATCCATCAGGACGAAGAGCGCGCACGTGTGGACGCCGACGCGAGATTGGATTATTCAGAGGAGAGGAGGTCGGCTCGAGGGCAAAAAAGATGGCTTTTCAGTTATGCTAAAAGTAAAAATAATAATGTTTATAATACTTATTAAAACCTAAGTTTTGTTTATTTAAGGAGTTTAATATTTCAATAAACACATAATCTAATCAAATAATCTTTATTATATTTCACATTTCTGCAGCCAAAACATCCCAATGTTTGTTTTAAATAAAGTTTGACATGAAACCATTTGGAGTGAATTATTCCTTCGCTGAGTGTTTTACACACACACACACACACACACACACACACACACACACACACACACACACACACACACACACACACACACACACACATTTGCATTTAAATAGCGACATCAACCGACATCTGCCGAGGTTTCCCAGATGCAACACACACACACACACATGCTCTCTCACCCACACACACACGCACACACACACACACACACATGCACACACACACCCACACACAGCTGAGGTGGTGAAAAGACACTGATTGGTTTCTTCAGTTTTAGTATTAGTATTTAAACGGTAATCTGAGTAATCTGGTTAATCTGGGTAATCTCAGGTTACAAAAATCCAGGTAAATGTAAAGTTGACACCAGGACCGTGATCACCTGTCACTCAGGCAGCAGGGCAACAATCATGTGACATCACTGGTGTCAGCTGTCAATCAAACCTCTCACAGTGTCTTATTGGATGATGAGTGACAAGAGGACCCGGTCATGTTTGACTGACTGCTGAGACTACAAGTGTGACTCTACTGTGACTCTACTGTGACTCTACTGTGACTCTACTGTGACTCTACTGTGACTTTACTGTGATTTATGTGCGTATCCTTCTGTTTCATGTTTCTGGAAGTTTCAATTGAATTTTTTTCTCCTTCAGTAGAAACAAACTGGAGGCTGAAGCTGAGCTGCAGAGTTGCAGATTAAACAGATTAAACAGATTAAACAGATTGTGTTTTATTCATCACATAATGTGGAAGTGTTAAGTGTCACATCTGATTTACGATTTTTTTCAAGTGCATGCGGAACAGATTTTATAATCTTTTAAAAATGTCACTGTGGGGTAAAATAAATGAATTATGGGACTCCATAGTTTTATATTCCGTCATTCTCTTTGTTCTTCTTTTTTATTTCTGTATTTTCTCTTATTTTCACTCTCTGATATTCGTCTTATTTTCTTTTTCGTCTGGTTCTGACGTGGTTCTGGGGACAACTTCGTTGTAAAAATATGCCGTATAAATAAATAAATAAAAAAATGTAACGAAATAAACTCTGTCGTGGCGTTCTGCTGTTTTCCACCCGCAGGTTCTTCTCCGGCACTCAAAAGAACGAAACAAAAAGAGGACAAAACAGACGAGAGGCAGAGAAATGAAAATGAGAGGAAACAAAGCGGTCGACCTTCAGCTGCAAACACAAAAACACTTTCAGCTCCCGTGTGTGTGCGTCGGTGTGTGCGCTGTGCAGGGATTTCCAGTCGTCCCAGTTCAGGGAATTCCTCCATCCCAGCAGAGCAGCTGGCTGGCGGGGAAAGAGCGACACCAAGAGGACAGACAATGAACTGAGGCAATGATCCCTGGACGTTTCTGAGCAAACGCATGTGAAGATGGAAAATCTGTGAGCTCCAGAGCGAGGCGTCTTAAACATCACCTGCACCTAACGAGGGTGAGAGGAGCCACTGTGGGTCAGCAACCTGACAGAAGCAAGAATATTCCTTCTTCTATGACGCCTGATACTAAAAGGTCTGGAGGAGGTGAAGAAACCTCTGTAAGCTGGGGACTGCCACCAAAATTAGAAGTGGCTGTGATTTTTTTATGTTTTGATTGACTATTATTGATCCCTGTGGGGAAATTCTTTCTCTGCATTTGACCCATCTGGGCCACTGGACCCGGAGCAATGGGCGGCCATCATCGGCCATGGTGCAGCACAGGTTGGGGTTTCAGGTGTGTTGCTCAAGGGCACCTCATCCATGGATGTGGGGAAGCACTTGTTTGGGCACTCCCCCCGCCCACATCATCGGTACCGGTCAGGGACTGAGCCTGTGACCTCCTGGTTGCCGGTCCTGGTCTGTAGCCGGTACACCACAGAACCCCCTTTGGAACATTGTTTAAAAAAACCCTGTTGTTGCTTGTTTAATCAACCCAGAAACTCTTTAACTCTCAGGAAGACAGAGAAGCAGCTGTTAACCAAAGTGCTACATCTGGATGGCCGGTTGCAGACCAGCAACGAGCGAGGAGGTGAAGAAGAATTTTAGTTTTACCTCAGAGGTGTCAAACTGTTTCATTCTGGGTCGCCATGGTCACCATTAAAGGGCCACATCATCACCATGGTTACCATGAAAGGGACAGTTATTCTTTATACTGTCAACCCCTACGTTGTCAGATTTCTTGCTAACTAATCAACCGTACTAAATGTAAAAAACAAGTGTCCATCAAAAATCATTCATTTTTCCTTTTTTCTTTCATTTTCTTAAAATATCACAATTTTTTTTTTAAAAACGTTGACTTTTGTTTTTTGTAAAATTGCAAATTTTGAAAGATTAGCACTTTTTTTTAAAAAAAGAGACAATTTTCCTCATAATATCATAAATTATATAATAAATGTCACAATGTTATGACATGTCATCTTAAAAATAAGTTTTAAAATAAGTTAATAACTTAAAATAAATTTTAAGCAATTTTAAAGTCATTTTATGTTCTAAAATAAAATGTTTTGTTGAAACTTGACGATATTGCAGATCTGCTAAATTTGTGCTTGAAAAGGCAATTTAATTTTGTTGTGAAATCTCAAAATTTGAAAAATCTTTTATATAAAATTCTGACTTGATTTTGTATACCTGCAAATTAGCTGCTATAATCATCACATTCTGTCATAAAATCATGACTTTTAAAAGATAATATTAAAACTTTTTGCTGTAAAATATCTATAACTTTGTGCCATAAAATTACAGATTAAATCAAAATGTTTTGAATTTTGTACAATTGTGGCTTTCTGTCCTTAAATTAAGTACTTTTGAAGTAAAAATTGAAATTTGGAAATACTGCAACTTTTGGTCATTGTTCCCAGCATACAGTGGTTTCTCCAGAATCTGTTGGGGTCTGTTCAAACAGGAAAATCAGTGCTCAAAGGTTCTTCAGGTTCAGGTTTCAGGGCAACATGTGCTCCCAAATGGATCCCTGACTTTTCTCAAGGAAGACCTCGTTAAAGCTAAAGCACAAACTGCATCTAGTTATATTTACATTTGTGCTGTGTCTAGTCACCACCTGTATCTAGTCACCACCTGTATCTAGTCACCACCTGTGTCTAGTCACCACCTGTATCTAGTCACCACCTGTATCTAGTCACCAGCTGTATCTAGTCACCACCTGTATCTAGTCAGCACCTGTGTCTCGTCCCCACCTGTGCCTTGTCTATAATCTTCCCGCCTCTTGTCTTCCTCCCCTGCTGGTCCGTTGTCATTTTTGCCACTTTGTCTTCCTCTGCTGTGTCTCTCGCTGTTCGTCCTTTTCACTTTTCATTTGGTGTTTCAGGTATTTGGTTTCTGGATTTCCTGTTTCATTTTCTTCAAGGACTCATGTGTTTGCTGTGTTTTTGTTTTTTTTTGTTTTTTGTGAAATTAATCTGAAACACGACAGCCAGAAAACAATTAAATTCTGAGCACTATTTTGTTTTATTTATTTTTTTATTTATTTTGTCGTACTGTTTGGGCAGCTGCAGATAAATATGGAAGGAGAAGAGGAAGTGATCAGAGTCACTGGTTGGAACTACAAAAGTAAAGAAATAATAAGTAATAAGTAACAATAGAACTCTGGAGTTTGACTCTGATGACTCTAGATGAACAGACAGTGAAGACTTTCCAGAGGACATGTCGGCAGATTACAACAGAGGACACGTTGGGTTTGGACATCTGGAGCCGCCAATCAAAGCTGAATTCATTAACCTCTGCTGTTGATTAATTAAAGAATACGTCAGCTCCAATTAACAGCAATTAAAAGCTGGAAGCATTTAAATTGGCTCTGATTCAGAGTGATGTCTCCTAGACCAGAATATAATGTAATATGATATAATATAACATAATATTTGTCAAAAAATTACTTTTAAATTTAATATTGAAATTTTCAATTGTTAAATATAAACTTTTGGAAAAATCTCATTTCCACTGAATAATTTGTGGCTCTTAATAATATAAAAATTACAACTTTTAGCTTAATATTGAAACTTTTTGTCATAAAAACAATATTTTTTGTTATAAAACTGAAAATTTTGTACTATCACAATCTTTTCTTGTAAAAACAGTGCATTTTTGTGAAAAAAATCTCAATATTTCACACAAATGCAGATATGTATACCGTTATCTATATCAATATATCAATAGATAGATAGACAGACAGACGGACAGACAGACGGACAGACAGACAGACAGACAGATACAGTGAGGTGAACTTTAGTTTTAGTTTAATGGAAAAACATGAATAGCAGAAAGCAGCAGATCTTTCTGCTGGACTTTGTCTCCATCTAGAGGACAGAATCAGGTACTGCAGGAGTTCACCTCTATAGCAGAATAACATAATGCCAAGAGGAAAAGACAAAGGGGGATTAGAGAAGTAGTATGTTAGAGCAGGTTTAAAACCATTTTCAAACTGTGTTTGAAGATGTTCCAAGTACAGGTCTAGAGGACACGAGACCTGGGGCCAGTTAGAGATTCCGAGCAGCTGGAAAGGGTTTAGGTCTTAGATTCTGGGTTCTGGGTCTCAAATTGTAGGTTTGGGATCTAAGATTCTGGGTTCTGGGTCTCAGATTTAAGGTTTTAAGGTATAAAATTCTGGGATGTGGGTCTCAGATTATGGACTCTGGGTCTCAGAGTCAGAGTCTTTTTGGTCTCAGAGTCTCAGAGTTAAGTTTAGAGTCCTGGAGCCAGCAAGAGACTCTGTCTCTCTGGACAGATGTCATCCAGCAAAAAGATCTTCATAAAAATGGAGGAAGGAACGAACATGGCTGATGAGTCCGAGACTAGACTAGACAAGACCACATCAGTCCACATCAGACCAGACCGGATCAAACCAGACCAGACCATATCAGACCAGGCCAGATTGGATCAGACCAGACCACATCAGACCACACCAGACCAGACCATCAAATCAGACCAGACCAGACCACATCAGACCAGATCAAATTGGACTAGACCATATCAGATCAGACCACACCGCACCAGATAAGACAATATCAGACCAGACCATATCAGACTACACCAGACCAGACCACATCAGGCCACATTAGATCAGACCACACTGGACAGACCTGATCAGACCACGCAATATCATCATCATCAACATCAACATCATCCATCTTCCGCTCAGAACACATCAGACCAGATTAAATTAAACTAGACCATACCAGACCAAAATCAGTCCACATCAGACCAGACTGGACCAGACCACATTCAGACTAGACAAGATCAGAGCACATCAGACCAGATCAGATGAGACCAGACTAGATTAAACCAGATCAGACCACACCATACCACACCAGATCAGACCACATCAGACCAGACCATATCAGACTAGATGAGACCACATCAGACCAGATCAAATTGGACTAAACCATACCAGATCAGACCAGACCGGATCTGACCAGACCATAGATGAAACCATATCAGACCAGACTAGACCAAATCAATCCACATCACAACAGACTGGATCAGACTACACCAGACCAGATCAGACCAGACCAGACCAAATCAGATCAGATCAGACCTCATCAGACCAGAACGGATCAGACCAGACTACACCACACCAGATAAGACCATACCAGAACAGACTAGACCGAATCAGACTACACCAGACCAGATCAAACCAACCACATCAGACTAGATCAGACCACACCAGACCAGACCACATCAGACCAGACAATATCAGACTAGATCAGACCAGATAAGACCGGGTCAGGCCAGACCATATCAGTCCACATCAGATCAGTTTTGAAGGTAAAGCTTTATTCTTTCTATAATAAACAGAACATTACAAACTAAATCTTCTTTACAACTACAACTCCCACAAGCCCTTTCTCTCTCTCTTTTTCCCTTGCAGAAGGGGAGGGGGAGGAGCAACAGGGGGCGTGGATGGGGGAGGAGATGGGGGAGGAGAGGGGGAGGAGGAGGGAGTTTGGGAAAGAATGTGAGGAATTCATTTCCTGTGCAGCAGCTCTCAGAGAAGGAGGAACCAGGAGTCATGGCCAAGTCTGAAGGACTCCTCTGGACCATGAAGGACCAGGACCGGTGAGTCCTGCTGGACTACTGCTGGACTACTCCTGGACTACTCCTGGACTACTCCTGGACTACTCCTGGACTACTCCTGGACTCTGGAGGAGGAGGACCATGGCCGAGCCCCTGCTTAAGAGGACCTTCTCACGGCTAAGAGGCAAAGACCGGAGCCGCAGGAAGACCGACCCCAAACTCAGCGGTGAGTTGGTTCAGAGTCAGGGTCTAGAGTTTCTGCCTGCTGGAGGGAAGGGGGCGGGGAGGGTCACTTTCCCTGTCCCTTAGTCCCCCAAAAAGATAAATAACTCATGTGGGCAACCCCAAGTACCCCCACAACCCATCAGCTGATCCTCCAGATCTTCACAGAGGTTTCTGGATGTTTGTGTCCATGCAGAACTTTTAAAACTCCCCAGTCTTCCAATTCTCATCCAGTTCCAGTTCTGGTCCAGTTCCAGATCTCATCCAGTATCAGGTCAGGTCCAGTTTCAGACATCCAGGTCTGATCCACTTCCAGGTCTATGCCAGTTCCAGGTCTTTCAGTCTTCCAAGTCCAGTAGCCTTCAAGCAAAGCCCACATCATGATGTCTCCACCACTGTACTCCACAGTGGAAACGCAGTCCAGACCTGATTCTACAACAACAGGAAGTTTGCTAATCAATATTAGTACGAGCAGAAAATACAATTATCAACATGATATTATTATTACTGATATGAACATATGAGCTGCATTTTTAGCTAAAAAGCTGTTCCAGTTTACCAGTAAAAGTCATTAATAGAAGAAAATCCCTCCATTCATAAATAAAAAGTTACAATTTTACAAGAAAAAAGTTAATAAAAAGTAATCACTTTATGATACAAAAAATGTATAAAAGTAATCATGTTATTATAGTTTTTTTTAAATTAAAAAGTAATAATTGTATTGTTTCAAAATTATAAAAAGGAATCACTTTAATAAAAATATATTATATTTATATATATATAAATATATATATATATGTTATTCTATAAATTATGTAAAACTTTCCGATTAAGTCATTTAATGAGAAATAAGTTGTAATTTCACTACTAAAATGCTTTATTAAAAGAAAAGTTTTGTAGAAACTTTACAACAAGCAAACCAGAATCCTGAAAACCAAACCCACATCACCATTCCTCCACCGCCGTGCTTCAGTGGGAACCAGGTGGTCCCAGACCTAAATCTCTCTGGCAACTAAAATCTCCAAAAGGCTTCTTAATGGTTTTTAATATCTGTTCCAATTACTCTTCTAAGACAAGAGATGATGTTTTCACCTCTTTGCATTGTGTCACCACAAACCTGAATGAACCCAGACCAACCAGACCTGATCCTGAACCTAAACCTAAACCTGGTCAAGGAGGAACTTAGATTGACCCTTTTTTCTTTGTTAAAGACCCTGAAGACTTTTATTATGTTTTAGTTCAGTTGAATAATCTTCTGCTCCTGATCCTGGTCCTGATCCCGGTCCTGATCCTAACCCTGGTCCCGGTCCTGGTTCTTTTCCTGTAACATAACTACCTTTTTCTTCCATCTGGTTTTGATAAGGCATTTCAATATTGACATAAAAATGGGTTGAAAATTTTCTGTGATTTGTACTCTGACAATGTGTTTATTTCATTTGAAACACTTGAAAAGGACTACAATATACCCAGATCACATTATTTTAGATTTCTTCAGATACGCAGTTTTGCAAGAGAGAGGTTTTCTTCATTTCCCTTTCTACCACCTAAAGATCATTAAGACACAATCCTAGGACTGGATCCTTATAAGAAGAAACGTGTCTCTGTGCTTTACAATATGATTGGAGGCCTGAAACAAATTTCATGGGATAAAACTAAAAGGGCATGGGAAAAAGATTTGGGGGTTGAGCTTTCTGATGATATGTGGCAACATAGTCTGAAACGTATTCATACCTCATCATTGTGTATTCAACACGGCTTACTTCAGTTTAAAGTACTCCATCACTTGCACTATTCAAGGGATAAATTGTTCAAACTCTTTCCTACCGTGGACCCTGGTTGTGCAGCTATGTACCTGCTACAATAGGACATATGTTCTGGTCATGCACATCTCTTAACGACTACTGGAGACAGATATTTGATGTGTTTTCTAATATTTGTGGTCAGACTATCATACAGTCGTTTTTGGCATAGCGCCGGCTGCAGGCAAATGCTCTTGCATTTGCTTCTCTGCTTGCACGCAGACTCATACTTTTTAAATGGAAGTCAAATTCAGCCCCTTTGTTTCTACAATGGTTGAGGGGCGTCTTTTATTTTCTACCTTTAGAGAAACTGAGATACAAAATATGTAAAGCCCATAGAAACTTCACCCTTACCTGGAGTCCTTTTTAGAATTTGTTGAAGGTTTTCCCTTTCAATGAAACATCTTAAGTGTATTGGATAGTTGGAACTACTTTACAATGTGTCCATAATATTAACTCTTTGAACTTATGATGAGGTCACTGTCTGGCTATTTTTGTTTTTGTACTTTTCTGTTTAATTT
>JBAMYA010000011.1:321291-337085 GCA_037176975.1 Arrhamphus sclerolepis
ACACAGAAAGACCCCTGTGGAGGCTGGAACCAGGAACCTTCTGGCTGTGAGGCACCAGTGCTGACCACCAAGACACCCTGCATTTATAAACTAATAAAAGAACCTTAAAATAAAGGAAAAAGGGAAAAGTCCTTCCTGACAGCCCACCTCCCTCCAGTCCCCAAACCACCACCACCCACATCTAGGCTTTGGATCTCTTGTGATCCAGTCTGCTGCCGGTTCTGTTAAAGATTAATATTCTGGACTACTGAGTATAGGCTGATCCCTCAAAGGTTTAGGTTCTGTTCCTGTAAGGAAAGAAGAGACCTGGAACATGGAAGACCTGACAGACCAGGACCAGAACCCTCAGGCTGTCCCTGTTCGGTGCTGGTCCCAGTCCCAGTCAGCTGTGTGACATCTGACCTGCTTCCTTTCAGCCAATAAACATTTACGTCCTGTTACACAGTCTGACACCTGAGACTCTAAACTACCCCCACACCCCAGAGGAGGAGGAGCGTACCTGCAGACCGCGGAGATCTGAGAGCACACCAGTCCTGATCCACAATCTGCAGGGAGACCAAAAGAACCCAGAGCACAACACACACCACAACGCAGACCAGGGACCAGAGGATCCGGCTCTGACTACAGCTGCAGAAATGGTTTCTGGGAAGCAGAAAAACGTGGTCGTGATGCCTCCAGATGGAGGCTGGGGCTGGGTGGTCGTTGGCTGCTGCTTCATGGTGATGGTGTGCACACGCGCAGTCACCAGGTAATCTAATGTCATCTGATCTAATCCAAAATGATCTATAATAGTCTAATCTGATGTAAAACATTCTTAAAATAATCAGACCTAATTTAAATAATCCATGAGTGATAGATAGATAGATAGATCCCCAAAGGGATTAATATTCAGATAGTCTAATGTAATGTTAAATATTCTAAAAATAATCTGATCTAATCTAAAATAATCTATAATAGACTAATCTAATGTAAAATAATCTAATCTAATAAAATCTCAGCCTTTATGTCTGATTGTGATGTTTGAACCTAAAAGCACTTCAGGTCTTCACCACCAGTACCGGTTCCGGTTCTAGTCCAGAGCCGTGTCCAGACTAACACCAGTTTCAAGCTGGTCCAAAAGGGGTCTGTGTTGGTCTGAGGAAGAGTCCTTGAAGACCCTCTTCAGTATGTGAACTAGAGGCAGGATCAGGACTGGACCAGAAGGTCCTGGACTGTGCTGGTACTTTAGTAAAGAGTTGACAGAGTTGCAGTAACAGAGCTGATGATTAACTGGTTTAACTGGGAGTTTGGGAACAGGTCAGACAGGTTCAGGTCTCCACCAGCAGGTCACTGCACAGCCAAAGAATGTTCTTTACTGGTTTTAGATTTCATCATGTCAACAAGTTTATTCATGTTGTTGCTTTATTCTCTTGTCGGGTTTTAGTGTCAACTTTAACTTTTATTGTTGGAATCATTTAACAAGAAGGAGCCCCAGTAGAAGAAGAACCACAGGATCCTTTATACATAGATAAAGAGAACTGAAGCAGCCTCTAGTGGTCAGTCGAGGAATTGCAGCCTCTAGTGGTCGGTAGAGGAACTGCAGCCTCTAGTGGTCAGTAGAGGAAATGCACTCACTAGTGGTCGGTAAGGAAACTGCGGTTTCCTGTACCTGGTGGTTGAATGGTCATGTGACGCAGGTCTTCCAGGTGTGTTTTCTGGTCTCAACAGTCCAGGTGTCCTCTGTTCCTTCAGGTGCATCTCCATCTTCTTTGTGGAGTTCCAGGTCCACTTTGGTGCTGACTACTCGGCCACCGCCTGGGTCCACAGCCTGGTGGACTGCACAACCATGCTCTGCGGTAGGTTCCCAGTACACGGGTCTGGGTCAGTTCTGGTTACTTCTGCTTAGTTAGGGGTAGTGAGGCGTAAGTTAACAGGGTTAGCAACGTTTTTCTCTCCCTGATGGTCTGCCCATCTCCAGCTCCGGTGGGCAGTCTGGTGGGGAACCGCTGGTCCTGCAGGGTGGCGGTGATGGTGGGTGGCGTCCTGTCGTCCGGCGGCCTCCTGCTCAGTTCCTTCTGCAGGAGCCTGCAGCAGCTCTACATCAGCTTGGGGGTCCTCACAGGTCAGGATGTCGAGGTCCTCAGGGTCTGCATTGTTCTGTAGAAGTACTGAAGGTCTCTGGACTCTGCAGGTCTGGGATTCGCCCTCTGCTACACACCCGCCATTGCCCTGGTGGGCCGCTACTTCCGCTGCAGGAAGGCGCTGGCGTACGGCATCGCCATGTCGGGCAGCGGCATCGGGACGTTCGTGCTGGCTCCGGCGCTGCAGGCGCTCATCGAGCTGTACTCCTGGAGGGGGGCGCTGCTGGTCCTCAGCGCCTTCATCGCCAACCTCTGCGTCTGTGGGGCGCTGCTGCGACCAATCACGGTGCAGGGGGAGGAGCCAGAGGGCGAGGAGGAGAAGACATGTGGTGAGGAGCAGAGATGTACGTCAACTCCAGATACGCTGAAGTCCACATGAGCTTAATGAAAACCGTCTTAATTGAACTGAATTTAATTGAATTGAACCAGATTAGTCTTGAAAATGCTCTGATTGGACGGTTGGAAATCAGTGAACCCGTCTGCTGCAGCTGATCAGCGGTTCACAGCTGCAGCAGCGCCCCCTGGTGAGCAAACCTAATCGATATTTAAAGAAGCCATCAAACATCAGCAGATATTGATCACAGAGCCTTTCAGAGACACTTCATCAACTAGATTATCAATTAAATTCATTTCCTGTTCGGTAAGGAAAACTGCGGTCAGATGTCTCATTGCAGCGCCCCCTGCTGACCTTCTAGAGATGTTACGGTTGTCAGAGACCTGAGTCCAGGTTTGGTGTCTGATTGATGTAAACAGATGCGTCTCCATGACGACCCAAAAACAAATGACAACCGTTGAAGTTCAGGTTGAACGGGGACTGGTTGATGGTTTGATTCTCCAGAACCTCCAGGCTCTCTAGAATATCTAGACCCTTCAGAACCTCCAGCACCTTTAGAACTTTCAGACTCTGTAGACCCTCTAGAACCGCCAGACCCTCTACGCTGCAAACTTCATTCCTTCTTTCCAGGTGATGTGTCATCACAGGACTCGGAACTCACCAGAAAACTCTCCAAAGAGTCCAGGAACAGCCTTCTGCTGCCTCCAGGAAGCTCCTCCCCCAATTCCTGCTTCACCTCCAGGGAGGAATATGGCTTCCTGCTGCTTCCAGACTTCCTGGGTCTGGCCGTGTCCTTCCTGTTCCTGGCCGCCGGCTGCAGCCTGCCCTTCGTCTACCTCGTACCGTACGCTCAGAGCGCCGGCGTCAGTCGACAGCACGCCGCCTTCCTCATGTCCATCCTGGGAGTCGTCGACATCGTGGGGAACATCACCTTCGGTTGGCTGACGGACAGAAGGTAGGGTTGGACCGACTGAAGGGTCCAGGCGGACCAGGACAGATGACGACTGCAGACAGACCAGGTGAACCAGGACGGACCAGGACTGCAGATAGACCAACATCAGGACTGGAATATTGAGGATGAACGTAAATCAGAGCGTGGGGGCTGGCGTCTGCGTGGGGGCTGGCGTCTGCGTGGAGGCTGGCGTCTGCGTGGGGGCTGGCGTCTGCGTGGGGGCTGGCGTCTGCGTGGAGGCTGGCGTCTGCGTGGAGGCTGGCGTCTGCGTGGGGGCTGGCGTCTGCGTGGAGGCTGGCGTCTGCGTGGGGGCTGGCGTCTGCGTCGGGGCTGGCGTCTGCGTGGAGGCTGGCGTCTGCGTGGAGGCTGGCGTCTGCGTGGGGGCTGGCGTCTGCGTGGGGGCTGGCGTCTGCGTAGACTAGTGTTGAGAGTTTCAGAAAAAACAAATCCAAGTTTTCCTTTTTAATTTATTCGTATGGCACCATCCAACATGATACCTTTTTTATGACTCTTTTATCGTTTGTTTGCTTTAGTTCAAATCAGGTAAACAAAATAAAATCTCTTTGAAGCACAAAATAACCATGTAAACTGTCTTTTTCAGATAAACAAACTAGAAGATGTCTGTAAAATAAAATTCCACGTCATGCTGCACTGTAAAACTAAATAAAACTAAAGTGCTTAAATCCTCGTCTAAGAGGCAGCTTCACATTCAGTCACAAATCCGAAGATAAATTAGAATTACTGGTCTGCTATTGAAATGAACAACAGAAATATCGATTGAAAGTGGTGCAGCAGCTTCACTTTAATGTGAAATAAAAGATTTCCAGCTTATTGAGAAAAGCACCATTCAAGAGTAAAACATGACGCTGGTTTATTCTCACCTCTACATGGAGCTCAACTCGTACCTTTTCTGCGGTTTCATAAGTTTGAAGTCGGGTTCCAGAGTGAACAGATCTGAAGTCGCCGCCGAGAGCAGAGGCAGCGGAGGTCCGGTACCGAAGAACCAGGTAGCTTCTAGTAATCACACACTGCTGTACACGAGTCAGCCTCCGAGTCAGTACGAGTTACATTCCTTTATCCACTTCTAAAAGGTCTTTTGGTTAAATAGACTCAATAAGGCTCTTGTTCTAATCAGGTCTTTTGAGAGGTCCGTTACTCTGTTCTGAACTCAGTTTAAGTGTTAGCGTCATCTCTGCTAACAAATACCTCTTTATTCTTTTTTCTGGCGCTTCTCTCTTTTATGTCTGCTTTTCTTTCTAATTTTAATTGTGTCTTTAAATACTCGGGGCTTGAGATAGTGTTAAAAGAAAATCAATACTTGGGTTTTGTAAAAATGCAAAAGCTAACGCTTACTTTTTTTACAAGAAACACTCTATTGAGGCAGAGGAGAATTGTTGGTCTAATTGATGTGGGAAAATAATTCTGTCCCACCAATAAATCTGCTGGTGTTGCTTTACTATTTCAAAACTTTCAAAAGAATCTCGGACACTGGACAATCTGTGCACTCAAACTGGAAAACAGCTTCTGATTCTCCGTAATGTTTATGGTTACAAGTGTTGCTCAGAACAAATCTTCATTGGCCGAAACATCTAGAACTATCGCTAAAATATTCCACAAGCAATTTTATACTGGGAGGAGATTTCAATATGGTGTATAATGAATGGCTTATAGATCACCCTCTACATTCCAGTCTCATCATACCAATTCAGTTTTACGTAGATCTTAATCTAGTAGATCCCTGGAGAGAAGCCAGTCAGCCAGGACGGTCCTTCAACACGGATCAGCTAAATCCTGGTCTCAGACAAAATAAAGCAAAATAGTGGAAATGCTGGATTTCATACGACTGTCACAACACAACTGGAAAAATGCCAGAACAGAGGTTACTGGAAGCTTACCAATTAAAAACTTTAAGAACAAAATTCTTGAGCACCTCAATTTAATTTGTACTGATGAAAATCTGAATTCTTACACGGAAAAATGGGAATTCTTTAAATTTAAAGTCCGCCAAATCTCAGTCAAACACAGAAGAGTAATAGCTATCCAAAATAAGAAAAAGGAATTAGAAATCATTACAGAGCTTAGTCACATCCGCTTTTTTAACGATGATAATGATAATGACTTAGATGATGTTGACACAAAAAAAGCCAAGCGAGCATGATCTAAGATCCTGAGCCAAGTGGACTGAGGACGGTGAGAAAAGTACCGCATATTTCTGTAGATTTGAAAAACTTAGACAAGAAAGAAATGCAATACATTGCTTGCAAATTAATAACAAACCATGCAGTGACTCAAAAATAACATCCAATTTTTATTTTTACCTTTTACAGCAATTTCTATTCTTCCTCATATAATAAACCTAGGACAGAAACATTCTATCGTTTTATTCAACATTTGATTCCTAAAATTGATGACAATTATAAGGAGACACGTGAGGCAGGTTTTACCATAGAAGAACAGGATAAAGCTTTAGAAATCATGGGCCTTGCTAGATGAATCTATGCTGTAGTGATGACAGAGTTTCCATGGCAACCCTTATCTATGTGGGGACACACTAAGTTCCTGGTTCCTAATGGTTCCTCCTGGTCTCTCTGGTACTCCTGGTCCCTCCTGGTTCCAACATTTCTGGGACGTGTTGCACGTTTGAAAAAGTGTACGAAGTAGAGAGACATGAGACGTCTCTAAGTGATTTTAGACTCAGGTCAGGATCCAGATCCAGATCCCTCAGAAAGCATGTAGGTCTGTTCTCAGGTTACGTCAGACCTGAAACCTTCTGGTGGACATAACCTGACCTCACCTGGGTTCTCTAATTAACCTGAAGAGTTCTTTCAGAAAAAGCAGTTCAACCTGACAGAGGAAGGACCTGGAGGGAAAGTAGATCCACCAGAACCTGAACCTGAACTCAGTCAGGATTCAGGTCAGAACTGTGTTCCAGTCCATCCTCCAGGTTCTTAAGGCGTATGTCCAGTTGTCCTCCTGCTGGTTCTAAAGACCATTTTCTGTCCTGGTTTCAGGTGTCTGAAGCATCATCGTCTGTGTTGCTACGTCGTTTCCGTGGCGATGGAGGCCGTCTGCTGCCTGCTAGCGCCGCTGCTTCGAACCTTCGAGCTCCTCGTGCCGTTCGCCGTCGTCTATGGATACTTCGACGGTGCCTACGTGGCGCTGATCCCCGTAGTGACGTCGGACCTGGTGGGACCTCAGTACCTCTCCTCGGCGCTGGGCGTGGCCTACTTCCTGCATGCCGTCCCCTACCTGGTCAGCCCACCAATTGGAGGTGAGGATCCTTTATTACATCGTTCCTGAAGAGAATTCATCGTCAAACTTGGACTCACATGGACTTAAAGATTTTGATCGTAAAACGAAACATTCCTGCGCCGTTTCCTTTTTTTTTTTTTTTTTTTTACAAAGCCACACTTGAAAAAGTCACAATTTTATGACATTTGTGATTGTACAATAAAAAAATCTTGATTGTTAAAAAAAGTCTTGAACCTGCAGAATTTTATTTTTTTTGGAAAATAAAATGTTTTTTTTTTAACAAATAACAAATAAAAAGTCAAAATGTTATAAGTCACAAAATTTGAGATAGTAGAAAGTAGTTTTTTTCTTTTTACAAATTTCTATAAATTTGTTTTTATTTCACCAGGAGAAGAAACTGGGATGTTAATACATAAGACAAAATTTTTAACAATAAACGTTTTTGTTTCGTTTTTCCAGGAACTAAAGACAAATCTATCAGTGTAAATGGTTTAGGAAATAAAGAATAATAGTAACCTGTAACTGTAACCATGATGATGAGGCCCTTTAATGGTAACCATGGTAACGGCATGGCCCAGGATGAAATAGTTTGGCAGCTCTATCATACAGTGGATTTTATTTTCGTAGTAACGTAACTTCATCTTTGAAGTTTTACGCGTTTTCCTTCCTCCAGCTACCATTTTGTTCTCCAGTGACCTTTTCTCTCTCGACAGCTTTTTTCTCAACGGCTTTTTTTTATTGTGGTTTTGTTATGTGGAACTGTGACTTCACCGTCGTAACGTACGTTTGTTTTTCGTACAGCTTTGTTTCCTCAGTATTACAACTTTTTTCTGGCGCTACAATGCTACTTTTAGAATTCCGACTGTTTAATTTGAGGTCTGGAATACTTACGAACGTAAATCAGAGGGTCGTCTGCGTAAAAGCTGACGTTTGCATCAATGAACACCAGATGGCGCTACGTGACAGAAGCTCGTGGTGGTCCTCAGAGCCTATGATGAGTTTTTAACTTCGTGGAGAACCATGGCTTTGATCTCGTAATGCTCCATGTTATTTCTTGGAAACTACTTCATTGTCAGCGTTACGACTTCCTGCTGATGACACGTCTGACGCTCTTCTCCTCAGGATGGTTCGTTGACATCACAGGAGGTTATACAGCGACCTTCGTTCTCAGTGGCACCGCCCTGTTGGCCAGCGTGCTCGTCCTCATCGCTGTCACAGGGATCCGCCGCTGTCGCCGCCAGTTCCACCCCTTCAGCCCGACTGACCACTCAGACTGCTCTGAGAAGGGCGTGGTCATTCAGAGAAACGCCTCTGACGGACGTCTGGACGAACCTTTCAGAGCGAGAACGACGTCAACGAGCAAACGAGGGAAACAGTAGGAAGAAAAAGAGAGCTGGAGCGTCAGCGAAGACATCTGGACAGAGACTGAAAACTGGAACCACAGTTCCCACAATGCCGCTGGGGCTGAGTTAGCTGACACCGTCTGGCCAATCAGAACACTCTGTTCTCAACTCACAAACATCCTGACTTTTTTTTGTAAAATTGATGCAAATTTTTCTTGTATATTTTTAAGTTGAAGAAAAATTTGACTTCCTTTGTATTTTTTTTTAAAAATGAATTTTTGTCACAAAATCTAATTTTTTAGATCTTAGATCATAATTTATGATGCAACCTTAAATTTATGATCATTTGGATCATAAACTTAGGCTTTTGTTCTAAAATCACACTTTTCTGATATAATTGCAATTTTTTTTTTGCAAATTATGTTATAAAGATAAAAATTTCAAAAGGTCACAAAAATGAGTTTTTCTTAAAACAATAATTCTTTTTGAAAAATATATGCTTTCGCAATATTTGAACATAAAAGTACAACAGCTTTATCGTTCATTTTACAAAAAAAGTTTATTTCTTTAAAATCTTTCTCAATTGACTTTCTGACATGAACTCCTCCGTTATTCAGAACTGTATCTGGAAGGTTCTACTTAGAGGTTTATGACTGTTTCTTTGACTCTGGGTCTCTGTAACAGACACTTTATGAATAAAGTTGAGTTGAAGTTAGTGGCACAAAGCTGTAACACTGATTTTAAAAAGGCACACCAGCAGAGGAGGGGGCAGAATCTTACACATCACTCAGGTGAGAAGTTTCTCCAGCATTTCCATGGTGAACCCCCGCCCCCATCACTGTCATAATCAGTGATGATGTCATCAGTTTCAAACTAGAGTTGTGTTTGCTTAATGAACCAGGCTAGCCGAATTAACGTGACAGCATATTCAGTTAGCTAACCCAGGAACATTTTAGTCCACTGGTCTGGACCTGGACCCGGGCCCAGGCCCAGACCCAGACCCAGATATGGACCAAGACCTGGCTCTGGTCCTGCGCCCGGAAATTCTCCTGGACACCACAACACCACGCAACAACAGCAACAGGAAGTGATGTCACATTGTTTATTGATAAAAACAGATCAAAGCTGTACAAGTATCTAAAATCAGTCTGATGATGTCACTTCCTGCAGGTCTTAGAGCGCAGCCGCCTCCTGATGATCAGGTGATCACTCTCCTTCTCGTCCTCAGCTGACACCTGAAAAAACACACCTGTGAGATGAGAGGACGTCGTCCCAGAGACGGGAATACGTTCATCTTACCATCTGAGGACTGTCCAGCAGAGGGGACGCGCCTGACTTAAAAAGCTTCTTGCGTCCTCGCCGGGGTTTGGTTGCCGTCGAGACCGCCTCAACCAGACTGATGGTGGTTTTAGCTGCAGACAGAAGATGAGCCGCGGTTACCAGGGTAACCAAAGCCAAAACCTGATCAATTCCAAGAAACAAACCTCAGCAGAACTTTTTAGGTTTTTCTGGATCAAACCTGATTAACAGAACCTTCTGGGTTCTGGAGGACCCACCTTTGGAGTTCAGGATCCTGGAGGACTGGACCTCCTGCAGAGCCTCGCCCCTCCTCTCCTGCACCACAGAAGAAGAATCAGTTCACAGGTGCCGAGTCATTAATGACCATTTCAAATGTAGCTGTTCTCCTCTGAGGTGGGCAGAAGCTCATCAGAGCTTCTCTCGTTTCTTGATTCCTCCATATCCCAGAGCGTTCTCCACGCGCCGTCACTTTTAGAGCAGACGTTGTCGCTTGGTGAAATAGCGAATGCCATCAGGTCGTGTCAGACAGGATTCCCCGTAGAGTTTTACGAGGAATTCTCTTCACAGCTCGCACCCATCCTTAAATCTGTTTAGGATCAGTCTTTGACCAGTGGAAAATTACCGCCAACGCTTAGCCAGGCCACAGTTTCAGTTTTACTAAAAGAGGCTAAGGTACGGTGTTGCTCATACAGGCCAATAAGTCTTCTGTGCTGCGATTCTAAAATCTCATCTAAAACCTTTACACGATTGATGATTAGACTCTGTAATTCCCACAATTATTAATGAGGACCAAGCAGGACGGCAACCATATTCTAACATGAGAGGATTATTTAACGTGTTATTTCCCCCCATCCAGCTGTACAGCCTGAGCTCATTTTAAGCCTCGACGCTGAAAAGGCATTTGATAGAAAGGAACGGACCTCTCTCTTTGCAGCCGTAGAGAAATTTGGAATGGGGCCCACTTTTTGTAGGTGGATCAGAGTCCAATATTCAACACCTCTGGAAGAATACTGCTGACTCACCGCGGTACAAGACAGTGCTGCTGTCTGTCTTCCTTCCTGTTTGACATGACAGTCGAAGTGCCGCTATTACACCCAGGTGTGAAACACCATAAAACCAGACCCAACTCAGAGCGTTCCCCACCTCCTCCAAAGATTCAGCAGCATATCAGGGTAGAAACTTTAGCATTTCCAGTGTATAATCTGGGTAAAAACATCCTTTTTAAAACTGAAAACGACAAATCCGCTTATCTGGGAATAGAAACAGCAGGTTCAATTAAGGCTGTTTTTCAGCACAACTACAGGTCTCTTTCAGATGGCACCAAAATGGACTTGGACAGGTGGACACTCTCACAAAAAAATAAAAAAATAAAAGCAGCCAAGATGACTGCAATGCCCTGGTTTCTTTATTTAGTCCAGATGATCCCCATTTCTCTCCCATAATCCTACTTTGTCTCTTGGTTCACATGGAATAAAAAACCTGCGCGTATAAAGGAGGAAGCCTGTAAAATTAGATCTACCTGGTTTTTTGTCTTATTATTGAGCAGCTAATATTGACATACTGGATCACCAAGTTTGATGGGGAGGGTCCGGTCTGGGCTCATGTGGAAATGAGAGCCCCTCTCCCAGTTTCCCCAGTTTCATTGTTGACTGGCCCTCTCCCACTAAACATCAAAACACCTGAACTGAACTCTAATTTGGAAGCTTTGGGGTCAATTCAGTAAATATTTTAATTTGACAAATCTATGTAGCTTCTCTCCAATGCTAAATCATCTTGTAGAGCTGTCTCAACTAGACTGGGCATTTGTTGTCTGGAACACAGGTGAAGTGGCGTGGTCTACCTCCAAGATCTTTTCACTGACGATGACTTTGCAACATTTAAATTTCGAAGATCATAATTTAGCAAAGTTCCATTACTTCAGGTATCTTCAGGGTCAAAGTTTTACCTCTAAATTTTTTCCAGGATATTCATCTCCACCCTCCAAAGATCTAGTGTATCTCGTGTGTGGACCAGGTGGACTCACCTGTGGAGAAGTGTCTCACCTGTCTGTTGTTGGCAGCGTTTCCTCTCACTCTGTTCCTCTTGCTCTCACTGAAGACCAGGTCCTGGAACAGAGCAGCACACCTGCAGTACACCTGTCACACCTGCAGTAAACCTGTCACACCTGCAGCACGCTTGTCACACCTGCAGTACACCTGTCACACCTGCAGTACACCTGTCACACCTGTCACACCTGCAGCACGCTTGTCACACCTGTCACACCTGCAGTACACCTGTCACACCTGTCACTAGGGGTGCAACGGATCGAAAAACTCACGGTTCGGATCGGGTCACGGTTTTGAGTAACGGATCGGCTGACCTTACTTACTTATTCTTGATACAGAGTGAATGGGGGATAATATTTATAAAAACGATTTAGGATAAACTTACTTGCTTGATACACATTTAATGATCATCAGACAGAATGGAGGATCAGATTTCTGGCAATAAAAATAATTTAGGAAACTATCTGTGGACTTTGAATCTTTAAAACAAAGTTTTGCATCATCCTCTGGATGCACATAAGAGGTGCACTTTCCTCTGAAATGATACTTTGTATAAGTAACAGGATGTTAACATCTGACTGACCAGCTGCAGGATCTGTGGCCAGAACCGATTACCTTGGCAACGCGTCACAACGAGAGATATTAAATAGTCCACTCAGCCGCTTCTTGTGAATAACTTAACGGTAAAAACAACATTAATGTTTTAATAATTGATTTAATATTTATTTCTTTCATAAGTGACCATGGTATAAGCGGGATATCGCCATCTGAGGTGTCCATTATGTTTCGTCGTGCTTCAACATGCCCAAAATACGCAGTTTTGTCAAACATTAACGCGCTTAAAAACGCAGTTTTGTTGTATAATAATTATCCCAGCAGGTCCCATTTAAGTATTTGAATCACGCTCAGTTGATCCGTGATCTGTACCGAACCGTAGAGACGGATCGGTACGGATCACAGATCAACCATAATCCGATGCACCACTACCTGTCACGCCTGCAGCACACCTGTCACACGTGAACACACCTCCACGTCATTGCTTTTCCTCTTCCTGCAGGTGGTTCTGGGAGTTTTCCTCCTGTCAGCCATGTTGGATCTCAGAGGAGAAGCCTGAACATCCTGATGGAGAGAAGAAGGAGGTCATCTGGAGGACCTGCAGATCTACTATCTACATATCTACGATTAAACTGAAGGACCTGCTGG
Organism: Arrhamphus sclerolepis; assembly: GCA_037176975.1. Lineage (NCBI taxonomy): Eukaryota > Metazoa > Chordata > Actinopteri > Beloniformes > Hemiramphidae > Arrhamphus > Arrhamphus sclerolepis. The sequence continues at coordinate 333,840 of JBAMYA010000011.1, forward strand.
TTACCGTAGTAACAGCAGAGTTTCTATGATAACCAGGTGGATGCTCTGACCTGCATCCTCCTCTCTTGCAATTTCTGAATCTCCTCCTTCAGCTCCTCCACCAAAGATGTCTTCTTCTCCTCCAGGTTCTCCTTGTTCTCCAGGTTCACCGTGTCCTCCTCTATCTTCCTCTGCAGATCCTCCTTCAGACACTGCAGCTCTGACAGAAAGTGAACAAACACAAAAGAGTCCTGAACTTAGATAAGATAAATTCAGGTGGGTTCAGGTGAGTTAGTGTGTGTTCAGTTGTCCTCACCTCCTCTCGGAGTCTCCACGTGTTGTCGGCTGTCCTCCAACACAACCTGATGCAGTTCTGATGAACACAGACAGGACCCATCAGCAGCTGCTGACTCAGCTGTACAGGTACCTGAGGTTCTCCCGCTCATCCTTACAGCTGATGTCACGAGCAAAAACCAACCCTAAATCAGGTAAGTGGCCCCGCCCCCAGCTCACCTGACACCTCCGTCTGCTGGTCTCTCTCTACGTCCTCCAGTCTCCCTCTCAGAGCTCTGCCCTCTGACTGTAGCTCCGCCCTCAGGCTCTGTAGCTGCAGGCTGAAGTCTTGTGTCTGATTGGCCAGCTGCTCCTGGAGCTGTGAGCAGCTGCTGAGGCTGCAGAGACGGTTCAGTGTGATGTCAGCAGTGATCAGTATTGGTATCAGGGGTTGTACGGTATACCGGTACCAGTATGGTACCGTGGTACTAGAGTTTTGAAAACGGTACTATACCAGCATTTAAAAACAAACGGTACTTTCTTTATCCTTTGAATGCAAATGAACTGGTAAATTGGAGCCTGTCTCTTTAAGCACAGCAAGGCCAGCGAGTGTGACGTAGGTGCCAAAGTGGAATTGTAAAGTTAGCAGACACACACACACTCGCATGTTAGACTGAGGAGGAAAGAGAAACAAGGATGGCAGGTACAGAAAAGCCTGTATACTTATTGATAAAATGGAATTATGGTCTGGAAATATTTCAGGCTCAAACCAAATGACAAAGGCGAGAAACTGAACCCAAGCGGTGCTACAAAGTGCGTCTTGCAAAAGGAGGCAACACTTCAAACTTGTCTAAACATTTAATGGACAACCACGCTGACTTGTTCCATGACTTCAGTCAACAACAGGTGATGGTGTTGTTCACCAGTTCATTGTACTGGTATATCAATGAAAGACGTAAAAAACCTCCTCCAGCCCAGTAGTAAACCTACTTGGGCAAGACACTGAATCCCCAGTTGGTCCCAGTTGTCTGGCCAGCGCTGTTGTGTGGCAGCTCCACCGACAATGGCATGTGAATGTGAATAGGTAAAGGTCTGCAGTGCAGAAATACAGCTGTAATAGGTGCAACCCATTTGCCATTTACCATCTACAGTCGCCCACATGCTAGTGATGAACGGGTTGCCCGTCACCTGTGGGTACCTGCCGATGTATCCGTGGGTTGGGCGGGTTTGGGTCGTTAATAAACACATTTTTTTATGGGGCGTGCTGGCCTTCATGACGGGTAGGGTGGTTAATGAAAAAAAACAAAAAACAAAAACATCCTGCTCAACATACACACAGCTTAAACGTGTCCACGGTTAATAAATGGATTTTTAAAAAGTCAGTTATATTTAAATAAGTTCTATAGACCAAATTAGCGTCTCCAGCCACAGAAATGAACTAACTGATGTAATAGTGAATCCAGCCACAAACAGGATTTTATACAGACATTAGCCTATTTAATGTTTTGTGTGTATACATATATACACATACATACACACAAAACATTTATATATACAATTATACATATATGTATAAGCCAATAAGGTACTGCATTAACTGAATGAAAGAAGGAAAATACTGACATTTGAGAGTGTATCACATTTTCACAAGTATCAAAAAACATATTGGTATTTGGTATTGTGACAACCTTATTGGTATCAGTGTTAGTAATGATCACCTGTTTGCCAGCCGCTCCTCAAGCTCCTCCTTCTGTGTCTGCAGCTCCTCCTTCTCTCTCTGAAGCTCCTCCTTCTGTGTCTGCAGCTCCTCCTTCTTTCTCTGAAGCCCCTCCTTCTCTCTCTGAAGCTCCTCCTTCTCTCTCTGAAGCTCCTCCTTCTCTCTCTGAAGCTCCTCCAGCAGCTGGGTCTTGTGAGCAGATCTCTGCAGTGCCTCCTGGCTCTGCTTCTTCAGCTCCTCCATGGCAGTGTGGAAGACACTGCTGCTGCTGCTGTGCATGCCAACCTGCTGAAACAGCCAACCAACGAACCACACACATATGTGTGTGTGTGTATGTATGTATATATATATATATACATATACATACATACACACACACACACACACATATATATATCTATATATATGTATGTGTGTGGGTGTGTCTCCTCCTTGAACTGCCACCTTGTCGTAGTGGAGAGGTTTCAGTATCTGAATCCCGGAGCTATGTGGTCGGGGGCTTAAATACCCTTGGTAGGGTCTCCCAAGGCCAACAGGTCCTAGGTGACGGATCAGACTAAGAGCGGGTCACAAACCCATTATGAGTGGTACAACAAAAAAGACGTGTACGTCGCCTGGATTGGCGTTACCGGGGCCCCACCCTGCAGCCAGGCCTGGGGTTGGGGCTCGCAGGCGAGCGCCTGGTGGCTCAGCCCGAACAAGCGACGTGGGCACCTCTTTGAGTGGGCTCACCACGGGAAGGTCCATAAGGGGTTGGTGCTGTGTGGTTTGCGTGGCGGTCCTGGGCGGGGACCCCGACGGCCCAATCCCAGGACAACAACTCTGGCTATGGGGACATGGAATGTCACCTCGATGGGATGGAAGGAGCCTGAGCTTGTGTGGTACTGACTAGAAATAGTCGGGCTTGCCTCCATGCACAGTCTGGAATCCGGAACCCAACTCCTTGAGAGAGGCTGGACTCTCTACTACTCTGGACTTGTCCACCGTGAGAGACAGCGAGATGGTGTGGGCTTGCTTATAGCTCCCCAGCTCAGCCGCCATGTGTTGGAGTTCTCCCCGTTCAACGAGAGGGTCGCGTCCCTCCGCCTTCAGGTGAGGGGTAGGTCTCTCACTGTTGTCTCGGATTATGGGCCGAACAACAGTCCAGTGTACCCGGCCTTCTTGGAGTCCCTGGAAGGAGTACTGGAAGGTGCACCGACGGGGGACTCCATAGTTCTGTTGGGAGACTTCAACGCCCATGTGGGCAATGACAGTGGGACCTGGAGGGGTGTGATTGG
>JBAMYA010000011.1:356091-375817 GCA_037176975.1 Arrhamphus sclerolepis
CACACACACACACACACACACACACACACACACACACACACACACACACACACACACACACACACACACACACCACCTCCCGCCAACAATGATTTCTGGAAAAAAAAAAGAATGAACTGCATGTAAATCGCTTTTGGAAGTTGTTTTGAAAAGCTCACTATAATAGCTGGTTATTATCACAGCAGCGGCCTACTCTTTTATCCCTCCTCAACTGCCCCACACACCTGTAATCCTGCATGACCCAGCTAGAAATGTTTCTGCCTCCTGCACATCTTTTCAGCCTTGAGGACTGTTGGCACCGGATCGTAAACGCTCTCATGGCTCAATCTGATGCAGATGGATAATACTGAAGACACCCGTTCTGTATGGGGAAGCATTATCAGCTCAGAGCACATTCATCAGGTCAAAATGACGAGGGGGACTGAAGGAGAGCAAGTCCAACCCTGGTGGAGAAGAGGACGGTTTGATGAACAGTACTGGTATAAAATGTAAACTGGCATCTGCTGCCACATAATCCATCATAATGGGAAAGTTATATGTGCTTTGTTTCAAATTCAAGAGCTTATAAAATTAATTGACATTTGAGTTTAATGAACTGTGAGGAGAAACAGACTAACTAGGCTTTTTTTCCCCTGCATGACATTTTAAAGATGGGCTTCCCAAGACGGACTGTGTCATGAAAGAGCTGAGAAGCAGAAAAAGGAAGTGATTGGAGCTTGAATCTCTGATGTGAAATCCGTGTGTGTGTGGCCACATGTGGTCAGCACAAGACTTTAATTATCTGAGCTGTTTTACTCTCTTACCAGCATGAAAATGACTCATTTCTATGATAATTCACTCGGCTGACGCGTGCGTAAAAGTGTCACTTTATGGTCCTGATGCTGCAGGTATCAGATGCGCAATCATCACTGACTAAGAAAATCTGAGAGGAAATAAAAAGTTTTCGTTAATATTTTCTCACAGTGTTATAAATCTTTCACTGAAACAGCATTTAAAGTTGCATCCAGGAGGTTTGTTTGGATGAATCTGTTGTCAGTATGGGATCCTGGGTGTCGGTGTTACGGCGCTGACGTCAGGAGCAAAGAGCAGCAGGCTGTGCGCGCTGAGAAGGATAAACCAGACACAACCTGCGCCCGGTGCGCGTTTTCCTCCAAACTTGCTCCGCAGAGCCGACTGCTCGGGGCTGGAGAGCAGCGGAGCGCGCCATGGACAACAAGTCTCTTCCTCTGAACGCGAGTCCGCCGCGGGTCGGCGGCGGCTCGGGCGCTGTGGACCACGAGCTCATCATCACATCCACGTTCGGGACGCTCCTGTCCGTCGTCTACATAATCGGGGTGTCAGGTAACGTGTACACGCTGGTTGTGATGTGTCACTCGATCCGTTTCGCCACCTCCATGTACATCTCCATCATCAACCTGGCTCTGGCGGACCTGCTCTACCTCTCCACCATCCCCTTCGTGGTGTCCACGTATTTCTTGAAGGACTGGTACTTCGGGGACGTGGGCTGCCGCATCCTGCTCAGCCTGGACCTCCTCACCATGCACGCCAGCATCTTCACCCTCACTGTCATGTGCACGGAGCGCTACCTGGCCGTCACGCAGCCGCTGGACACCGTGAGGCGCTCCAAGAGTTACCGCAAAGCCCTGGCGTGGGGTGTGTGGCTGCTGTCTCTGGTTCTCACTGTGCCCATGATGATAATGGTGGCCCAGACCACTAAAAAGACACCTGATGGAGGCGTAAAGAGGATGTGCGCGCCCACCTGGGCGCCTCTGGCTTATAAGGTGTACGTGACCGTCCTGTTTGGCACCAGCATCATGGCCCCCGGCTTCATCATCGGTTACCTGTATGTCAGGTTGGCGCGCACGTATCTGGAGTCTCAGCGCAACTCGGTGATCAGCAAAGGTGGTAAGCGCTCACCAAAGCAGAAGGTGCTGATCATGATCTTCACCATCGTGCTGGTGTTCTGGGCGTGTTTCCTGCCCTTCTGGATTTGGCAGTTGCTGCCTCTGTATCACACCAAGCCTCTGAGCCTGGCCTCGCAGACGCACACCTGCATCAACTACCTGGTGGCCAGCCTCACCTACAGCAACAGCTGCATCAACCCCTTCCTGTACACGCTGCTCACCAAGAACTACAGGGAGTACCTGAAGAACAGACACAAGAGCTTCTACAAATACACGTCCTCGTTTAAGCAGCGGCCGCCCAGCCTCCACTCCTGGGGCAAGTCTGCGTCCTCCAGCAACCAGTTCGAGTTCAATTCCGAGACTATGGTCATGGGGACACTGAAGTGACTTGCGCGAGAGAGGAGAAAGTTCGTGGAACAAAAGAGGTTCAACAGGTAGGTGGTTGTGCTGACGCTCCGCCGCGCGTAAAACGTGCGTCTTGGTGAACAGGGGCAGACACTTTACAAACTAATCTCTCTAAAAGTGTTTTCGCTCACAAGAGCTACTAACAGCATGGCCTGACACTATATGGTGTGTGTAAATATATATAAATGTAATCTAAACATACATTAGACTACAGATCATCTGGAAATGTACACCAGTGAAACAAGATGCGTTCAATTTACCCACAAAGTCGGAACTCGGAATGCCGCCACACCCCAACTGATCACTTTGCATGACAAAGAACAGCAGTATTGACGGTCCATGACAATATTTAGCTCATATAAAAGAGTCCACTGATTTATTTTTTTTCTTTAAGTTACCAGTATGTATCTGACTTAAAGTGAACATAAAGCAAAACTGTTAGGAAGAATAAAATCAGTTTTGTTTTTTATTAGCAGCCATTTTTGATTCTGAAATTGTAGTTGGTTCTGAATTCAATTTATGCTGGTATAATTTCAGTCGCCTCAGATGAAAGATGGGCAGTCATGAAAAAAAATAAAAAATTTTAAAAAATCAGCCATCGTAAATCACAAACAATAGTAATTATCTACTGATTTCACATTGTGCAATGTGACTTAAATTAATCTTATGAAACTGTAAAAATCACAGTGTGAACCCTTGTTTAGAGGTGGAAGTTGATAATACTGAGATGTTTCAGAAATGAATTCCTGTAAAACTGTATTTGAGAGAGAATAGATGTCCACGGGAAAGTAATGTTTCTGTTTCTTACCTTTGAACAGCAGAAGACTAGCGAGAACACACAAACCAACTAAACAGAGCCTACATGGAAACAGAAGCACATAAAATTAAAAGTTGAGAAACAGGAATTTCTATTTATCGCTTGGTGTACCGCCATGTTGCTGTGATGTCAGTTTGTTCAAAGGCGGTCTAGGTGGATCTCACCTATAAGCTCCCGAGCTAAAATCCTGAGCTTAGTGGCACTCTAGCTGCAAGTCCAAATGGAACACACAACCAGCCCTTTCTAAGGCTTAGGGTTGATTTCACAGAGGGTTTGTCTAACCTGCAACATTATACTATTTTACATTATGAAATGCCACGATCAGTCATATAATGTATGAACCTCTCTTAGTGCTCCTCTGTAAGCACCATTGATCAGCAGCCTCATTTCTATGCATAGACATTAACAAGGTGCTTACGGTGACCATTTACAATTTAATGTGGGTGAGTTGGGAAGAGGGTGGGATATGATGCTAACTGACTCTATAAATGGGAAGCTGCTTCCAGGCGCATATAAATATCACCTCACAGCAAGAACATTCTGGATTTGGACCTTCTAGCTTTCCTGGAGGATGTTTGCATGTTCACCCTGCAGTTGGGAGGGGGGGGGTCTACTCTCTACCTGCAGTCCATTGACATGCATGTTAGCTTAACTGTTGATTCTGAAATGGCTGAGAGCAGAAGTGGATGGTTATGAGTCTCTGTGTGAAGCCAGTGATGGGCTGGCAGTCTTTCTAATGGGAACCCCCACTTCTTGCACCAATGCCAGCTTGTATAAGTGATGAAGTGGCTAAAGGGGCTAATGGGTAGACAGATGTTGCTTCCAGGTGTGTGTGCGGCTTTTAATGTTTTTTTTTGTTTTTTTCTTTAAGTGCATGCCATTTTGTGCCTTTTCACAGCATCCTTTTAGTATCAAATTCTTCACGCTATTTTCAAAATAAAACCAGAAGCCCTGACCTCCTGCTTTTTAACCTTTTTTGCACTTTAGGGATCAAAACTAGTTGTTTAGGTTTTGGAAAAGATCATGGTTTGTGTTCCTTAAGAAACAAGTTATGTAAATGTTACAAGCAGCCATTTTGTAGGTTTTCTTTGGGAGAGAATTTACACATAGTGACGGGTCACATGTGGCCTGTCACAATCAAGTTCAGGGAACGCAGATATACACTAGGTTTCATGTAGGTGTATTAAGTCATTGGTCAGTGTATGAAATGATCTCAGTACTCGATCCATGTTTTAAGTCTCATTTTGCCAAAAAACATCATTGTCTAACGCATTTCACAAGTAGCCACACAGCCAGCCCAGTCCCAGCTTTACTCTATATCATTGGTCTCTTTATAATCTAAATAAATTTGTCAGAGATTTGCAGCACTGAAGTAAAGGATTACCTTTAAGAGAGAGTCTGTGTCAGTACTTTTATGTTCACATCCATTGTAAAGTGTCTATGATTTAAATTACTTTACAGGGGACATATTGTGAGAAAAAATGTTTTCTGCGCTTATATGGCTTTCAGAAATTACCATCAAATCCAAAACTTTTAACAGAACACAATCATGTCATTTTTGTTTGTGACAGCCGTCAGAGCACCGCTATGGCCACCTCCATGTCATCGCTGTATCTCAGTCATGCTCTGGGCTTCTGTGAAGCGTCTAGAGAGCCTGTGTTATAATAGACACTATATAAATAAAAACTGAATTGAAAAAACAGAAATGGGAAGTGTTTCTTTGAAGAAAATTATAAGATGTAAAAAGAGTGAATGTGTAGAGGCTATAAGAATGTGCAATATGATCACTTTTTGTCATGAGGTGGAGGACCCAGATGCAAGAGAGCAAGCAGGAGTAATCCAAAAACTATGATGTTTAATAATAGAAAAAACAAAAAACACTGCCACAGTAGGAAAATACAAAAGAGACTGGAACCAAAGAACTCAAGACAAAGTGAGGCAAAAACAAACTAAATTCGTGGTTGAACACAGGGAGTAACCAGTACAGAACAGCACAGGGCAGCCAACCACAGGACCTTATATACACAGAGGGGGAATGAGACACAGGTGAAACACATCAGGGGAACGAGACACAGGAACGTCAAACAGAACATAACAGGACTTCAAAATAAAAGCAGGACAAAACCAGAAAAAAAAAAAAAAACTAAAACCTAAACCACAACACTTTTATCCTTTTTTATTCAGCACAACCTGGGCTATTTTTACTTCTTTTTTTTTAACTTAACCTCCCATCACTATCACTTAGCTGTTTTTTATGAACAAAAAAATAAATAACTGAAACATCATCTATTCTGTGAGTTCTGTACAATTATTGCTACTTCCAGTTTGAAAAAAAAAGCCATATGAAATTAATCATTATTTTAACTGGACTACACATAAAGAGACAAAAAAAAGAGCATATGTAATTATATTGTAATTTTAATATCATCCACCCCCGGGGCCTTGCCACCGTGCAGCTTCTTAACTACCTTGGCAACCTCAGACCCCAAGATGTAGGAGAGCCCACCCCTGAGTCCCCAGACTCTACTTCCTCATTGGAAGTCGTGTCGTCGGGTTTGAGGAGGTCTTCAAAGTATTCCCTCCACTGACCCACAACATCCTGAGTCGAGGTCAGCAGCTCCTAACCCCCACTGTACACAGTGTTGATGGAACACTGCTTCCCCCTCCTGAGACGCCAGATGATGGACCAGAACCTCTTCTAAGCCACTTGGAAGTCTCCATGGCCTTCCGAACTCCTCCCATGCTCGAGTTTTTGCCTCAGCAACCGCTGAAGTCGCACTCCGCTTGGCCTGCCGATACCTGTCAGCTGCTTCCGGAGTCCCACAGGCCAGAAAGGCCTGATAGGATTCCTTCAGCTTGATGGCATCCCTCACTGCTGGTGTCCACCAGCAAGTTCTTGGATTTCCACCATGACAGGTACCAACAACCTTGCGGCCACAATTCCAGTTAGCTGCCTTGACAACAGAGGCAGAACAGAGTCCATTTAAATTTAAATTCAACCATGTCCCTCCCTCGGGACATGGTTGAAGCTCTGCTGGAGTTGGGAGTTAAAGCTACTTCTGACAGGGAACTCTGCCAGATGGTCCTAGCAGACCCTCACAAAACGTTTGGGCCTCCCAGGTCTGACCGGCATCCTCCCCCACCATCTGAGCCAACTCACCACCATGTGGTGATAAGATGACAGCTCTACCCCTCTCTTCACCCAAGTGTTCAAGACATGTGGCCCGCAAATCCAATGACACGACTACAAAGTCGATCATCGAACTGCGCATAGAGTGTCCTGGTGCCAAGCGCACATGTGAACACTCTTATGCTTGAACATGGTGTTCATTATGGACAATCCATAAACAAACCAACAAAACATCGCTCGGGTTCAGATCGGGGGGTCATTCCCAACAATCACGCCCCTCCAGGTCCCACTGTTGTTGCCCACGTGAGCATTGAAGTCCCCCAACAGGACAAGGGAGTCCCCGGAAGGAGTGCTCTCCAATACTCCATCCAAGGACTCCAAAAAGGATGGGTACTCTGAACTGCTGTTTGGTGCATAAGCACAAACAACAGTCAGGACGTGTCCCCCCACCTGAAGTTGGAGGGAGGCTACCCTTTTGTCCACCGGGGTATACCCTAATGTACAGGCACCAAGCCGAGGGCTATTAAGTATGCCCCCACCAGCTTGGTGCTTCTCACCCTGAGAAACTCCAGAGTAGAAGAGAGTCCAGCCCTTCTCAAGGATACAGGTTCTAGAGCCCAAGCCATGCATCGAGGTGAGTCCAACCATATCTAATCAGAACCGCTCAATCTTGTGTACCAGCTAAGGCTCCTTCCCTGCCCGAGAGTTGACTTTCCACGTCCCTAGAGCTAGCTTCTGCAGCCAAGGATCAGACCGCCAGGGTCCCCACCTCTAGCCAGCGCCCAGCTCACAGAGCACCTGACCCCTACGGCCCCTCCCGCAGGTAGTGAGCCCACAAGAAGGCGAGCCCATGTTACCCTTTCGGGCTAAGCCCGATGGGGCCCCGTGGGCAAAGGCCTGGCCACCAGGCACTCGCCTCCAGGCCTGGTTCCAGAGGGGGGCCCGGTGACCCACGTCCGGGCAAGGGAAACTTGCTTCCAAAGTTAGTCTGCATCATGAGAGCCATATGAGCCTCGCTTTGTCTCTCCTTCTCCAGCGAATAAAACCAGCAAATAGAAACATCTCAGTTCCATTACTGGAACCAGGTGGTGAGGAGTAGCAGATTGCTAAGTCAGTGGATCCTACCAAGTCCAAACCTGTAAATTGAGACAAGATTACTGATCTGTGGCCTGTGGCCATGAAAATGAAATGCATTCAACATGCTGCTTAGGGGTTCCCAGTCCAATCAGCACTCATGCACAGACAAGATGCTTAAATGGTCCAAACACAATTTTTTATGAGAATATATCAGCAGAAGATTTGGTCAAATCCATGATTCTAGTTTGGTCTTTGTTACAAGCAGCTCTGTCAAATAAAATGGTATGAATTCAATTCACAGGCTTTCCCTTTTGTCGGTGAGGTGATGTACGGTATCGGTCCCCAGTTCTCAGACTGAGCCCCCTCACCTAGCTGTTATGTGGAGTCTCCTATTATACCATATTCACAGGATATGATAGCTGATCTGCAAAAAGAATCATCTACTGAGGGATGACAATGACTGATACCTTGACAAGTGGTGCAGAAACATGCCCATACGCTGTCTGAGAGCTCAGACTTCCTGTCATTATGAAAATAACTGAATACTGTCTCGAGCCTTGACATTTTTAAACAAACACCCTAAAAAGGGTATTGATACATGCGTTTGCCTTGTATGTCATTTTTGAAAGTCACACATACATCAACTGCAGCTCATCTCCTTCTGCTACACTGACATTGTCAGAGAAAATTACTTCCATTACTTTTGCTTCTTCTGTTTGCAGGTTTTAAATTCATGATTCATCAGATTCATCAATTCTTTGCAATGTAATGTTTTAATCTAAAAAGAGTGCAGACCGATAAATGCTCATGACTTTTAACTAATTCTTTGCCAGGGTTGAGGAGGTTGATTCTGTTGATTTTAAACGGTAAAAGCGTTATCACCATTCCAAGGTGTTCTCTGCTTTTCCACTGATGGTGGCAGGGATAGTCTCCAGCACCTCTGCAACCCTGAACACAACATGGGTAGCAGAGACATGGATGGATGGATTCAGCCCATTCTGCTAAAATAACTGGCACTTGTTCAAAAACTCAGCAATTAAATGTGTCATCTGGTAAAAGCTGCATTAAATGATTTCCACCCTTTACTGGAGCAGCGCAGTAACATGAAAAAAACAACACTTAAAGGAACATACAGCTTCATGCATTTTTTTTTAACCCCCACCAAGTTGGTACAGTTTTCTAAGGTTTATCTGATATGTTTTGATCAAAAAGCATCACAGAGAAACTGTAGTCCAGATTCTTTTCAATATGTTTCACTGATTTAACATAGGGTCAAAGGAGACCAACTTCATAAGAAAAACCAGACGTATCCCTTTTTTCCACTCGGTCAGTCCCTCTCTTCCTTTGCCTTTTTTGAAGTCTTTCCACAGCTTTAAGTATGTCACATGGAATAGAATGTAAAGTTGGTAAGATAAAGATGGAAAAGCTTCTGATCTGCGTTGTTGTCACAGTTCCCTGCATATCTTATATTTATGAGTGAGACCACTAAAATTATATATTAATTCAGTATAAACAATTGAAAACTGAAATATTTGACACTAGACATGTATTTACTCAAACATAACCAGTTTAAGAGAGAATATGGACCTAAATTTCAGACTCTTAATTTTAATTTGAAGGTATTAGTAGAGTTTTAGGAAATGCGTTCCTAAAATGTTGATACCTTGAAAGTACAAAGTATTATAACCACACATCAGTAAAGAATGGATTTCCTTCTTTGTGATGAGTTGTTGTGCTTGTGGCTCTCTCTTATTGAGGGCAGGTGATTGGCTGCTGGGCCGCAGTGGAATATGTTGCATTTGGCATGAATCTGAGCAGACATAATATCCCCGTAGACTTCAGAATTCATCCGGCTGCTTCTGTCACATCATTATCATGAGTGTCCCAGTCACACATGCCCTCAACATGCCTTGGCTTGTTTCACAGATTATGTCACATAGTTTGGGTCATCAACTATATCAAGCCTTTGTCTTCCCTTAATTTATTTTCAACTGTCCAAACAATAATCTCTCACACGTGTCACTGTTTTTTTTTTGTTCTTATCTAGCCTTTATATTCTCATGTAGATGTTTATGAATCTTCTGTAGCTGCCTGCCAGAGGTGTTCTCATTATGGCAGATCCAGATAATACCATGGCAGCCACCTGGAGAGCATTCTTTGCTTGGCTGAATGACGTGAAGAGCTTTTTCTGTTCCCTTGGAGGGCGTCCTCCAATCACGCACCAAGATAATGTTTGTAATACCATCCTTGTGTATTCGTTGTGTCTTTGTAGCCTGACAATGGCCAAGTTTCATTTGCACCGAGAGCACTCCTTAACTCCTGTGGGCTCACAGAAGCACCTTCAGAGTGCAAATGATGTACTTAGAATTAACTGTAGACTTTTCAGCAGCACCATCATCACATGTCTATGAAGGAGCTTACATACTGGTCTGGAGCTCAACGATGGAGCTTTCCATCAATTTTCATCTTGACAGCTATAACTTGAAGATGCTTTAGTCTGTACCTATAATGAAAAAAGAATAACTATAATAATAATAATAATCTTGCATCAGTGTCAGCAACAATGCTCCATGTAGGCTGTGGGGCTGTAAACCCTAATTCATCCCGGGCCACGTCATCACCATGGTTACCATCAAATGGCCGGTTATTCTTTACTTTCTCAATTTTTTTTTCTATGTTGTCAGATTTCCTGCTTGTTCCTGGACTCAAAAGTAAAATCTGAAAACAATAAAGTGAACTTATGTCATAAAATTTCAAATTCCACAATATTTGTGACTTTTATCATGACATTGACACTTTTGTACAAAAATCGTACTTTTTTTTCTTGTACAATCACAAATATCAAAAACAACTTTTTTTGTAAAATCTTTGTAATAAAATCTAAAATGTCACAAAAATTGTGACCTTTATCATGAGACTTTATGATAAAGTCTTATTCAATTTATCAAACTGTTTTTTTCCTGAAATCACAGAGTTTTTCGGGTTTTCTTTTTTTGGGGGGTGGAGACCACAAATTTGGAAAATAAATTTAGACTCATTAAAAAAAAAAAAAAAGCAAATTCTGTTGTAAAATTGTAAATTTTGAAAGATTAAAGCTTTTTTTTCCCTCCCCAACAACCAAGGCATTTCTAATCATAGTTTCAAATGTCCCAGAAATACGACTTTATAACTTCTAAAAAATTTTTGTTGAATATATTGTTGAAAATATTAACCGTCGTGAAATTGCAAATCTTGTATAATTTCAACTTTTTGTCCTAAAATCACAATTTTTTAAAAATAGAATTTTACAAAAATGATTAGTTCTGACAGAAATTAGCAACTATTTGTTATTAAATTTTTTGCAAACGTTTGCTAAACCCTGACTTTTAGACAAAACCAGCTGCTCCCCGCCTCAGTTATTTCACTTTTTCATGTCAGTACTGAATTAAACAGGCAGCCACACGGAAATTTCCTCAGAAATGTTCTTGGTAAAACTATATGACTGTCTTTTTGTGCACTTTCGTGATGAAATGAGGTGGAAGCCGGATTTGGCCGCAGGTGTTGAATTCAACTCATTTGGTGTCAGTGATGGTGTAAACTAAGCTAAGTTGGTACAAGAAACATAGAAGTGTGCCAAGAAAATATCCATCCTACAATTACACTACCGCCAGCAGCCTGAAGTATTGATTCGAGGTAAGACGGAGCAAACGCTACCATCTGAAAATCAAAGTTTGATAACTGCTGTTTACGGGATAGTTTAGCTTCTTCAGGCCATTTGTTGTATGCTAGCTATACGTGTGGATGAAAACTTCAACTTAAAATAGTCAGACCAGTCTGTCTGGCACCAACAAGGTCACACTCAGCCACTTGAATGACCCCTCTTTCTCATTCTGAAGCTTGGTTTGGATTTCAGCAGGTCATCTCGACCATGTCTACAAGCTGCTGCCACTTGATTGGCTGATTACATATTTGCATCAATGAGCAGCTGAACAGGTGCTTCTCCCTTTTCAGTGAGATTTCATATTTCACTAGTCAGATCTGAATTGAGCTGTACATTAACTTTCATTGTTTATCACATGTATTTACAATTAGAAGAGATCGGCATTCATCTTGGGAATATGGATCGATGTAGGTGCTGTTTATTGCAATCAGCCTGATGAGGGTTTTAGGACCCAAATGTGTTTATTAAGTGCTGGAAACTGTGAAGGATTCTGTTGTTTGGGAGACTTTCAATGTAGATTTTCAGTGGTCTTAGTTACAAAGATCCATTTCTTTTGAACAAGCTTTGGTGATGAAGGTAGCTGATCCTTATTCTCAAAGCCAGTGGTTGTTGTCTTTTAAATATCTTTACAATGCCCACATTCCAGCAGTATGTAGCTGACAGAGCAGCATGTCTTGGCTTGGATATCTGTTATTGCTTATTCGGATATGTGCTTTTTCCTCTGGGGGCCTGTTCTTCCAGGCAGGATTAGTGGCTTAAATGTGTTGTTTTTGTTTTTCTTTTTGTTTGTTTTTTTTCCCCAGTGTCACAGAGGTGAATCGCTTCTTCCTATGGTATGTTGCCATGGTAACTTCTGCTAAAAACCTCCTCTGCTCTGGACCCTGGGCTTATATTTTGAAGCAGGGCCTCTTAACTAACCCTAACAGTCAAAATCAGTGTTCATTCACATAAAATCACGAGATTGAGTGATTGATATCTCCCAATTATACATCTTATTCATTGAAACAAGTCACTAAATGTATTCCACTAAATATAAACATTTTTAAATACTTCAAGATAGTTTTTCAGACTCGGAAAAGCCCATTTATGTTTTTTTTTCCTTTTTGTTTTTTTCAATGGGACATATAGTAGAAAAAAAAAAACCTTTTATGTGGTTGAGAGTTCATATTTGTGCATCTGAACTAACGACCAACCATTAACTGCGCAAATCTATGGGTCACATGACCAGACAGTTCATCCATAGTTATTTACAGAGACCCTTTGAAGCCCTTTTTTTTTTACTCGGACCGCACGGTGCCATGTTGCAAAGAGGTGGGACAAAGCCGTCAAAGCCAGTGACAGAAGCAATAGCTATCTGTCAGTCAAGCATGTCAAATGCATAAAGATCTGATTCACCTCCTTTACAGTTGTCATGGATGTAAGCTCTAACTATGGAAGCTTTAAGGAAATTTAATTCTGCTGCAAAGTTGGCACTTTTAACATTTGAGTCAATGGTGATTTGCTCTGTATTGGAGCCTGCACCTAGTGGTCAGTGGAGGAACTGCAACAAAATGTACTTCCTGGAAGAGCTTTAACCTGAGAGTGGAGTTGTTACCGCTTACTCCCAACTCTAAAGCTCTAACATTATACAACCTTATCAACCTTGTCCACCTTCCAAGGACTCCAAGAAGGTCAGGTACTCTGCACTGCTGTTCGGCCCGTAAGCCGAAACAACAGTGAGAGACCTACCCCCCACTCAAAGGCGGAGGGTGCGACCCTCTTATTCCACGGCAACACATGGCGGCTGAGCTGGGGAGCTATAAGCAAGCCCAAACCAGCATGCTGCATCTCACCGCGGGCAACTCCACAGTAATAGAGAGTCCAGCCTCTCCCAAGAAATTGGGTTCCAGAGTCCAGACTGTGTGTGGAGGTGAGCCCGACTATTTCTAGTCTGTACCGCTCCACCTCCTGCACAAGCTCAGACTCCTTCCCCCCCAGTGAGGTGACATTCCATGTCCCCATAGCCAGAGTTGTTGTTCTGGGACTGGGTCGTCGGGGTCCCCGCCTGCAACTGCCACCCAAATCACACTGCACCAGCCCCTTATGGCCCTTCATGCAGGTGGTGAGCCCACTTAAAGAGGCGCCCACGTCACTCATTTGGACTGAGGAGGTGTGTGTGTGTGTGTGTGTGTTTAAGACAGTTTCAGTTTAATGATGCGCAGTGTAAAAATAAATAACAATTTTTCAGTTAAACTGTCTAACACATGTTCAAATATTTGCTGCCAAATGGTAATGAGTATCTTATTAAAACCCATGCTAAGACAGACAGTCTGTCAAATCAAGATGTTTCGTCTTCACAGCTAATGCCACATTTGGGTTTTAACATTACAGTTTTACATGACTTTTGACCTTCATGTGAATATGAACAGGTGTTTGAGCTCATGATTGGAATATAAATCAGCCTGGGTGCATGCTATCAAAAACCTTGATAGCATTTGCATCCAACTCATTTTGAAAGGAAAGAACGTTCTCTGACACGATCCAGAAGGAAAAGATCACAGATTGACATTCTCTTATTTCTGCACGGGTAATACTCTCTCAGGGCGCAGTTCAATCTCGGTGTTATTTTGTCTTAGAGTGACATTTCGTGTTACAAATACCACAATAACATTCTGTGGCTCAGTGTTTTGTGGGAAATGATTGTGTCACAGCTTCCTCCATGAGTTTATTAAAAGAGATTAGTAAAGTCAGTGGAGTCTAATGCCACATTGGTGCTCGTGAATGCTAACAGGTTAATGTTACACTGCCAGCTTCTATGACAAGATGCAAACGTTCAGCTTCACTGTAGGTACAACAGTTGTGCATGAATAATTTGGAATAGACTAATTTAGCCTTATGAGAGCTCCAGTGATAGTCATTTGTACAGAGATATGTTATGACACAAAGAAAGTGCGCTTTAGACACCCAGAGCTTGACCCCCGAGCACATGGCAACGCCATCAGTGGCAAGAAAACTCCCTCATGGGAAGAAACCCTGAGCAGAACCCGGCTCTTAGGGGGACCCTCCTGCCAAAGGCCAGCTGGGTAAGAAGGAGATGAGGAGGATTAGGACAGTGGGAAGGAAGAACAGAGGAGATGTACAATATATGGATTCAAACATATATACAATATTTTATAAAAGAATATAGCATTTGTAGCAAACATTGTGACATGCAGTGCACCCGGTTTTTCACTCTTTTACTTTATTTTTATACTTAAAAAGTTTCTTTCTAGCCTGTACATATTTCATTTCTACTTGAGTAAAATGCTTGAGTTGATACTTCAACAATTAATTGAGTATCAATAGATCTCCTGAAGTAAAGGATGCAGGTACTTTTCTGTAGGGACTTTTCAGACTGCTGAAGAAAAAAGCTGTTACATAAACAGGGAGATTTTGTCTAATTTTAACCATTCGTGAAAATGTTGACATATTTGATATTTTCCGACAAAAAAACAACAACGTAATTTTCATCTTAAAAGTCACCATTTTGTGCCACTTTTAACTTTATGATAAAAGTCTTGATTGTTGAAAAATGTGACTTAATACAGAAGTCCCAATTTTATTATAAAGATTGTGACATTTATGAAATTTCAGATTTAATGACAAAAGAAATGATGTGATGTAGGACATTTTTAAATAGACACATTTGAGATTATGGGAGAAAAAAAATGTGATTTTTCTACAAAAGCCTCAATTTATCATAATTGTGGTGAGGTTTTATATAGTTATGACAAAAGTTAACTTGTGTGTATGTTGTAATCACAAACTAAAACATAAGCTGTGCAGCTCAAGGTTTATGAAGAACAAAACAATGATATAGTTTAATCTTTGGTCTCACTCAGGTTTCTTCCAACAGCAGGATAATTTTCCTGCTCTGTGTAGGTACAAAAGAGGTGACACCAAACTGACAGGCAGGTTAAGCCAGCTAACACTCGGAATAAGTAAACATCTAACGCTGACACTCAGAAGAGTTGATTCAGTCAAAGAAACAGCAACCAAGTACCCGACCAACCACAACCAAAGGACGCTTGATATGGCTGTGATGGTGATGAAAGCTCTGTGCTTTAAAGGGTCGACCTTCTCCCCACCTCCTTCCCCTGGTCCTGGACGAATCAGGACACAGAGAACTGAGAGGTTGCAGAAAGATACGACCATTATAGCAAACCCGAAACAGCACAGCATGGAGATAAAGTAGTGGTTGGTTGTTAGATCTACATGGAGGCTTAAGAGTCCAAAACACAGCAGCCAAACACACGCAATGATGGCATTTCTGATGGTGACCCCACGGGTGTTTCTCAGCCTGCGGTAAATGACGGGGTGAACCACAGCCAGGTACCATTCAACACAGGTCAGGATGTGGAAATTCACCTCCCCGTAGAAAGACAGGGTCAAAGCTAAGATTCCCACTGTGAATACCACTAAGTTGTTGCTGTGACTGCTGCAGATGAAACAAACAAACCCGAGGCCCACAAACATCTCCATGGAGACCAGGTGGTAGGTGAAGAGGTCTGAGTGGCTTGATGTTGTAAAGGAGCGCTGCTGCCGCCATTGTTGGTGACCCAGGAAGAGGATGATGGTGGACAGAGGCAGGAGGAGGAGGGTTTTCACCGCAAACATACTCCACATTATGTACAGTCCAACTTTAGTGGAACACTCATCAACGACAGTGTCATTCGAGGTGGCGGAAGAGTTGATTAACATAGTTGCTGCAGATAGCATTCACCTGAGGATTAAAAAAAGAGTGGCAGGAAAAATAGAAAAGACCAACATTACAGGTTATCATTTGAGTTCCCTCTATCTAAATATCTAAACAGGCACTGGCCTCTCCCACTGTTCTCTGCTTCTGAATCACTACCATAGTTCAAATGTAAGAAGAGAATGATGTCTTGTGTACTAAAGTTGTCAACTCAAATGTTCATAAGTAGGGAACCATGTTGGCATATATGAAAGTTCAATCGAACCATCCATTAAGTTCTGTCCATCTGGATTTGGGTTGCAGGAACAGCAGCCTTAGCAGAGAGGCCCAGACCTCTCTCTCCCCAGTCACCTCTTCAAGGGGAATACCAAGGCATTCCCAGAACAGCTGAGAGATATAATCCCTCCAGTGTGTCATGGTCTTCCTCATGATCTTCTCCAAGTTGAAGATGTCTTCAACTGCTTATTGTCAAGGTTATTTTATTTATTTTAAATCCATGCACTTTACTCAAGCTGTGGTAAATCACATGCATGTTCTCAAATACTTTATTTAATTTTTTAATAACAAGTAAAAAGATGCCACTTTGTTACAAAGAACCAAAACTATTAACCAAAACGGTTCTTTTCTTTTTTTTACTCCTCCATAGTTGGATGCATCAGCGATGACGATGAAGAGGACTACAGAGGTCTGGTGGAGAGCTTTGTTGAGTGTTGCAGTCAGAACTGGCTTCAACCCAACATCAGCAAGACTAAGGAGGTGGTGGTGGACTACAGGAGGAACCAGAGTCAACCTGTCAGTCACCACCCAGGGTGAGGAGGTGGAGATAGTGGACTTGTACAGATACCTTGAGGTCCACATCAAAAATTAACTGGAGTGGACTGAGAACACAAATGCCCTCTAAAGCAAAGGCCAGAGCAGGATGTTCTTCCTGAGGAGGCTGAGGTCGTTCGGCGTCTGCAGCAGGCTTCTCAAGACCATCTACCTGTCCATGGTAGCCAGTACACTATTCTTTGCTGTAGTGTGCTGGTGGGGTGGCGTCAGGACTGGTGACGCCACCACACTCAATAAGCTGGTGAGAAAAGCCCGTTCTGTGGTGGGCCTGGACCTGGACAGCCTGGAAGTGGTGGCTGAGAAGAGGGTGATGGACAAAATCTGTTCAATCCTGGACAATCCTTCTCACCCTCTGCACAACGAGCTGTGGCTGATGGGCAGCTCATTCAGCCAGCGGATTATTCCACCCAGGTCCAGGACTGAATGACTGAGATGCTCCTTTGTTCCAACTGCCATCAGACTTTACAACAGCAGTTTGACTTAACATCTCCCTGCTCCAGACGGACTCTTTTATCCATCCACTCTGTTGCTGTGTGTGTGTATATATTTGTATTTTTATCTTTATTTGTTGTTGCATTATGCATATGTGTATATGTATAGATGTGTGCATAAAAAATTATGTGTGTATATATATTTATTTATATATTTTATTTCTTCCAAACCAGTATTTGTATTCTACTGTAAGCTGCTGGGATACTTGAATTTCTCCCTGTGGGATCAAAGTATGTCATTCGACTATCTATCTGTCTATCTATCTATCTATCTATCTACCTCTATATCTACCTCTATATCTATCTATCTATCTATCCATCTATGCATATATACACACACACACATATTTATATGTACATATATATGTACAAATGTAACACATTTAAAGATCCAATTACATCAATTGTCTCTGTTGTGTACAGCAAAATTAAAAAGCTGCAAAATTCAGCTGAATGACATCAGTCACACTTAAAAGTGAGACAAACTTTAAGATTTATTTAAGATAAATGAAGATGTAAAACTCACCTTGTTAGAAGCTTTTCTTTGTTCCCACGGATCCAAACTCAGTGACAGCTGTTGATTTGCTGTAAAGCCTCTGCGACTGATCATAATAATTCAGTCAAGATTCTTGTTTTTGCATATTGTTAAGCGTACTTCATCAAAGTTTAAGTGATGATCACTCTCAACTTGAGCTGGAATATTTTACTGGCAAATTATTTGTGCAAATCAAATGTCAGCATGTACACACTCCTATATGTGTTTTCATAAGAAAAGCAATGCTTCATTTTGAGAGTCGATGACATTTGACAGAATTCAAATGAGCCGTTAAAGATGCATATTTAGTGAAGGAAGCAGCTCCATCGGAACAGAAATAATTTAATGCCGCAAACCTAATTACTATTCATACTCAAGGAATAAAAGTATTATGGTGGCTTCACACATACACGTTGGTCTCCATAGATCAAGGGTGTCAAACTCTAATTTCATCCTGGGCCACATCGTTGCCATGATTACAATTACAGGGCCATTTATTCTTTATGGAACCCATAACAGTACACTAAAGGGAAAAAAATCGACATTGCTTTCTCATGCCCATGAGTATCTGGTGCTCATGAGAAACTGATTCCCATGGAATACCCTTTCTGCACAAAAGACCATTCCATTCATTTCAGTCAGCTACGTAGAAATGACAATATGTGACTTAACTGAGCTGTAGTTTAACCTTGGACTCATTTACAAAGATATTGAGGGTTTTCTTGCCTGGTGTAACCATCATATTATCTCTGAAAGATACCTAAAATGCATTTTGAAGTCATATGGTCAGTTTTGGCGCTGGGGATACACCAGCCTTGACCAGGTTACTACTTTCATTTAGGAACAGCTGCAAACATCTTGCCAACTCCATGGGTATCGGTGGGTGCATACAAAGTGTGTCAATAATGGAAGAAGACGTCCATCTAATTCTCAAAGAACTTGACCCAAGAGGGATTGAACTCAGAAGAACGAGATGTCTTCATCACCACAGCTACTTCGCTAATATGGGGCTGTATTGACTGATTTTCATGGATAATTACCCGGTTAAATGCATTTCCATCAAGCAGTGACCCAAAGATTATTGGAGGGGGGGCGCTAGTGCGCAGTGATGGAGTAGGACGGGCCTCTCAGGAGCTCCGTGTTGTAACCTCTTTTTATAGTCAATATTCACTGCACATACAGTCTTCCTGGTGCTGTTGCTTGCTTGGCTTCTGCCCGAACCTTTTAAACCTGGTTTTACACCAAGATGCCCAACAAGGAGAGAGAAACTCAAAGTGGTAGGGGCGCGGCCACCAACGCTGCTAGCAATGAGGCTATATTAGCCGCTGTTAATAAACAAGGTGTGGAGCTCGCTAAAGTTTCCAAGCTGGTGGATGGACTCAAGAAATCAATGGAAGAGCGCCTTGATTCAATAGAGTCATCCCTGTCCACCCTTCAGAACAAACACCGTCAGGCTGAGAGCCGTATGGGTGATATGGATGAGGCGCTGTTGGCTGCTGACCAACGTATTACCACGCTGGAGGCGACATGCAGGGAGCTGCAGGGGGCTAACCGCAATCTCACTGTCAAGCTCAATGACCTAGAGGGACGCTCCCGCCGGCTCAATATACGAGTGCTTGGTGTCAGAGAGGGAGAAGAGAAGGGCCAACCAACCGAATTCATCTCCAAACTGGTCCCGGCGCTACTTGGTCAGGATAATTTTAACAAACCGGTGAAGGTGGACAGAGCACATCGCAGCTTGAGGCCCAAACCTAAAGAAAATGAGCGGCCAAGACCCTTCATCGCTAAGATACACAACGACAAAGACGTGCGGGACATCTTGCGGCTCAGTCGTCAGCTTGCACCGCTCAAGTACAACGGCGAGAGGGTGTCGATTTATCCCGACTACACATCGGAGGTGGCAGCCCAGCGTCAGTCGTTCAACACCGTGAGGAGAAGGCTCACCGAGGCTGGAGCTAAATGCACCCTTCGCTTCCCCGCCAAACTTAATGTGGTCTACAATGACTCCGTGAATGTTTTTGAGACACCGGCAGCTGCAGAGAGGTTTGCAGATACTTTACCTGACAAAGCTTAGGTTCTTATGTCAGTCAGGCTATAAAGTTTTACTATGGCACGATAATTT
>JBAMYA010000011.1:375917-415726 GCA_037176975.1 Arrhamphus sclerolepis
ATTTCCAATATTATTACATCTACCTACATTCATACCTACATTCCAGCCCCTTACATGCATCTGTACCGGCACAACTTTTTCATGTCCCACTAGTTTTGTATTTCCCTTCGGGGATTAATAAAGTTATATCTAATCTACATCTGTCTATCTAGTTATGTTGGCCCCTTTATTTTAGTACATTGTTAAGATAACTCAAATATTTTAAGGTTTTGTACGAACAAAGACACCAAGATCTTTCTGAAACCATCAGTTTGGTAGATGTGAAGCAAAGCTGATGCTGTTTTACATGGTAACTTTACGTTTGATGTTCCATGTATGTTGGTCATTTCTCGACCTAGGTCTAAACTGATGACTACAGCATTTTCAAAAAAAACTGTCAGTCTTAATTTCACTGTGTTTTTCACACATTATAGGAAATGCTTCATCAGAGAAGAAAAACACTTTAAACCAATTTAAAATAAGTTTAAAAACTGGCCTTCTTCCACACTAATGGGCCACATACCCACAAGTGTTTTGGTTATACACTAAATTGTGAGAATAGTTGCACTTATAGGTTGGAAATGTATTAAAAATGAGCAGTCGTTAACTAGTTATGTAAATGTTTTCACGTAGAACTAGTCTTAAGTTTTGCTTTGCAGGTTGAAAGTGCACACATTAAGCATCTGTTAGTCAGATTTTTGATAAACTAGGCTTATTCGTCTTGTACTTTTAGTGAAATTGTTGCCTTAAAGATAAAGTTGGTTTTATATTGCTTTTCAGCAAAACAGTGCAGCAGATCTGTCCATGCTGGTACTGGAGGTTTTGGAGAAGTCTGATGCAAACGTTGAAGATGAAATATTAGGTTGGTGGTTGGTTATGTTCTTTAAAAACACTCGCAAGATTTGATGGATGGCTACATGTAAGCATGCCGGTACTCAGGTGTTGTTTCACAGCACTGGGGCCTGATCTCAGTGGATGATTGATTGTTTTTAATTTTCTTTTTTGTTTTGTCTTTTTGTGATGAGATGATTTCTTGGAACATTTATTGCTGCAGTGATGGATTCTTCAGTGGTTCAAGGTTCTTTTTCTGATGTCTCTTTCTTTGTGGGGTTGGTTTTGGCCATGTTTGGACTGTGGAGCAGAAAGCCTGGCAAAACTGTTCAGCCTGATGGACCAGAACTCTCCAGAGAGAGCTGCTTTTGTTTCCAGAGCCTTGAAGTGGTCCACGGGAGGATCCAGCAAGCTGGGTCATCCAAAACTCCACCAGCTTCTGGCTGTCACCTTGTGGAAAGGTAATCACCTAATCACTTAGCTCAGACTTTGCCAACAAACTTATTGCTAAGGATAGGTATGACAGCCATAAAAATGTCAGTTGGATCAACAAAACAAGACTGAACAATACCGCTGCCCTTCCATCGTCTTACCAAAACGAAATGCGGTTTCTATTAATGCTATGAGTTATGTTTGTTTTGTTTTTTTTGTAGTATTACTGGCCAGAAAGGCCTGAAGGGATGTTGAAATCAGTTCTCCTTTTGTTTCATCTTCCTGTGATTGCACAGGCATTCATTTAAAAATGAAATAAAAAGGGATTCCAGTCAGCTTACACGATTCTGGGCAGGCTAACGTGCCTCGGGAGACTCGTATTCAGTAACCACATCTTGGTGCTGGAGCTCATCAAGGTGTTGATGTGTTCACTCTTTTGCCCTTCATTTCCTGGAAGTTAATTGAAGACCCATTATTACTCAAATTAAACTTTTGTCTTGTCATCTTTTTCATGAAGCCTGATTTATGCTTCTACATAGAAACTACACACATAGTCTACGTACGAGACCCACGTTTTTGTTCTTTTTTGTTCTGTAATTACACCATCAAATACTATGTAGTGTCGCTGCTCTTCTGCAGAGCTGTAACATATGTGCTGAGCTTCTTTTTAAGGCACGTCCTAGGTGAGTTGGAGCTAATGAATCGTTAGCATCCGTCATTTGTAGTGACATTCCAGCGATTGATCTTTCTACCCAGCCTGCAAACAGTAGGAGCAGCGGGAAAGACAAAGATAGAGAAGAACAATGCTACCAATCCATCCAGTCATATTTGTTGCAGTCAACGTGACGTGTAGTCACATTTAAAGAATTGTGCATGTGTAGGGTTCCCCTCTACAGTGCAGGTACACCGTCGGTTTGACACTGAAGTATGAATGACGTATAATCCTAATTAAGCCATCGTGAAGCAGTCACCCATAATCAAACATCGTCTGTTTTCAGTGGAGGAAAACATGCCAAAGTTGCGTATAGTTAGTCTCTGGGGATATTTGTATGCTTAGCAGTATTGTTCTACAAGATCTCACTCAATAAAGTGCAAGCATGTAAGCGGCATTTTCTGATTACTTATAACCAAAAACGTCACATTGGGCGTAACAAATGAAGTTATGTAGAGTATGCTTTATGTTGTGTGTACTTTGGGTTGTGGACGTTGCTTTGCTGGTACAGATTTCAGTCCACTTGGTGCCCTGTTATAATATAAAAGTCACAGTCTCGGAGACTAAACTGCATTTATTTATTTTCTTTCCAGAGCAAAACTACAGTGAGTCTCGTTATCATTTCCTGCATTCATCTGACGGGGAGGGCTGTGCACAGATGCTGGTGGAGTATTCCGCATCGCGAGGCTACCGCAGTGAGGTTGACATGTTTGTGGCGCAGGCCGTCCTACAGTGAGTAGACTTTCACTCCCCTACTAAAACTCATGAGCTGAGGATTTTGAAACAAATAAATAAAAATCTTGCAGTTAAATTAAGAAAGATGAAAAGCCTTTACATCTTTGAGCGTTGTTGCTGGAAATGGGTACCGAATAAATCTGCGCCGTTCAGTGCACGCAACGCAACCTTTTCTTGTTCAAATTTGAACTCGCAGACGTACTCTGTCTCGTCAGCCATTTCTCTGAAGAGTGTTTCTGTCCCATCACGCTGTCAGAATATTGTCTTTATCCTGATCTATTCCCACCCTCAGGTTCCTCTGCTTAAAGAACAAAAACAGCGCTTCTGTGGTGTTCAGCACTTACACAGAGAAACACCCGTCCATAGAGAAGGGCCCTCCCTTCGTCCAGCCTCTTCTAAACTTTATCTGGTTTCTGCTGCTGGCGGTTGACGGGTGAGGACGAGTCTCATGTTGAGCTCTTGTCTCTTAAGGTTAAATGTTGAACAAGGTTGTAATTGTCGTTGAGCTTCCAAAACTGAGGCATGACATATTATAAACAGTCTTTAGAGTTGTTTTCTGTTTTTCCTTCAGGGGTAAATTAACAGTTTTCACAGTGTTATGTGAGCAATATCAGCCTTCCCTGAAGAGGGACCCCATGTATAATGAGGTGAGTGTTTGATACTCGTCGCATCATTCACCCATCTGGGGAAAGTTAATGAAAAACATCAGTACATTATTCAAAATGAAACTAGAGAAGAAAAGGAAAAAGAATCCAGTCCAGAAAGTTGTGTTGTTCTTGACTGTAACTCTCGGTCCTTGTCTTCCTTCCTCTCTGGCCTCTCAGTATCTTGACAGAATAGGACAGCTTTTCTTCGGCGTTCCACCTAAACAGTCCCCATCATACGGCGGTCTGCTAGGTGAGTTAAACGATGCCAGAGCATGCTTGTGTTTATGTAGCAGGGGAGGATTCCTGATGTACGGTCCTTTTAATTATTCTGAGAAGATGAAAACAAAATATGCTTGTGTTCAAGTACTTACGACACTCACATACCTGTTCAACAACTACATGTTAAACATTAACTTCGTAGTCCGTATAACTATTAGGGGAAGTCCCCTATCATCTTTTTGTGGGGGAACTGGAGCTGATTATTGCTGATAGAACGTCATCAGTAAGAATTCCACTCTAATTCAATAATACTTTATTAAGGCCCAAAGGGAAATTAATAACAAATGTATCGATAATCAGCCCATTATTTGTATCTAAAACTAAATTTCCAATTTATTATCTCCAAAATGAAAAAGCAGCACTAATTATAAAATATTACTGCCAATAAAAACAGTTAACTTCTAACCTTTTCTTAACCTTGAATTTCAAAAAATCTGGGACACAAACGATGTTACCATTTATATGTTGTTATTCTACATTTGTGAGCCAGATGCAAACTAAACCGCCCCCAAACTTTCTACAGTTGCTTCCCGAGTGGTAAATGTAGAACTTTATTCATGATATTAATGTGGTTTTAAATGATTTGTTGATAAAAAAGAAAAAACAAAAACATAATTGATTACGTTATTTATGTCGACTCATTGCTACAACCTCAGTCAAATTGGCTGTTGCGTCACTTTATTGTTAATTTCTGCTTGTGGGAATGCAGACGGAGGAGGAAAAAAAAAACATGTAGGGAGCCCACAGTCTTTGTGAACTTCCAAATACAAAGAAAAATAGTTTTTCCAACTGTTGGGTACGTATACGAAGACATATCAGATCATCCAGGTGAATATATTTGCCACGTTTTTCATTTGTAGTCAGGAGAAGCACAAATAAAATGGTCATTTAAAAGGGATTGAACACAGAATTTAGAGTGTGAGGTGTGCAGAAGTGAACTGCTCACAGTCTGATGGTGATCCGTGTCATCTGAGCTCTGCACGGACACCTCACATTACCATCATTAGCATCATTACTTTGCTGGTCTTTACAGCTGAAAAGAAGAGTTTTACTGTCTTTTCTGTGCTTTGAGGAGTTTCATAAAGCAGCACAAGTGGAATAGTTCATTGCTGCAGCAAAAATGCAACTGTAGGGAATTAGAATTTAATCATTTACATTTTACAATCATTAAAACAAACAATCATTAAAGTTGCTGGCATAAATGGTGTGAATAAAACCTGCAGTATCTGTAGAAGACATGGATAACAGTGTTATATATGTCTTTGATTTGAATCATTTTTTATTGAAAGAATGATGATCAACATGTTGCATTCGACAGGAAATCTGCTGAACAGCCTTATGGGTTCTGGGGAGGATGACGGGACTGAAGAAGCCCAGGAGGACAGCAGCCCCATAGAACTGGACTGAGGCCTGCAGCCCAGGACAAGAATGAACAAATGCAAAAAAAAGAAGAAAAGAGAAAGACCACCTCCCTCCTCCACCATCGCAACAGGCTCAGGACGGGGTGCTTGTCCATGTTTTCAGAGGCGTGCTGTTTGACAAAAGTTTTAACATCCAGTGCAGAATCAGAGCGAGCATCATTCCACCAAAGCGTCCCTAACAGCACTGCCTGGACTGACTGCGCCAAAACCGCAAACTTTCCCCACGCTGAGCTGTTGTAAGACTACATTATTTTAATCTTAGCCATCATTTCTTGTTTGGGACTCTTGCTCTCTGTTTAGGGGTGTATGATTTATTAATAATTATTTTTTAATAATAAACATGTCCTCTCGCTGTGAAAAGCTGCGCCAAGGAGATGAGAATGTTTGGAGTGTCTCAGTGGGGAGGATAGCGTCATAAGCGTAGTCAGCTCACTACAGTTCTCAAAAACTATTTTGTCAGTCTTGCAGAGCTCCATCACAGTTGTGGTGCAGCTCTAGATGGGTTTTTTTTTTTCCTTCAACAGTGTATTCCGTTACAAGTCTCTTCTGTCAGAAATAAACTGTATTTATAGTCAAGGCAGCTCTCATCTCTAGTTTCATGGACATAAAGACATCGGAGCTCCGTGGAAATTTGTTTTCAGAGGTTATGTTGCACCTTAAGGATAGGCCAAACAAACACTTTTTGTATTGTAGATTTTAGCGTCATTTCTGTTCACTACTACAAACCTTCAGCTGTTGGAGACAAATGGCTCAATCGCAGCGATACCAACTTTGTTTATGGTTTATTTGTTTATGTTCTTGCTGAACTGCAGCTGAGCTTCAGTACACCAGCAGAGGATTTCTTTTTTTTCCCAACCCCTATTATTTTTGAAAGACTTCAAATTCTAACCATAACAGGCTTGAATCAGACAGAATACGGAACGCAATCATTACAAGAGTAAAATTAGATGTGGAATTTGCATTTCGCGCCTGAAGCGTTATCTAAACCTCCTCACTACCTAATTTCTTTTTTCAGTTCCTCTTGCAGGCAGACGTAGTTCATCAGCTCAGCCGGTGCATCATAAAAAGCACGAGTTGAACGACAGCTGCTGTTTCATTGGCATTGGATCAGTTCAGGTCCTGTCAGGCTGCTGTCATTTTTATTTGTTTTGTTGTTGTTTTTTCTATCCCATAAATTGTGCTAATTAAAGGGGTTCACTAAATTAGGGTTTCACTAAATTAGGGGCTTTCACTAAACAAGAAATAGGATTGTCAGAAGGTTCCCTTTGGCCAAATGGCCAATATTCATATGGACATTAAATATAAAAAAAAAAGCAAATTAACTAGGGCATTGAGTCCAGTACATTTGTTCATTTATTAAAATTTTAAACACTGGCATTAGCTCTTAATTTATTTTGGTTTTTTGGCTTCCCATAATTACATTGCTTTAATGCTGTCCTCTGTTATCCCCATACAGGACTGATTGTTGCAGTGTCACAAAGCTGCTTTAAGACAAAATAATGTAGATTCATTAGCGAACACGCTCTGCTGTGGTAGCATCGACTCAATGTTGGTGTTAGAAGGGATCAGTGAAGTGGCATTTAAAGGTAGGGTAAGTAATTGTGTTATTTCCAACACACAAGCTGCCCATCTTATTACATAATAATTTTAAAAAAAAAACTGCTTTGTTTCAAATTTCAGACGTGAAGTCCAGAAATCGCTTACCCTACCTTTAACAGTTTTGCTCGTCATGAAAAGAAGAAACAAAAGCTAAAACTGGTGAAAGAATGGACGAACATTTATTTAATGGCACATGTTATTATAAAGAACAAAAAAAGAAGAAAAAAATCAGATTAATCTGCAGACTACTAGGTTAAGATTTAAAGGGAAATTCAGACCTGAAAATATTCGTTTTTTTTTGTTAAATCACTTTCCAAAGAGGCAGTCACCTGGATGACATGAACCCACACACAGCTGCACACTTCTCATTTAATATAATACACAATCTTTCATTGGTTTGTCTGGTTTTAACAGGAACTAGTGAAATGATTTTTTTCTTAATCTGAATTTAATCATAATTGTCTTGGAACAAGTCCACGACAAAAGGGTGACTCTGTAAGCAAACACCGTTGCAACTGTTTGTCTTTTACTTTGTCTTTTCAAAACTAAAGTGAGTGTTTTTGCCTTTTCAATAGTTCATTCATTCATTAAATAAACTACAACTGAGATGAGTTTGAGAATGTCAAACAGCTTCCTCTCTTTATTTACTAAAAAAAAACAAAAAACAGCAACACTGTTCTTATTTACTGCAGATGCAGTTTAAGGAGTCACTTATCGCTTACTGTGGAAGCATGAGCTTCTCTGATGCTGTCATCTGAATGGGGGGCGTGCACGTGTCATCCAAAAGCCTTTTAACACTTTCACATCCAAATGCTTCCTGTTAGTTTACATTTACAATGATATCGACATTTTAAATGTTTTTATTGAACAATTTTACAAGCGCTAAACCTGGTGTTCAGGTGCGGGACTGCAGCGCGAGCCTTTGGACTGTATCCGACAGGTGTGCCAAGTCAGGCTGCTGAGCCTGCTGTTTGATGTACTCCAGAGTCCGAACCTGAGGCAGACATTAATGGACAGGACGGCAAGTTAGCACAGACTTTGTCTGGTGGGGTGTTTTATTATAAATAAAAAATAAAAAAGCAAGAAAGAGCTAACTGTGTGTGTACCTTAGGCTGGGTTCTCACTACGATTTTGTAAGATGAGCAATAGCAAGAGAAAATTAGCCATCGTAACTCAAACAGTGGTCATACATCCCGGAGTGGAACAAAGATAAACGATAGAACTGTCTCGACCAGGGATGCAAACGGCTCACCCTTCTGCGACTCACTTTTTTCACAGCATTTTGGGCGACTTAACTGAATCGTGTAGATCCAAAGAGCTTTTTAGGGGGGATTGTCACAACCAATACACTAACAATAATAATATTAATAACACATAGGCCTGTAACTCTGACAGATATAGTTTAACCTGTAAAAGGCGTTTTGAATCATTTTACTTGGCTCCACATTGGAAAGGTTCAAATTATTTCTAATTAGTTTTAAACTGTTCCTGTCGTACTAATGTCCATTAACAGACTGCCTGTAAGCATTTTTTTACTAAATTTAGGTATACTACATCCTAACATTCCTAAATCTCGTCAAAATGTCTCGACCAATGGGATAAGAAAAAAAAAAATCCGTGGCCAGAATTCTAAAAATGAGATGCATGCTTTTAAAATGAGAACATTTTTCTTGAAACAAGTTGTTTTCTTTTTCCTTTGAAATCAGTTTTTGCAGTGCATCCAAATCAGCCTCAAATCTAAACCATGAACTTACAGAGATGCGGGTGTCGCAGTAGCCTTGCTTGTGGCTGAGGTTCCACAGGTTGACGGCCAGCTGACTCAGCTTGTTGTTCCTCAGGTCACCGTGAGCCAGCAGGACACCAAACAGAGAGAAGGCGAGAGCACTTTGGCGCCGCATGTTCTGCAAAAAAAAAAAACAAAACGTTAACTAATCTTCCAAAAGCATAACCAGTCAGCTGAAGTGAATGAAAATGTATTCACAAGAATCATTTAATCAAATATTTCATGGAGGCACCAGGAACAAAAAGCACAGTGAGGCGTTTCCGTCTGGCCTTACCTCGTCCCGGGCGAGTGCCTTCAGATGGTCCAGAATCTGTCCAATCAGAGTCTCACACAACTTGTTGATCTCTGAAAGGAATTTTGGATCGCCCCCGTACAGCGTCTCATTGGAGTCCACTAAGAGGAGGGATCAGAAGTGAGCTTTCTATATGATTTGTTAATGTGCACTGAAATCATCTGTGGAGAGCTCTTTAAATGAAAGGAAGTTTAGTCCAAAATGTAAGAAAAAAAAAAAAGATGTGTTTTGTGGGCTGTTACCTTTGGGGATGGAATAGAGATAAGCTTCCTGACTCATGGCGGCCAGCAGAGGCAGAGCACTGATGTAAACGCGCACCTTTGCATCGCTGTTTTCCTCCCAGGTGTAATCCTGAACCATGTTGAGCAAACCACGGACCAAGTAGAGAACTCCATGCTCTGGATGGTCCTGCAAACACACACTTGCTATCATATTATACCCTTGTTTGAGCTGAAATGGGCTTCTATTTTATTTTAACTTTTTGTTCTCAAGGCCAGTGTTTTTCTTTTTTGTTCAACTAGGAATTGAGTGTTACCGGGACGACCAGCAGCGTGGAGAGGAAGTTGTTGATGAAGTCCAGCAGGAAGCTTTCAGAGGAGCGAAGCTTCCCCTCAACGCTGATGGAGCGAGGAACCTCTGGAAGAATGCTGACTGCTGCTTTCAGGAAAGCATCAGCTGGAAGGTGGGAAGAAAGGCCGATTAACAGAAGACATGGTGGGAAAAAAAATACAGAAAAAGAGATAGAGCTTATTATAGGAGGAAACAGAAGGCCAGATACTAGATAGAAACGGAGAGAGGTAAGGAAATGAAGGTAGAACGTAAAACTGAAGCAGCTGTTCACCTTGGGAGAGACACTGGTTGGCCAGCGCCACCTGACCAGACAGAAGATAGAGGTTGAGACGACTGAAGATGCTGCTGAGAGATGGGATGGTGATGAAACTGTAGGCAGCACACGCCTGCAGCAGAGACAAGACGTGCAGAAATTGATGAATCAGCAACGCTGAGCCGACTTCCTGCGGAAACGTGTAATAGGAGACCGAGCGTTGCGTCTACTCACTCTCACAAAAGCGGCTGTTTTCCGCGAGTGATTCCCTCTCATCACCCTCCTGGTCTCCATGGCCAGCTGGTTCACCGTCTGGTTACAACAAGGGCACACACGCTCTACATGAAGACGGCGCTTCAGCGCGCTCGTATCGGTTTGAACTTACACGCTGGGGATTAATACTGACGTGAATGAGCTGCACCAGCACTGGCTCCAGGTTACAGAAGGTGGCTCTGGCCTCCACGCAGAAACTCAGCTGCTGCTCAAAGTCACGACCAAAAGAAACCTGAACGGTGAGACAGAGACGGGGAAGGGTTGGGGTTAGTCCTCCCTTTCATCAAGAACTGTTTGTGGGGCTGAGCCAAAGAGGATGAGACACAGATGTTTCCAAATTCTGCATCAGTATCCGTTCAAGTCTTACCATACGGATGAAACCGTTGATCAACAGAGACAAAGATCTTTTCTCGTCTTCCAGTGTTAGAGCGCTGCAAGACAAAGAGGAGAGTGGTTATTCTGCACAAACTTTCCAAACTTCAGCCAGATATTTAAATAAATACTCTACTTGACAGAGTCGTGCATGGTCTTGCAGATGTGCAGCATTGCATTGAGAATGACCGGGTCTCTGGTGAGCTCCACCTGGTGCCTGCATGAGGGAATGCAAAAACCACATGTTTCTAGAAGTACTATCACTCATAGTATCACAAGAAACTATGTAATGTTCTCTAATGAGGTACATAAAAATTCAACCATCTGGATTATTTGGACCAGGCTGTAAATATGTGTATTTTTTTATGTAAAGAGGGTCAGTGGCCCCACTTTTGGATTAGTGGTCATCCAAGGAAAAGCACAAGCCGGATGTAGCCCCATTGTGGATGTATTAAAAGAAGAGGCTCAAATAAATCTCACAACACGACAAACTTCAAGAGTGGCTCTTACCTGATGAAGACCTCCATGATGGATTTGCAGACCTCCACCCTCACGCTGTCCTTCTGGAACATGTCCAAGAACGGCAGGAAACGCTCCTGAGGAAAAGAGAAGTGAGAAACTGTGAGCGACGAATGGTGAGTCCACAGTCTCACTGCGCATTTCAAAATGCTCACCATGGAGAAGAGGACGGAGAAGTCATGGAGGTAGGCGAGGATCTTCCTGATCACTGACTGCAGCTGCGCACAGATCAAAAACCAAGAGTCACTCCAGAGAGAAAGGACTAAAATGAGTGTGAATCGTGACAGAGAGAATCATCCTGCCAACCTGAGGGTAGGCATCCTCAAATGCTCGATCAGGGGTCATGTGCTTGATGATGTCAGCCAGAACTGTGTTGACCTCACGTTTCTGAGAGCAAGAAGAAGTTTTAAAGTGAGAGAGAGGTGAAAATAGTCCTTTCTATCCAATCCCGACTAATCTTTTTGTCAGTTTTGTTTTTTCTTCTCACTGTAAAGTGTCGGCAGGTAAACTCCACCCAGATTTCAGCACAGTTGATGTAATCCTGAAAGACCAAAACGACATAACTGAGTACCGAAGCAGAGCATTCCGACTGGAATAAGTGATTTGTGAAAGCTGGTGGGCAGCGAAACACAGTACCTGAGGACTGCGGACTTTGGTGATCACCTTCCAGGCTTCGTTGAGGATGGTCAGCCTCTCCAACTCTGGGGGGTCTGCACAGGCCAGACTGCGACCCAGAGATCCGAACAGCAGGTGCTGCAGAGGAGACAGCAAGCAAAAGGTCACAAGCAAGGAAACAGCGTAAATTCTATAGCTACAGATCTGCGCTCTGACCTTTGGGAAGCCGGACTCATCACAGTCTTTGATCATACCGATGAAGTCAGTGGCTCTGGCTGCAACAAACTCCGGCCTGAACGCCCTCATGACTGAATTGAGGAGCAAGGCGCTGCAGAAAGAGGAGCCATCCTGAGTTTTTGAGGACTGGAAAAAGAAAATTCAAACTCCTCATGCCCCCCATACCCCAAACCTCTGAATCACTCAACGTACAATCTGTAAATCTTCTGGCGCCTTACAGATCTGTTTTTTTTTCCTTCTAACCTCTCTTTGACTCGTCGATGAACATTTTAGCAGTTTCTATCGTGTGCCGAGTGGAGTTCTAAAATCTACCTGCAACTTTTTTTTGTGTTTTTCAGTTCTCGCAGGTCTGAATAATGAGGTGAAAAAAGTAAATCTGAATAATCCTCAAATAGCTTTAAAAACGATAACATCTCCATTTTCCACCGCGTGAAAATTATACTTATACTATACTATATATACTTATACTATATATATATATATATATACACACACACACACATATATATATACACATTTGTCATCAAGTAAAAAGAAGTACAATAAAGTCAGTAAATAGTGAAAATCTAAAGAAATTAAATGAATGAATTCATTTTCATTTGCCTTCTGTTGCTGAGGCTACTTACTTATTTGCCATCATCTTGCATCTCTCCATCATTTCTGTTAGCAGTGACTGATGAGGAAACGCAGACACCAAAATAATTAAAACCACTGGCTTTGACACTGTTCAGCAACTGCAGATGTTTGATTTCTTGTTTTGTTTTTCTTTCAGTGTAAAGACATAAATATTTTTACCTCTGGAGCTCTGTAGGCAATGCACTGCAGGATCCAATTAATGGCTGGAGAGTAAAGTGTCAGGTACTCGGGCATCTCCACCCTCTGCACCACCAGCTGGTTGTGGATGCTCTCTCCGCTGATCTGCCGGAAGGTGGCGAGCAGGTCGAAGAAGTTTCGGTTCAGGCAGTCTTTCAGGTGAGGTGCCACCTCCATGCCCACCTACAAGCAAGATTATTAGTTTGATGAAGCATGAGGGCAGAAAAAAGAAAAAGAAAAAACACGGATGAAAAGGTCGAGCTCGTCTCACCCTGCAGAGGTAAGCTCTGGCGTACGCCGCCACCAGAGGGTCTCCAATCCCTCTGATCATGGCTGTCAGCCGAGGGAGCGTCTCCTGAATGCCGCTGTGGAGGACAGAGGGACAGAAAGAGGAAATGGGGGAAAAAAGAAAAAAGGTTTTGAATTATTTCACAAAACCCAAAAAATATTAATGGCCATTTAGTCTATTAAAAGAAACAAAAAACACTGAAGCTGAATAAGAGATAAAAGGGGGGAAAAGACACGACTGATGAAATGAAAACTCACGATTTGTTGAGGAAACGGTTACACTTGAGGATGGCAGCTTCAACATATCTGAGCCAAAGTCAAAGGTTTACGTTTTATATTCATAAGATATGATGTCAGAGTCAAAACGTTCATTTAAGTCTTTGGAAATTTAGTGAGTAAAGTTCTTTTCAAGACCAAAATACCTACACGACATACATATCTAATTAAATGACACTAATCTTTATATATTTCAATAAATACAGTAATGTAGAATAATCTGCAAAGTAATCAACATCTATATGTGGGAAATTTTCTGTATAGAAGACAATGTTTCTTTTCTTTTTTCCCCCTTAAAATTTGTGAAATTAATTTCTAAAAGGAGGGGAAAAAAAACTCTGAGTCAAACTACAAGCTCCAAGAAATTACGAGTTGAAACTGGTCTCAGATCCGATCAAATCAAATCAAATCAAAAGATCTTTGGAGAGCACATGTAAGCCGTCTGATGGTGGTGGGGGATACAGTCTGGGCAGCAGCTCTCTGATGGAGGCGATCTTGAAGAACCAGTTGAGGCACGTCTCTTTCGCTGTGTCGTTCACATCTTCAACCGTGAAGGAGTCTGAACCAAAAACAACCCACCATAAAATTATAATAATCACATGATACCACCTCAGAGGCAGCTTTGAAGCCAGAACTGTGAGCATACTTTACATCCCTTACCTGGTAAGGGTCTTGGGTCTGAACACATGGTCCAGATTCTGTCAAAAACCAGACGGCCTACAAACAAAGAAGACCGTCATAAAAAAAAAAAACAAACAACAAAAAACAAAGTGGAACTTGAACTGAAAAAAAGAGAAGTAAAGCGTCCATACTCACCGAACGTATCAAGAATATCTGTGATGAGAACAAACTTGCTGGGGTAGAACTGGATCACCGAGGTGTCGGACAGAAGCTTGGAGCACTGGAACAAGGAAGAAAGAAAAAAACAACAACAAATATTTGTGTTTGAAATTATACGCCGGGGTGTCTGAAATAACTACCTCCTCAAAAAAACATGAAGAAAACACAAGCATGTCAATTTGTTCAGCTAAATCTGAAAACACTCAGATTTATCCAGCTTCCATGAATTTATCGCCACCCAGTTTCACATCTTGCCACATCTGCATGACCACTGAAGTCAGAAGGACAAAGCTTAAGAGGGTCCTGGCTGCAGACTGCAGAACGGGGAGGGGTCGGATATTGGGCGGGGTGGGACGTCTGACTCCACCCTCATCCCGATTTGATTGAATAATGTTGTTTCCTAACCCTCACCCTGGCCCCACTCCCCCACTCATTACCTGACCACTAACCTCGGACGTTCAACCCGCCCAATATCTGACCCCTCCCCATTCTGCAGTCTGCAGCCGGGGGTTCTTGCAAAGCTCTGACACCAATTTCAAAAGAGGCTCTCGGCAGAAAATGGGGGGTGGAGTTAAGATGCCGACTCCGCCCCTTAAAGCAGCTGCTTCAAACAGAGCTGAAAACAATGATTTTTAAAAAAGGGACTCTTTTGCATTGTATCCCTGTGATATTATGGTATTATATTTGTCACTTTCTGGAAGGAAGAAAAAAAAAAAAAGGACAAAATATGTAGAGGTGTAGTGGAGTGTGACGAGCTGGATTTACCTGGATGACAATCTTCAAGGCTTTGACCTTCTGGTCGGAGGCCCAGGCCTCTTTCAGGGACTGGTTCAGCTCCTCGATGCGGTTGGCGTAATCCTGCTGGGAAAGGTTCAGCAGCTCTCTTTGGGAACCCTGAGCACACACAAATATGAAAGTCCAAACATGATCCCGGTTCTGAAAAGAGCTTTAGCTTCTAACAATGTCGCCTTGACACGGAATAACCTGAGGAGAAAGCATTTATGCTGAAATCTAACAAAAACTCCAAAAGGAAGCAAGTTCAAAGGATCTCGTGACGACGCAGCATCACAACTCGCCACTTCAAAACCAACCAACCTCCTCCAGGTCATCCAGCTCCTCCAGGCGGGTGCGAACTTTCTCTGAAACGGCTGACGATCCTAGACTGGAAGCTTTTCCTGGTGAAAATGAGAGATCCGTCAACACAGATACAAACTGTCCGTCTTTAACTATAGAAGAACAAAAAATGGACTGATAACAAGTTAACAAGATTAAAAAAAAACATAATAATCAATGTTAAAGAATGATATTCATTTTCGATCCGGTCACGTGGTAGAATCAGTTGATTTTGTTGGGCTGAAACACAAGTCTTACCTCGGTCAGAGTCCATGCAAAGATTCTGCGAAGATGAGAAAATATGGTTTTAATCTTACAAACTGTGACTGCGTGTAGAAACCAGAGTGAACAGAGAGTGTTAAAAGCTATTTAAAGTTAAAGCATGCCATGTTATGAATTCTCCTCAAACTCCCATGTATTCCATATTAGAAATCTCTTAAGAGTCGCTTACCCTACCTTTAATTGTAACTATAACTGTCTGGAATATTTTCAATTTTTTTGCTGCAGACAACTGCCAAGAAAGCAATTTTAGTTCTTCACTATCAGGATTCGTTGGTGATTTAGTTATTTTAAATGGATCAAGCCATCAAGCAGCTTCATGACATTAGAGACGGTAAAACAAAAGACCCTAAGATCCTCACTGAGGTCATTTTGCATTTCTTCATGGTTATTTGGAATCTCTTGGGAGCAGTCATTCCTGCATCTATAATGTCACGTTAATTGCTAAAGATGTCTGTAATTGCTGGTCTTGTTGTTTGTTGCTCTTAAACAAGTTAGTGAAAGGCGACTGAAGTAAGCTCAGAGTGGTATTCAGGAGCTCTTAAAGAGTCTGGAGCCGATGATGTAATCATCACAAATTTTGATCTCTGCTGTGTAATGAAGGCCGACTCACGATGGAGAGTTTTTCAGTGGTGGTGAACCTGGCCAGGATCTCCCCTCGCTTTGATGACCAGGGTTCAAAGTCTGGTCCCACAGCCTCTTCCTCCTTCTCCCTCCTCTTCCTCCCAAGGTCCTGAAAGCATAAATTTTCTGTTCATCGTCAACTTAAACAATGCTACTTTAAAAAAAATAAATAAATAAAAATCAGTTAAAGAAGCTCTTGCTGTGTCTGCAGTGTGTACCAACCCCTGCGGAGCTGCTGTGTGACATGGCCGGAGTCTCGCTGGCTGAGGCCGCGGCAAACATGGACAGGGGGTCAGTCCCATCCAGCATGGAGCTGAGGGGGTCTGCAGGGGCTGAGGAAGAGGAGGATGAAGAAGAGGAGGTGCTGCCTTTGCGGGTTCCACGACGGCTTTTTGTATCTGTCACCTGAGTGGAGGATAAAGTCAAAAATGTTAACTGGATAATTCAATAAAGCCATGTAGAGCTACCACAGCGACTGGCTGGATGGTGCAACTCATATATTGAGGTTTCAAACTCTGCTTCCAATCAGCATGTTGGTATCTTGTTTAAACTCAAATAGATACAAAAAAATGTTGTAGTTTATGCTGGAAAATACCTGTGATACCATGATTGGTTTGAGGGGATGGTAGTCTCCAAACTCGACCGGGAAACCCTCAGGACAGCAGCTCTGCAGCTCAGTGTCATAGCTGCGCAAGCGGGATCGCCTGGAAAGGAGATACAGCGACTTTCATGAAGTCACAGTCGTGACAATTCATGCCAACAAGACTATCATTATCTCCTATTTGGGCATGAGAGATCACTCAAAATGCAAAGATGACGGTCAGAGCTAGAAGCTCTATGCACATTTGGTCTTTATGCAGTTACTGACAGTCAGCTGGTCTGTAGGCATGGTGCTTCCAAACTGGAACAACTCATTAAATCTCACAAAAATACAGGAATTGGCCAATATAAAAGTCACCTTTTTCAACACAACAAAACCAGTCAGTAAGCAACTAATATCATACGGCTGGCAACCATTTATTTGATCCTAACTGATGCAATGAGCAGCTTTTCATTCTTTAAACAGGGGTGACACTGAATATCACCACATTACCATACCCTTATTTACATACACCATACTGGACTGCACCCTAATTTCCCTGAGGGATATATGATCTTTTATTAGAAAATATCCCAGTTTTAATAGTTGATTATATTGACAACACAAAAACCCTTTCAGTCATCTATGAGGGCAAAAAAAATTAAATAGTCACTCATTAATCGTAATCTAGCTAACTTGTTCAATTAATTGTAATATCTAAAACAAGAAAACGAAAAAACACTTAATTCGTGAAACTATCCGACAAATAAACACCCGAAGCATTTATTTACACTGCATGGATGTTAAAATGTCGCATAAAATAGTCACATAAATGTTTTAACTGGTTTTTGACAGCAGAAAGGAGTTGGTCAGAAAACAGCATCTTACCACTGCACCGCAGCCATTTTTCAACGTCATGTGACTCCTCTGACCAACTTCCTGCTTAGACCGAAATTTAATAAAGGAGCTTTTTTTTTTCTTTCTTTTTTTAAAGAGGCATCTTGTGAAATGTTTATAGCAGTAGAATGAACTAAGGGTATTGTAAACAGACAATATTGTGTCACGTCAACATTTGCAACAACAACAACAAAAAAAACCTTGATTTAAGATACACTATGCCTTTGTACTCTGTAACTACAATTCCCAGGATACATTGCGCGCTTACTAACCTCAAAACACTGAGCAAAGATTAAGTAAGAGGTCTCACTTTGGAATACTATTCTAAGCGTTGAAAGCCTGAGTGCCTTTCTGATTTTTAACCGGTGACCTATTTAAATTTTCCTAGGATACGTATTTATCATTTCATATTTGAAAATCCCTTCACTCAGCAACTTTTACGAGGACTAGCTTACGAGAGACTTCGTCGTTTTAATACAACATAGCGAATCATCTGTAAAATATACGAGCTTTGTGAGTGTCACCGTTTTGTACAGTCGGTCTCGGCTTAGTAAATGCAAACCTCATAATTTCAGACTATGACCTGACTACAGTGTTTCTGTTTGTCCTCCTGGTTCTTCTGTCCAGGTAAAGATATTTGTCCGTGGCGGGTTTAATATTATTATCTTTATTTTCATTTTTCCCCAAAACGACCTCTTGAACCGGGCAGCAGGCTAGCGGATGGCTAGCTTTAATTGAAGCGTGACTGTTTAACAAGATTATATAGAGAGGAAAATATATATATAAATGATTTAAGTGTGATGCAGGACACGTTTGAACGATTTTATGTCGGCATTTCTGACACTGTTCGCTCTCAAGCTTTAGAGCGCTGATAGCAGCTACTGATTGACAGAAATCGATGCATTTTGATCAGAAATGATGATCAGGTGAGGGTTTGTGTAATGTGGTAACTAAACTGCAAAATGTGTGATATTCAGCAAGAAAAAAAAAAGTCATGTCAAAACTTGTGTGTGCAACATTGTGTAAAAAAACAAACAAACAAACCCAAACGTGTATATGTATGTGTGTCTATATGTATTTGTGTGTGTATATATGTATGTATATACCCATATACATACACATACATAAATATGACCGTTTTCTGATGTATAAATGAAATTATTCCAATATTCTTCTGGCAAAATATGACATAATTATGGTACTAAAGCTCCCTTTCCAACCTGTTAATAGCGGCCGGTTTTAGGGGGCGGAGTCAGACATTCAATCTGTCTCCACCCTTCTTCTGT
Source organism: Arrhamphus sclerolepis (assembly GCA_037176975.1). NCBI lineage: Eukaryota > Metazoa > Chordata > Actinopteri > Beloniformes > Hemiramphidae > Arrhamphus > Arrhamphus sclerolepis. The sequence goes on from JBAMYA010000011.1 coordinate 394,463, forward strand.
GTATCTATGAAGAAATCATGTCTGTATGTATATATACTGTATGTGTGATGTATACACACTCACATAAATGTAAACCCATCATGTGTCATCATCCTCAAGTTTTCTAGAGTAATTTTGAAGCTTCTCTTTCCTCATGCTGTGTGGTATATAATTTTACCAGTTGTCATATTAATGTTCACTCTAACGACCAGGCTATGTTTTTAATTCTGCTGCATAGTTTATAGCATTTTTCACATGGAGGTCAGTGGGGGAATTCGCTCTGTATTGGAGCCAGAACCTGGTGGTCAGTCGAGGAACTGCAATCTTTGTTCGCACCAGGTTGACCTCAACCCGTCAATGTGAGGATGTTGGTGCTTGGTTTACTAGCTTGTGCTGTATGAGGTTGTCTGATCATGTTCCAACCAGCTCCCTGGCTTTACTCATTTTTGCATTAACTGGAGTTTGGTGGAGTTGGCCCCTCTCAGGGCCCCCAAAACAGGCTTCAGAAGCACTCCTCAGAAAAACTTTGTGACATAACAGGGGGTTTTGTCTGGTTGTTTTTCTATGCAAATCATGTGCAGAAAAAGTTGGGAAGCTGAATAATTCTTACCTGATCTCAGTCTGGGATGTCATAGTACGCTACAAATCTGAACCACTCATTTAATGACGTGCTGTATTTTCAGCTGCTTCATTTTTTTTTCATTTGGAGAATCCCAGCATATCAAATATCTCTCAAATTTAAATATGTACATTCCTCAGTTAGTGTGTCACAATGACTGTGGGAAAGTGTCTATATCAGTGTCAGAGCAAAATGATTTATAGTGTTTTAATTTCCCCAAAGACCAAACTAAAGTTCATAGATTTTTGTTTTGCCTCTAAATCTGCAGGCTGCAGTTGAGAAAAGATGACGGTCATTACATGTAAGGAGTGGGAACTATCTGACCTCTGGCTCCTCTGCTTGAAAAATCAAGTAAAATGATCATAATTAGTGTGAGTTTTATTGCATATGAGTTTTTTGCCCCTCTTGTTTAATTATCAAACGGTTTCTGCGCCATCCTCTGCCTCTCCATAGTTGTAGATGTGTGAAGTTGCAGTTTCAGCCAGCTTTTGTGTTGTTTTCATCTCATTTTCTTTCTCTTCTCAGACACAAACCCCCAACATTGTTTATACAGCAGAAAACAAGGACCCAAATTTAATGCTTGGCCAACAAAGTTGCAGCTAACGTTGAAGAAAAGCGTCCAAACTTAATTACTGACCACTCGCAGCCCGTCGTTAATGCCATCCTGTTGGAGAACTTCAACAAGTCTTATCAGTGTAACCAATACTCATTTTAATGAAAGAAAAAAAATGCTCCCGGATCAGGTAGCCACTTTATTTACTGGTTGAGACATTGATCTCACTGCTCATCTCTCTTACAGTGTTACCATGCAGCAGCTCCCTTCCTAATTTCTTGGAACTTTGAGGCCTGCAGATCTGGATTTGTTGTAAATTATTGATATGAGAAGTTGTGGGGGCTGATGGGCTTAACTCATTACCTGATTGCCCCTGTTCTCATTAGCTTTGATGGACAGATGCTGTGAGAGGATCACTGTTCTTGAATGACTTTAGTGTTGTCCTGGAAAGCGCTGCTGCATGTTTGTTTTGTTGGTTGTTATTGTTTTGTTTTTGTTTTTTCTTCGATTCCCACCATTCTTCCTGTTGGTTACCTTTTAACGCTGAACTCTCATGAAGAAGGAGACGATGGAGGACTCTTCGGTCATCGTCAGACTCCGTTACGAGGAGCTGCTGTTCTGCATGGCCTGCATCTGTAACTGCTGGTCTGTGTGTCTCTGTGTTTGCGTGTGTCTGGAAGGTAGAGTGTTTAGGAGGGGGGGAGGAGGAGGAGGAGGCGGCGGCAGTGGCATGCGTTTGGGCAGCAGCTGGAGGTGGCAGCTCTCCCGGGCCATGCGGCTGACGCTGCGCTGGTGCCGGCTGTACCGCCCGCAGAGAGGAGCCCGGGGAGAGGGGAGCAAACCATGGATGAGCGGCAGACTGTCGGAGCTGTGGAGTTACAGCAAGCTGCTGCTTCACTCACTCTACTACAACAGCCTCACCAACTTTGACACGGTCCTGGACTGTGCGTTCGAACCCATCTACTGGACTGTGGACAACATGACCCGCTGGTTTGGAGTGGTAAGCCCCCCCCCTGCTCCTTCATTTATACACTCTTAACTATTTTCTCTACCCATGCCTCTCTCGTCTCTTAATCTCCCAGGTGTTTGTCTGTCTAGTTGTCCTGCTCACGTCCTCTGTTGTGGTCATCATCTACCTGTTTGTCCTACCCACAATCTTCAGCACTTACCCCGTACACTGGATCGCCTGGCACCTCTGCTGCGGCCACTGGCTGCTCATCATGGTGACTTTCCACTACTACAAAGCCACCACCACCTCCCCAGGACACCCACCCAAGGTACCAAACTCAACATTTTGTGGTGCTGTTTTCCTGGTGCCAGGGAATACAGTCCAAACTGAATTCCTGATAGAAGAACTTCATTTATTTATTTGAAGAAAAAAGAGCAAGTTTACAGCTTGTTGGTTCATCTATTTGCTTGATTTTCTGTATTTTGTTGGTGTTTTGATCTAATATTAACAAATGTGACATCGTCCAGAAATTGCATGCCCTTCCTTTAAATGAACATGCAGCTGAAAGTACAGTTTTTAGTGTGAGACTGAGATGCTAGTCAGTGAAGCAGAGAAACGCTACATCCGCACTTGATCACGTTAACTACAAAACAGCTTTTCAAAATAAAAGCCCAGATGCACCGACACTAGCATTTCTGCTCCATCCACATTACGCCACCATAAACGTGTATCACATGGGCCATCCATGTTCACCATCTGTGCATGGCTGAAAACAGGCTGAGAAATCCTGTTAGAAGTAACTTTTGCTGTAGGTTGATCTTTTCATAGCCCACCTGCTCCTAAAGGTAGTTTAAGTGTAATTAAATCCAGACTTTGGCCAACTGACAGCAAGGACTAGCTGCTCCATCTTTGTGTCGTCGCTTACACAGGCAATGTACATCAACTGTACATTGTGATCCAGAAGAGAAAATCATGAAATAAATCCATGTCATTGTTTCCAAATGTGTCCATCCGCAGTACTACTTCTTTGTTCGAGGGTCGAAGTTGCTGGTGTTGTGCACGCGGCATAAGCTTCATTATTTCAAAATGAAAATATGCTAATGCAGATAAGAGTTCCCACTCTGGAATCACAAACTAAACAAGTTGTAGAGTTGGGGGATAATTATTACTGACTGATTAGAAATGGGTTTTATTGCATCTGATGAATAGGTGGCCTGGATAAATGAGCGATCATACCTGAAAAAGACAGTAATGTAGCATAACCAACTTTCATTTATTCATTTACAACGTCTGTGTTCATGTGAACGGCTGCCTTTGTTCCAGTAACATCCTTGTGTTGTTTCTGTTTCAGGACAAACTTAATATTCCCTCCGTGTCCATCTGTAAGAGATGCATCACTCCAAAACCAGCAAGGACGCACCACTGCAGCATCTGCAACGTGTAAGCTCAGTCTACTGTCCTGGTGAATTAAGTCAGTTTCTCTTTGTAATCCAACTCTTTCATGTTGCAGGTGTGTTGTGAAGATGGATCACCACTGCCGTATCCTTTTAACCAGCAACACATACACAAAGTAAAACGCTACTGCATATGTGATTGATTTCCACATGTTGAACACGTTTTACTGAACACGTTTCCAGCCTGGTTGAACAACTGCGTGGGCCACTTCAACCATCGCTACTTCTTCTCCTTCTGCCTCTACATGACCCTCGGCTGCATCTACTGCAGCATCAGCAGCAGGAACTTGTTTCTGGAGGCTTACTCCGCCGTCGAGGTGAGCCGCCGCCGCCATGCCCACTTAGCTAAAGAGCTGTGATGGGATGCTGCTTCGATAAAGCGGCACCTGTCAGATAGGGGTCAGAATTTGAGCTCAGGTGGCGAATGAAGACAGAAAGAGGACACCTGAAAAACGATCCTCTGCCCTCACATCTGCCTCTGATTAAAGATTTTAAATGTGCACCAGCTGGGAAGCAAACGCTTTTGAAAACCAGTTAGGCTTAAAGTCTGGTAAGTGTCCAGTAATGTAGTTTAACAGTGAATGAAGTATTGATCTAGAGCAGAAAAAAAACTGACCCCAGATTAGACAGCAGGAGGATTAATGAACCTTATTTTCTGTCCATTTCAGACTTACTATCAGACGCCTCCGCCAGACTACAGCTTCAGAGAAAATTCTGGTCATAAGAGCATCATCTTCCTCTGGGTCCTGACCAGGTGAGCAACACTCACAACAGCTGAAGTTGATGATGTCACTCAGGCTGGTAAACCCCCGACCCTCTATTGCAGCTCGGTAGCAGTAGCTCTTGGAGGACTCACCTTGTGGCACGCCACGCTCATCAGCAGAGGAGAGACCAGTGTGGAGCGCCACATCAACCGCAAAGAGTCCAAAAGGCTGAAGGAGAAAGGCAAGGTAGGTCCTGACCTTTGTAAAGTCAACTGTAGAGCAGCAACACGAAGTGAAAAACGCGCTGCTAAAGTGGTTCCTGTGAATGCAGCCATTTGTGCTCCAGTAAACAAATGGCCGGATAAGAAAAGTTCTAGTTGTATGCATTCATAAAATTCCAAACTAAGCACTTAACTCACAATGTCTTTAGAAAGACGGGCTGAATCACGTTATATTTTACTTTGTTGCTTGTGTCTGATCGAGAAGGCTGCAGTGGAGATCCTAAATCTGAGGTATAAAACAAATAAGACTTTAACTTAAAACATAGTTTGCGTAATTTGGTTGCACTGCAGCTGCATTGTTCTTAGATTTTTAATCCTACCTCAGTTCCCAACACCTCCAGATAAACCCTCCTACTGGATGTGGTTGCATTAGCTGGTTTTGTTTTTTGGGGAGACAGAAGGTCATTTGAACTGATGTCTTTCCTTTTTTTCCTTGTGTGTTATCATTGGCTGGTGCCAACGCGCCCACCACCCACAAGATAAAGGCCAGAAACATCTAGATTACACTAAATATATGAGGAAAAGCTGGGATTTGTGGTGTGTTCGATAACTTAATGAAGACAATACTTTTGTACCTCTTAATGTATCTCTACAAAATGAATTCAGAAGAAAATAAGAATTCATGATTCTTGAACTATTTGTCCTCAAGAAACCTGTGAAAAAAGCATTTTCTGTGACACTGAATGCACATTCACACGTGTTTTCTCTCCCAATGCAGCTGTTCAGGAATCCATACCATCATGGTAGACTGAACAACTGGAAGCTGCTGTTTGGTGTGGAGACGAGGAGGTGAGTTTCACGCTGAGGTTTTGTTTTAAATCCCACTCGGTTCAAGAGGTCTGTGCGTTCAGTTGCATTTCTTCTTCTGTTCCTCAGTCACTGGCTCACACGGGTCCTCTTACCCTCCAGCCATCTTCCCAGTGGAGACGGGATGACGTGGGACTGCACCTTCACCAGGAGAGACCCCATGGCCATCTGATTTTTAACCAATCACTTTGTCTTTTTTTTGTTTTTAACATATCAAAAACAAGTTTGCAGTTACACACCAGGCAGAAGCTGCGTCTGTCTTGGATATCATTTCCCAAGCCTGTTTTAAACTGACTGCACTGTTGCTGATGAGCTGACTGAGGGCTGCTGGCCAGCGTCTTTGTACAGCTCAAACCTCTTTCTAATTATTGATACTGACGTGACTGAAGGTGCTTTCACACTTGGCATGTCGGCTTCTGTTAAAGCTGACTCTGGTATGGTTGCCAGTGTTCACGCATGTTGACCTATTTGTGCAAAACAACGTCACAAACCAGGCAGCGTGCACGAACACTGCCACCTGAACCTTAGCGTACCAAATAAGTGGACCGAGACCCCGGCAGACCAAACAATTAAAAATTAATGTAATTAATCAATCAATCAGGTTGTGACCTTTTTCTACATTGTTTCTTTTGTTTTGTTTGTTTTTTTTCTGTTGTCTCTTGGTCCATTCAATCTCGAAAGGCCCAGATGGAACAGCAAATGAACAAGCGAGCGTTAACTAAATAGATAATTTTCTGCTGTGGTCCGGAACAAACGTTCCGCTCTGCAAATGTGAATGCACCTTATTAAGCTGCTTCGGATCTCTCGCACCAACACAGCTGAGCCATGCAGGTACAAGACAGAAGACTTGTGTCTGATCCAGGATATTTACTATCATAGCGTGCAGATGGTGCTATGAAATAATTTTTAAAAAATCAGTGTCGCTCACTGTGTACAAGTACACTAACTTGGTGGCAGCTGCCATCTTATTCCATTTATGTTGCCCTGCTGTGTAGCAATACCACTCCTGGCCACACGGGAGCAGCATATCATAGGAACCTTTGGTAGGAAGGCTAATTTATATTTCTGCATCAAGGCTCCAGCACAGGTCGTTGCCTGGCGTGCACTTCTGTTTTCAAGTCTAGTAGAACAATGGTTTGCTGCTAAGTCTGTAAAAACAACTGATACGCTCAACATGCCTCAGCACTAACTTTAGGTAAAATATACTTTTTGTCCCTTGCTATGTCCGGGCTACAAACAGGAAGTAAAGGAAAGTGGCTCTATTCACATAGATCTATATTCCCCATGTGGTCAGAAGTGGCATTGCTACATACGTGAGCTTCAAAGCTTCCAAATCTAAAATATATTTTATTTTTAACCTACCTTCGATTACTCTTCGTTTTTTTTAAATGTATTTCCACTATGAATTATCTGTGATTGATGCTGTAAAGCGGTGCAGGGGCGTGGTGGATGCGACAGGAAGATGGGCAGGCTTCTTGGTAAAGGTCCGCAGAGCATAATGTTTAATTTATACGATTAATCAATACTAACGGTGCAAAAGAAAATGTAGCACCGTTGATAACTGGGACCCCATGAGTCTGAGCCCTACTTCCTCTCTGCCTATTCTGTGTTTTAACTGTATACTTTGTGAGATATACCTATATCAGTGAGTTTTGAGCTGAGGACGGATCCAAGTGGCGGAGGCCAGTCTTAATGAGAACACAAGTGTCCTGTGGATGTTTAAATATTGTTTACAACTCTGCATGTTTACATTTTGAGTTACGCCGTTGTGTTTTGTGGACGTCTGATGTGTTCTGATGCCAAAGAGGTTAAAAAGAAACGGACATCTTCGATCTTTGACTTGAATCCACTTTCATCTCTCACGCCTCCAGTTTTTGTTGGGACGTTTGTACAGACGTTGACGTGTGCCTTGTTTCTAAATCATCCTGTCATGCAACTGAACCGATTTTTAAAGACGGTGAATCTTGCACTGTGGGAAAAAAGAAAAGAAAAAACAGCTACGCACTTTTTGGGTCCCCTCTCAGACTTTTCTTGGCAACATTTTCATCAGTGATTTCGTGATGCACAACCTGGATTTTGAGTTGCCATGGAAACATGACAGTTACGTCATGCATAAACAACGGGAGCTGTGCTCTAGTTTCTTTTAATAAAACTTTTTGTTTTTAAATATATACTTCTGGTTGAAGGGTCTCAATTTTATTATTCAAGATAAATAAAACAGCATTTAGAGTAAGTTACAAACAAAAGTTTTATTGACATCTTAACTTAGACACATTAAATATTGTCTATTTCCTTGGCATAAGTTGATGAGGTCCAAAAACAAAACCCAAACTTGTTGAAATGCTTCTATGTAAGATATGATACAGCACATCTGTTCAAATGTCAACAGAATAAAAAGGCAATAGCTCAACAAAGTAGTTAAACCTAGCTACGTAAAAGCTAATCTTTAAACTTTAGAAGTGCTGGAAACGTCACCTGGTAAACGCCTGAGCAGCGTCCGCACGTGCACATTCTCCCATTTAACAACCAGTGACACAACCAGATGCTCAGTTAAACATTCATTTGACAGAAAGAAAAAAAAAAATACAGGCTCTCAGTAGGTGTGATGGGTTCTGTGCTGTTCTCATCTATATCTGCACATGCAATGAAATGAGGATTATTGATTTTCCGACGTCCCAAACACATCATCCTCCCCAGGTCCTGACGTCAACTGCCTGTATTCTTTCAATGTAACATTAAAGGAGCCACAATGGCCACTTCTAATGTTCAGACTCAGGACAACACCAGGGTGTCCAAACATGTTTTCAGTTTTTTTTAATTGTATTTTTAGTTAAGAGAAGATTAGCTGTATTAATTACTAAACATTAAACAAAAATATATTTAAATATGAACCTTTGGCACTCTGACAGGTGTCCATCCTTTGTCTGGTTTTGCATGTTCAGCAATGGACCAAAGTGTCTTTACTTCATGAGCAGTTAATTCTTACAAGTAAATTACTCAGTAAAACAAAGATAAACCATTTTTTTTAAATGTGGGCTGAAGTCAACAGGTTGGGGGTGGGAAGAGGCCTGAAGTGGATCGACGGGAGTGCAACAGTGTTATGTGAGCAGGTTATTGGGCCATGTGGAGATACTGGGCTGGAGCATTCATGCCTGGTTGAAAGAAAGCCTGCAGGTCCAGTAGGGAGCTGTAACGTTCAGGTAGTTTGTTTTTTTTGTGCTGATGGACTGGTCATCTTCTAATACTGAGAAATCCCCCGTTTAGACGATGCTCCATATTCAGATTCATGTGTCTACCAATCAGTCCATAAATCCCTCATTCACATGTTTAAGAAAAAATAGTTGGAAAAAAAAATCTTCATTAAAAAAAAATTAAAAAAAAGACAACGACGAGAAGGGAGGGAGAGTGGAAGGAGAAGGAAGAGAAAGTTGGGAGATCCAGGCGAGTTTAGTGGAGGAGAGGAAGCTGTGAAGCGAAGTGCGCGGCTTTGATACTTGGTCCTGGAGTTTGCTCTGGATTTGGTTGCATAATAGGTAGAAGATCACCTTCCTCCAGGACTTCCTAAAAGGAACCTACAACAAAAATGAGATGGAGACATGCTGATTGGTTATCTTCCTCACCAACGGCACCCAGAGGCAGTTTCTGTTCGCACCGCTCCCCAGGTTTGTATCGAAGGAAAATAATAATTATGAATGGCTGGCCAGGCTAACTGCATACAGATTAGGTTTATAAAAAAAAACACTAAAATGTGGACATTTTATTCAGTTACACTCTATATGATGAGTTTCTGTGTTATGAAAGGAGAAGAGTTAGAAACATCAAGTGGTAGCCGATCCTCACCACTCTCCTCGAGCCTGAACTGCCTCTCTCCTCACCAGCCTCTTCTTGTCATCCAGAGGTCGAGCCAAAGCTCGCAGCACCCGCGCCCGAAACGGCAACACCTGAATCACAGCGACATGAAATAAGTGCGAGCCCGTTCCGGCTGACCGGTTCTGTCCTCAAAACCAACACCGGATGCATCAAAGTCATTTCTCCTCCAAGACATATATCAATTTAAAGGTAGGGTAAGTATCTCTTTTAAATTATTATGCCACGTGTTCAAAGAGGAAACATCTAAAGGTTTATTTTTTTGTACATCTTTTGTACCTCATGTGCAGGGAGGCTGGAGAGAGCGTGGATGCACCGTATTGAGGCAATTCGTACATTCTGTGAAAGAAAACAAAAGTACATTACTTGTTCATCTTTCATTCTGCATTTATTTCCAAAGTCATTAAGTCTCTTGGCGCTCGCGTCTAAACTCATGCTTCCTCGTCGCGGCATCAGCACCGACTGTGACTGACCATGGTTGGACTACAGACGAGAGCCACCAGCCTGGTGACCAAAGCCTCCAGTTGCTGGATGAGAACTTCTGGGGGATTGATGAGGACGGGCTCCAGACAGGACAGAGTGGACAGCTGGACGCCCTGATCGGGACACGTCAAGGCCTCCAGGAGCAGAGAAAGTAACTGGAAGGAAAAGAAATGTATATTACAGACTATTTTGTGAAGCCTGTCCAACAATTTACTTTGCTGCTGCTGCTAACTCACCGCCGGCAGTTCAGTGACTTGAACCTGCTTTGGCAGCTTATTGACGATATTCGACAGAGCTTTCAGGTAGTTGGGCTTCTTCTCTGATGGACAATAAAAAAACAAACAGAAATAAAAGACTTTTCCTCGGGGTATAACCGCTGGACGTATAAAGCTGCACGCACAAGTGATGCCTCCTACCTTGCGGCGCGGCGTTGAAGCCCTGAACCAGCTTGGCTGAATTCTCGCTGAAGAAGCGCTGGCGGTACATGATGCGCACATCGGCGTGGCAACCGCGGTTCAGGACATCTGCCGAGTCGCTCATCAGCAGCAAGAAGCCATCTGCAGCCACCGGACCCAGGTCAGCGTCATCGAGCAGAGAGAAGAGCTACAAAGAAGATAGCGTGGGCTGAGGTTTAAAAGAACAAGCAAACAAAAAAAAAATCTGGCTGCTGCAAAACAGCAGAAGGAATAAAGTGGCTCCAAATAAAGACCTGCTCAGTGTTTTTACCTTGTCAGTCAGTGCTGTGAACAGAGGGTGGTATCGCAGGAGAAGAGCCTTGGCGACCTGTATGAAAGTAGAAAATGTCACGCGCACATACAGGCCATCGTAAGGCAAACACACGACCAGGACTTGATATTCTATAACAATAAAATAAAAGGAAGAACCCTCACTATGAAATAGACACAGCAACATAATATTTCTGTGTTTCTCCTGAGCTTGTCTTTATGGCGTCTGAACTGTTTGAAATAAATCCCCTTTTCTGAGCTGCATGGACCACCCACGAGGCCTCATTTCTCTCCACAACGTAACCGGTGGACCCAGACGTGTTTTGTTTTTTTGATAATGACACACAGTGGATCCCGGCGGTTTGCCAACTCCACCCTGACAGACTGGAGAAGAAAAGCCAGCGAGGCTTGGACAGTTTCCCATCATTCTGTTTGAGTGACAGTGGGACAGGCTGGGGGTCCCTGTGGAGAAGCAGACTTGAGCTTCTAGCTCAAAACCAAAAGGAAAATCCTGAACCGGGGCGGCTTTTTAATAATTGTTGCGAAGTACAAAAAGGGGGGGGGGGTGCTGCGCTTTGGGAAACTGGGCATATACAGCAGCTGTGTGAGGTTTGTGTTGCTGAGGTGCACATCAGTTTAATCTGTTGGAGGCCGGCCACCCCGAACCCCCACAGCCTTGTGAAGAGGCTGATAATTCAAACTGGAACTGTGTTTTTATGGAGCTGAAGGTCAGTGCCGGGGCAGTCTGAAGGAGTTCTGAGGGAGGAAAGATGTCTTTGGGTACCAGAAGACAGAAACTCCTCATGAAAGTATCACGTTTATAATCATTATTTACATATTTCGGCTTATCAGAGCAAAAAAAAAGAAGCAAATTTCTCACCATCTGGAGACAAAATCCACCAAATGATGGTTGTTACATAGTAAGTTACAGTTACTATTTACTGATTAACTGTTAATTATAACCCCAACAGCTCCCAAACAGCAGCATGTGACTGCTACACGTCTTCGGGCTTTGCTCTGAATTATCTTGGCGCAGGACCACGGTGCATAAAAACATCAGGAAACCTGACTTCTGGTTAGATGTTATCGTTTGGTAGACCGCAGGGATTCTTCCAAAGACACACTCCCATAGCTTTAAGATCATATTTGCTTTTTAAACTCCAAATCACCAGCAGCTATGTTGAATTCTCTGCCACGGGTCTTACCCAAATCAGAAGTGTGAAGGCCTGAGAGCGCACCGGGGAGGAGGTGCAGTCCAACTCACTGCAAAGCCTCTTCATTGTTCTCTGAATCAGGCTGTCAAGAGAATCACCTGAAGAAGAAACAAGATCATTGAATTTTTTTTTTTTCCTCAATTGGACGGGTGGATCTCTTGAGTTTTGATGTGACTTCAAAATACACCAACAGACCCTGAGGCCTTTTGTTGATCAGACCAGCAAAGCACTTGGCAGCAGATGTGTACGACAGCAGGTGGCTGCAGGTGCAGCTCATCTCCTCCAGCTGTGATAGCAGCTGGTCCAACTGGGGCACCTCCACCTGGACGACACGCAGAGTACAACTTCACAGTCTTCAAGAGAGGAAATGTCTCTGAAGTTTAATCAGAATTAGGTGAGTGGACTCACGCTGCGAGGTAACGAACACACACAGCCCATGAGCAGACAAACCAGCTGAGACTGACGCCATGATTCCCCCTGCTGCTTCTGAGAAAACAAACAAAATGTACAGAGGATGAGTTCTTGGGAGTCTACGACAGGGATGATTTATTTTAATTAATGTTCACACCTTTAGTAACTGTATGTTTGATGGGAAGGAGTTGTCAGGCAAAAAGGAGACATCACCATCCAGAAAGAGGGAGACGGTCCTCGTCGCCGTCTCTTCCGACAACCTGACGACATGAAAGCAGCCAGAGAGGAAACCACATGTAAATCAGGAAACCTCACACTCATGAGTGCAGCGCACAGACAGAACCAGACACGGAAAGAAAATGTGCAAAAGAGAGCGGAAACCGTACGCAGCGCCGTCAGAAGCGAAGGTGTGAAAAGATGTGAAGAGAAATGTGACGAAAGGCAGCGCCGCATTTGAGACTGAGAAATACTGGGTCAGACAAGAACACTCACAAAAAAAGAAGAAACAACAACAAAAAAGAAAGAAAGAAAGCTGAGGATGCCAGACTGTGTACTGACTTAGGCTGCAGCCTGGAGCAGGAAGTGCTGATGACGGGAACCAGAGCAGACAGGAACACCTCCTCCCCCAGAGGACTCTGATGACCGGATGACGCCTCACCTGCAGAACACAGGTTTTAACAGCAATTTACGCTTTCTGCTTCCATATTTTGTCATGGCAGGTAGTTGTGCAACTGAATTAATAAAGATAGACGACCGCTGGGTAGAATCAGCAGTGGAGACGAGTAACCAGCTAAAGCTGGAACGTGTGATTACTGCGAAGGATAACAAATATCATCATTTCAGGTAATCCGCCGCTCACCCTGCAGCGCTGCCTGGAGCGCCAGAGACAGCAGGCGTGGGATGATGACGTCGTGGAAACACCGTCCTGTCTCCTCAGTGTCCTGAACTCGCTCTGCTATCTTCTGAAGGCTGCGGCATGCCAAAACCAGCTCATCGAGAGAAAAACCAGCGCTGCCTGAAACGAGAAAGACGTCATAGTGTCATTTCAAAACAATTTCTGTGACAACGCTTTTTCAGAGGGAAGTATGAAGCGCATCTCTGCAGACAGATTACCTCTGTGTGCTGAACTGAGGACCTCCAGGAGGACAGGCGTGCTCTGCTGGACGACACTGGGCTGGATGGACATCGCAGCCAGAGCAGACAAAGACCGTTGTCGCACTGCATGATGGGACTGCAGCTCTGAAACTTCTTTGTTGTCTTGAACTGAAGAGATTAAATGCATAGTTTTAAAAATAACTGTCCTGGAACACATTTTTAATACCCACTGCAGTGTTTGCACGCGCTCACCGGAAAACATCGCCTCCTTTAGTTTCGGGATCATTCTGGTGATGAAGGCCGATGGGTGCAGCTCTGCTAAGGCTCCTGCACACTCCACCACAGAGAGACTGGAGCCAGAAACAGGACACACACACACACAAATAAATAAATAAATGAATACACAAAATTGGTTTCAAGTAAAAGTGAGGTGAAGAGACAAATAAAACATGTTCAGGACAAGCTGACCTGACTCTCTCATCCTCGTCAGTTAGCAACAGTCTGGTGAGATGATCTACAGCGAGCTCGACGTCAGAGTCCAACAGCAGACCTGAAGAGCAGACATTTAGGGCAAACTTTCACACTTAAATCTATATCAGATCTATACCATGAAAGCAAAAACAGTGGTGTGACCGTAACCTTCGAGCTCTTTTGACGCACTGGGGGTAAAAACGTTTAGCTGTAAGGGACAGCTGGAAGAGTTTGGTGCCTCTCACCTGGTTGCTGTGCCAGTGACGCGAGGACAGAGGTGGCGGTGATCTGCAGGCTGGAGTTACTCTCAGAGAGAGCTGAGAACACCATGCTGCAGAGAGCTGCTCTGAAAGGCGAAAACGCGCTCTCATCTGAAGACACGAGACACAAAAGACAGACAGGTTCACATGTGATGTGCGCAACGATTCAGAAAGAAAATTCGGTCTTGAGCTTTCTAGTTCTCATTAACACCACAAAACACCAACTACAATACATCTGCTAAAGTTTAGCATTTATATCAGCAGATTTTTACAAAAGCAGTTTCTCATTTTTATGCCATAAAGCGACATCTACAGGACCAGTAGGACCTGTACTTGATATTCTGAGTCAGGACAGCAGCAGCTCACTCACCATTATCTAAAGACGGGCTGCTTTTCACTGACAGGATGAAGCGCTGCAGCACCTCCAGCAGCGTCCGTCGATGGGAACACTGCTCACAGACACAAACGCGTGAACATCATGGCGCAAGCATGACGTAAAAAGCCAAACTGTAATTCATGAATGTGATGCTCCCGACACAGAGGGCCACTGCCAAAACCTTTATGAAACTGGATCCGTCTGATAGACGTGCATGTTTTCTAATCGGCTGCTTCCCTCACCTGTGTCCTGTTGTTGTACTGCTCTATGAGAGAGGGTATGACGGCCGCTGCTATGACGTGACACGCCCTGATGGAGGCGCTGCAGCAGGCCTGGAGAAGCTTGGCACTGGGCCATACCAGCTTCAAGTCAGGCTCGCACAGGTGATGCTTGCAGTCTGGAAAAAATGTCACATTTTCATCACAAGAATAAATAAATAAAGGCCGCTGGATGCATGTCCCAGTGACTGATTACTAAAAATCCAGTTGGAGGTTTTTGTTTCATCAGTTACAACCACGAATTTATTCTCAGGAGTAACAAATTCGATTAAGCTAATACAAAAAAAAACTAGAGAAAATCATATAATGCAATTATAAAATAATAATAATAATGATGATAATGGTTCACACACTTGCAAAGTAGTCTTTAATTATTTAGCATTTTGGTAACTGTTTCTAGAAAAAGTACTACTGAACTTATATTTATCATCAAGTTTGTCAAGTTGTCATCAAGTTACACGCTTCATACACAACGGACCTCTTTGTTTATGATGTCGAAGCTGCTTAAACTTTAAGAATAGCGGTCGCTGTGGTACAAAGACGGGAAAAAAAAGGCTTCCTGCCAAGCAACTAGAGCAGCATTACACTGCAGAAACATCCCCACTATTGTTTTCAAAGATCTGTTTTTAATTTAAAAAACTTTATCCTTCCTCCCTCACTGACAGCTCTGAAGCTTTTTCTTTAATACATCCAGTAAAATGAACTTTTTTGTTTCCTGTCTTTGATGGAGTGTGTGCCATGAAGCTGAAGTTCACCTTTGAGAACGAGATCCAGGAAGGTGCTGAGGGAGTCTTCAGAGTCAGAGTTCAGAACTGAGCGAGAAAGACAGGAAGTGAGTGCGGTGAGAGCAGCGAGGGCTGCAGATTCAATCTTCTCGCTGGATGTCTGAAACACCTGCAGTGATGCAACGAGAGCAATGTTTCACTTCACTGTGAGATGATGATACAAGCAGTTTGTTCGTTCTGGTTCGGAGGATCACACAGCAACCGAAGGACTTAATCTGATGCATATGTGACACCTGTCTCATGGGATTTCACTGGATGACTGCTTTCTGTAATAAAACCTTAAAAAAAAAAGAGAAAAAGATACTGGCTTAAAAATATCCAAACTAAAAAGGCTAAAATATCCATTAATTATTATCTGAGACTGGGTCATGGAGCCCTTCCTAAGGGAATATCAGCGTTCCCAAACCAGCCGAGGGATATCATCTCCTCCAAGTTTGGACATACCTGAAACAATTCAACTGGGAGGTGTCAAAAAGTCATCTGAGCCAGATGCTTGGAAGTCCCACAGCCTTTTCTCCATGTAGAGGAGCAGCGACTCTACTCCGCGTCTCCTGAATGAATGAATTTCTAACCCTAGCTCTCAGGGAGAGAACCAATGACCCTGCAGAGGGAACTAATTCCAGCCGCTTGTACCGGAGATCTTGTTTATTTGGTCACTACCCACAGTCACAGGTGGACCAGCACAGTCAGCATTACCGCAGCCGCCAATAACTCCTGATTCACCCGTCAATCTCCCCCACTCCGTTCTTCCCTCGCACATTAAGAACAAAACATTAAGATACCTCAACTTATGCTTTCCATCTGTATTTGGCAACAGTGAAAAAATGATTGGATTTGGGCTCAAAAATAAATAAATAAATACATACATACATAAATAAAGACTGCAGAAAAACGTCCAGGCTGGAGCTCATCCAGGAAGTGTGTTTTGTTGCAGTTCCTCAAGTGACCACTAGGTGTTGGCTCCAAAACAGAGCAAATTCTCATTGACCCCCATGTTAAAAGGGCCAATAAAATGTATTTACAACCTCGTGCAAAACTCGGTTTTGGTCTCAATAGTCAGATTTTTACATCCATGACAACTACACGGGGGGATAAAAAAAAAAAACGTTCCTCATCAGATAAATTTATATGGTCATGTGACAGTAGTTTGTCCAGTATTTACAGTCAATGGTTGAAGAGTGAAGTGATGACACCGACTTCCATTACTTCAAAATACAAGACACGTCATTTTACTCTTAAAAAGTGAAAAGCATCATGACATATCACCTTTAAATCTGGAGAAAAAAACACCTACTAAACAAAGATGAGTGCAATGTCTACCTAGACGAAAAGTCCCACCAAGAGCTGTGCAAACATTTCTAAGTAAAGCTGCGTCACCAAACACACGCAAGTTTGTGTTTGACCATAAATCTATTCCAAACAAACCTCTCTGCGCAGTGACGCCCACAGACCCTCCAGGAATTCAGCCAAGTCCTTGTGTTCGTACTGCTGCACGCAAGCAGTCTGAAAGATATGGAGCATAATGAGCTTTTGCATTTGCTGCAACAGACTTTCTTTTTTCTTTTCTTTTTTTTTTTTTTTGGGGGGGGGTAAAAGCTCAGAAAATGTTTGTATCCCAGCTGTTATTCTGATCAGAGGGAAGAGCTGCTCACCAGAGTCTGCAACGAGTCGAGCTTCGCACTCTGAACGTCAGAGTCCAACTTCTCAATGAGGAGGGGCAACAGGAACTGTAAGAAGTTCAGAAAAATTAGCACAGAAACACTTTTTTTTTTTTTCTTTCATACTTCAAAACTGTCAAATAAAATTACGATCTTCTCCTACCTCGGAAAACTTTGGAGTCCCCGTGAGGACGGCCTTCAACGCCTGAATTAGTTCCTCCTTGGTGATGCCGTGGGGGTCATTAGGGGGCTGGACAGGGGAAACAGTTACGAGAGCTTATAAACTTTTCAAACAACAAAAAGGATTCCGTGGAAACGGCATTATCTATGAATTACATTTAGAAAATGACTGAAATGAATCCAAACAGAGAGTCTGGCTGCAATTAGATGCAGCTTATTTTTCGCCTCAGGTATCGCACTATCAAGGACTAAAAGGAGCGTAACAGAAGAAAACTGACTATCATTTGTAATGTAAACAAGTCAAAATGTTAACAGAGGCAAAAAGAAAAATATATGTTTATATATGCAGGTCCCCATCTGCTACAACCCCTCTCTGCTTCAAGTATCATCAGATCTGATGGGAAACACTGAGATGTTTTGCTCTGAAATTCTCTGAAGTGACAGGAAGCCTCGGACAACATGTGAGTCTGGTTTACTCTTCAGCCTCAATCAGTGATGAGTTCAAACCAGCTGAGTAAACAGGGACTTACTGGGTTGAAGTCGATGGGGAAATAGCAGGACGTAACTTCAAACAGCTCCTCTGAGAATTTACCTGAGACAGCAGACAGGAAAATAACAGGAGGCAACACAGTTACACAACCCCTTCAACAGGAAGGCAGGAACGCGGGGAGGCAACGTGCCCTCACCTAGATCGTATCCTCGGAGGATGATGTTCTTGGCGATCTGGAAGGCCAACAGGAGGTTGCGAGGATCTCTCTCGCCATCCATCGACTGGACAAACCCAAAAACGAAGTCAGCCCCCAAGCCCTTCAGCTCTGAGGAAAAGGAAAATATTTTGATTTGGGATTTTCAGAAGTTACAGCCTTATTGTGTGCTGACAAATTGTTCCATGACGTAAAAAAGAAAAAAACAAAAAAACACAGACCAGAAACAGAAAACCAAAAACATCTTCCTCAAAACCCTCGAGAAGGTGAGATGAACAGTTAATTATTCCGCCAGCTGCTGAGACTTTTGACTTTCACAACCTCATTTCTACTATTTTCGGTCAATAACAGAGGACCACCTCGTTTCTTGCCTCAGTCTTTTAAAGAAACTGCATATCATTTCTTACCGGCTTCTCTGGTTTCCATGAGGTTGATGAGCATTTTGTAGACACACGCTCTCTCTGCAAGCATCAACGACTGAGGAGTGACAAACAGACCATACAGCATGACAATTATTTCATGTCAGGCAACAATAGAGCAAATGGAACTGCAGACACACTTTATTGATGTGCATTTACTGTCCATTTATTCTGATCAGCTGTTGAGGCAAAACCCTTTATTTTAGCTATATTTTACAATATACCTGCTTAAATCTGAAATGTAAGCACACGTGAGCCTCACCTGTACATGAACATCCTGAAATAAAGACCTCAGCATCGACACGGCTGAGCCAGGAGGCAACGTCTGACATTTGGTCTGAAAAGAAACACGCACAAAAAGATGGTAACTTCTTTTACTCTTCTGCACTTTTTTGTGATTGGCAAGTGTCCATTTACGTCTCACGGGATGTTGGAGATATTGTCATAACAGAAAATCTAGCCCAGACTCACCAACGCCTGGAGTCCCCGTAAAACAGGCGGTGTGATGACATAATGGTCCTTTAGGCGGTTTTCATAGAAGGCGAGGAGCACTTCCACTGCACAGAACGACAACAGAAGAGCACAGTGGTTTGATGTCACTCTTTACATCGACATGTCACATGTATAGCTCATTGTACTGAGAGAATAAACACATGGGAGGAGCACCTTCTCTCTCTGTCAGATCTCCATAGTTCTCCTGTATGACTTCGGAGAGGAGCTGGACCCCTCTGGCTCGAGTGTGAGGCTGAGAACTGGTCAGACTGAGCCTACAGCAGGGAATAAAGTCAAAACTGAGAATACTAACCCACAGAACATCTCAGAGGCTCAACAGCTGAACAGTGCAGGAAATGACAAAGAGAACATGAGTCTGCAGGCGGGTGAAGTCACACATTTTATTACTAATGAATGAAGCCTGAAGCTGTACACTCTTTAAGTCAACCACCATCGGGTATTATAAACTAAGCATTCACCACTGGAAAACCTGATTATTTCCATTTTAAGTGGTGCCAGAGTTGTAAGGAATATGCGTTTGTGGGAGGAGCAACAGAGCTGAGTACATAGGTTATGTCCATGAATGATTTGCCAAACCTAATCTGCTAATGGTAAATAGCATTTTTTGTGTGTGTTGATTGCTGGCCCCACAAGTGTTCAATGGGGCTGAGGTCAGGACTGCTGGCAGGCAATCATGTTCTCCCCATAGACCTGATCTGTTTGGGATGAGCATTGTCATCTTAGGGGATAGAATATGACCCAAGGCTGGTACAATACAGGATAGCCACTTGCTGCAGAATTTCATCTAGACATTGGGGTTACCAATGAGTTTGGCACCAGAACCTCAAAAAAGGCTCAACAAAAACAACAAAAAAGCTGTCTGGCACTGGCAAAGAGGATTTGGCAAATCTTTCATGGGTGCACAAAAGCATGTTATTTCTAAATGTGACACCATTTAAAAGGGAAATAAAAATTTATTGACAAGAAGCAATATAATAACAAACAATATTGGAAACACAAATTTACCTACATTTTGTCCTTACTTTAAGTATCAAAATAGAAAAGCATCTTGAAGCTAAAACAAAATATTAGTATGCGCATGCGTAGGAAACATGAAGCGCTTACCCGAGTGCCTCCACTAACTGCAGGATTGTAAAGTGTCCGTCTTTGAGACCTGAACAAAAAGCCAAGTTTAGTGGACTGCATAAAAGAAAGGAAATTGATAAACAAATAATTAAGTTATCAACAGAAACTTACTACAGATAGACTAATTTCAACAGCAGGTTCAAAGGTTCACTGACTGGATGCGGCTAATATGCTGCATGCGGTTAAAACAAACACACAAACGCTGTGTTCATTGTTGCAGCTCAGTGACAGCACCAAATACGATTAAAGGTGCGTTCATTGTGTACTGCTTCGGCAACAAAAGGCCCATACCAGTCTTTAAATGCATGCTTTTTTTGTATCACGAGGCTGTAACGCCACACAGGATGTTGTGGCCCTAAGTTAGCGTGGTTGTTGCGCATCCTTAAAGCGCAGCTCGGCGGCATTTATTTCAGCTCAGTTCTTCTGCAAATCAATCGAGTGATAATGAAGAAGACTTGTTTACCTTTTGCTGCATCCTTTGCCTTGCTGTCCTGGAGTCCAGAGACAAATTCCTCCACCAGAGACAGCAGCAAGGAGCTGTCCGCAGCCATCGTGCCTGTCACTCTGCCAAGAAAGCGCATGCGCAAAAAGTTTGGCGTAAAACGGAAAAAGTCGAAATTTTTATTTTTGAATTTTATTGAGTACGTCTATTAACAGACAATGCATAATCAAGACCTTGTCGATTTAGTTGTGTATGTGTTCTGAATAAGGTATATGTTGAATTAAATCTTTTTTGAGGAGGTGTTGCATTCATGTACCGTCCGAATTCTAAACACCAAACCAGTTCGTTTAAATGATCAGTTATGAAAAAATTACATTGTCAATACAACTGAAGGAAAGAATTCGAAAATACTTGCTATGCAATCAAAGCTCTACACAAGATAAGGTAGACCAACCAAAGTTATAGCAATACATTTCTGAAAAATATATGTAGCTACATATATCAATAGATTGTTTACATATGCACTAATTGAAGCAGGATTTTGCTGTTGTAGCTGATTATATATGCACACATTTGTAATTATTTCATACTGGGGACACATTTCAACTAACTATTTCACAGTGCGCCTTTTTATTCAAGGTTATTATGAGAATCAGAAGTTATTAATCGGTTGTTTGGCTTGGGTTGAAATAATAAAAAAAAGAAAATATCTTTATCAAATAAAAAAAAAAAACTCACAATGTTTGGTATAACACATACGTTTTCAAATGTTTTGATCATGAATAATACATAAAAAAAATATGAATTTAGGTAACAAAACGATATTGAAAAAGAGCATATCAATCAATCAATCAATCAAACTTTATTTATAAAGCGCTTTTCATACAGCTGTAACAAAGTGCTTTACATAAT
>JBAMYA010000011.1:415826-434290 GCA_037176975.1 Arrhamphus sclerolepis
GTGTGTATGTATATAGGTATGTTTATGTAGATAGTTGTATGCACTTTGGGCAGATTTATTTATTTTGTGTGTATGTGCATTCACATAAAACAGATTAATTTATTTATATAGATTTATTTATAGGGGGCTCTATATGTACAAGTGTGTGTGTGCACATATGTTTATATGTGTATATAGATGGATCAGTTCATGTTAGTACTAAATATTTTCCTATTTTGTGTATGTGTTTGTCTTTATGTATTGTAAAATACAAGTATTCAAGCTATAAAATTACGTATATTATATTATAGTATATAAATCAGTGTTCCCTTTTTAATTAGAAAATTTAAACCCTTGCAGGAGAGCACAGAGGAAAGCTTTTTGCAGCGGCCTGTTTGGTCATCTGTGCCAATGCTAACCTGTTCACAAGTGTTTCTTAACCTACAGTCACTTTCTTTTTTGGTTTTATGTAAGAAACAGGTTATATTCTGCATGTGTGGAGGATTTGACAGAGCCTGGCCGAGTAACAAAAGCAATATAATGAGTAACTTGACCGTTAATCTTTGGTATGGTACTGTAATAGCTTTTTCAGAGATAAATGTGTCATGGGCTTACAGATGGCGCGTGATGCAAATAAAGACAGGCCATCAGCAATAATTTATTATTTTAAAGATTAGACATAATACACCCATTTAGCCCTAGATCTAGTTTCCCAGCTGTACTCTTGTGGAAATAACAAATGTATGGAAGTATCAGCGTCACTTGAAATAGATGATCCATCTGTGTGAGCCTATGAATTAAAATGATTTATCATTGTGTAAAGCTAAGTGTAAATAGACTCAAATATTTTGGTTATTGGAGTTGCTGCCCCATTTTTATTTGCATAACTGCTGCAATTAAGCATGTGATAGCATATTGTCAGTCCAGCGGAACGGCTTCCAGACAGATGGATTAATGAAACGTTCATCACACCTATGAGGCCATAGATTAGATTTTTGACAGAAGGGTGGGATGATTTGGAGCCCCTCGCCTCCTTCATTTCCATATTAGCTGTTGTCCCTGTCTTTCCTGACCCCCATGGTCCAGCTGGCTGGCATGAAGGGAAGGAGGTTGCTGTCCTTCTTGTTAGCATTGGGACCATTTAAAGCTGATTATGGGTAGCTGGCTGTGCCATAAAGCTTCCCTTCATGAGCGATCACCCGGACAAACCGCGTGTCTGACTGTCAACATGACGGCTGTTGCCGGGCCGGCCAAGCACAGTTTACTGGAATGTGGAGTGTTTAATCAGAAGACAAATGCCATATTTTGCACAGTTTGTTTTTACAGCCTGGCGGGGAGAGGGATATGAGTGTGTGAAACATCTGAGTGACCGTGTCTGTCCATTTGAATTTGTGTTGATGTTAAGTACACATGCTTGAAACACATTTTCCATTGTTTTCATACAGTTTACATGTACATGCACTCCTGCGCACATAGAAATTCATGCCAAAATGAGAGTGATGAGCAAAAGACAGTGTTTCCCTCCTTTTTTTTCTTTAGATTGCATGTGTATAAGAGTTCTAACTGTACTTTTGACAAGGCAGCGCATACGTAGTATATGTGCATGCATATGTGTGCGTGCACTGCCAAGGGCCGAGTGTGACCACCCATGATGATTTTAGGGCCTCAGAGTAACACAGCTTGAATCAGCAGCAAGACAAAACACATTTGGACCCTGCTGTGTTTTTCTGTAAGCAACCAGTTAATGGTGCAGCCTTGAAAATACAAACAGCTCACGAATGCACAGTAGCAACCATTGTGTACGTCTGCCTACATGCATCGGCCCTGTTTTGACAGGTCTGTCTTCAGTTCAGCAGAATGTTATCAACAAAGAGTAAGTATATAGAAAGGCCTTAGCCTAAATTTTCTCTGTGACAAAGCGGACAGAGATTTCAGAAACTGATCTGGAGACAGAACAGGAACATGTTCCTCCTGTTAAACTGGACCTTTAATAACTTTATAAACAACTACTTTAAGTCCCACAATCAGCATGTTTACTGACAGAAGGGAAAGATTTTCTTTTGCATATATGATTAATATGTTTAAAAATACCCCTTCAACGATTAACTTTTATTTTTTGTTGAGTCTTTTGTGATCAGCAAAAACCAGCAGTCCTGACTGGTTTGACCACATTAAACTATCTATTCGGATGATCAACAAACGGTACTGACACAAATGCAACATCATCGTTCAGACGTTTCCGAAATGATTGTTATATCATTGATTGTCTGATGAAACTGAACCCGTTTCAGTGTCACGAAGGGAAGGAGACAGAAAGTAACTTGGGATATGTTGAAGTAAACCTGTTCCTGACCAGGTTTAGATCACAGTTGCCATGGTAACAAGCGTGAGTAACCACTCGAGAGTTTTCCTCATTTCTGGGTCAACATACTCAAGAGTTTCTACATAACCCGCTTTCTGAAAGGGATCCCTGGTGTTTGAGAGAAATGTTTCATCATGCAGCGTATGCTAGCTGCCTGTCCGCTAATGTCAGTATACAAGCTCATTGGTTGCAGGCTTGTTTTATATCCACTCAATGTGAGTCTTTACTGCAGTTTTCCTGCTCTCTGTTTTCACCCTCTTTCACATGTAGCCTAAATGTGTATAAATGATATGCACTTATATTGCACCCGGTTATCTTTTATCTTTTTAATATCACTTTACACGCTCATTCAGAAATGCATTTCCAGCACAGAACACGACTAGAGGAGCCAGGTAGACTTCTGAACGCTATAATGTACTGCACCTTTGTGTGATTATTGTCAGTGCATAGCTGGAGAGTGGAGGCTGAATGAAGATGGGATCTCCAATATGTCTTTTTGTCTTTGTGTGAAAGCAGCTAAAGCTGAAAAACAGAGAACGAGGTCCATGTCAGATGGCATGATTCACATGTTAAAAGGGTCTACCTGAGTACTGCAGAACATCACACATAAAACCTGATTTTGTTTCCATGCAGCTACACAGGGGATTTTGTTTCCCCTGTGTTGTATTTGGCGTTTTAACTTCTGTGTTGTCTGCATCACTTTGTATTTACACCACCAACCACTAGATGGCAATGTGAGTTCTTTTTCTGCAGCGCTGTAGCTCACACTGTTTCTTTTCGTTTACTTTCTATAGCTAGTTCAGACATAGCAAGTATATTTTATGTTAGCGCTGATAAATGTTGAGCATCTGTCATTTTTGCAGACATTGCAGCAAACTATCGTCGTACCCGACTTGAAACAACAACAAAAACAGTTTCTGCCGTCCACATCAACGCAACACATACTAGTTACATTTGGAAAGAGGCTACGGCGTAGCTATGGTGTAGCTACATCGTAGCTTGACGCAGAAGGATAAATCAACTTGATCAGGGAAGAACTCGCGTTCTTCTGGGGCTTTGCAGACCTGCGCCTTTCTGCAGTATGGCTTCCTCCAGTTATTCCAGTAGAAGTAGACAAAATCACCAGTGGTGTCGCCATCAGCGTTGATCTTTTACTTCCAATATTCTTGTCTGATTTTGTCCCTACCCTCACACTAAAACATTGCCTTCCGAATCAGTGGGAGTTTCGTATTGTTGTGTCCAATGCCAGATGTTTTTGCATTTTTCAAAATTCCCCAAATGCAGTGGAGCTTTCGACTCACGGTGCCACCTACTGGATATAATTTTCATGTTACCCATTTAAGGTAATGTTCTGACAAAACAGTTCTATTTTATTTATTTATTTGCTTATTTATTATGTTTCTTGGGAGCCTGTAAACACAATTTGCTGAATCATAGATTGACAAAAGAAGGCAAAGATTCAGGCATGTGACACTCAAACAGTGGCTTTTAGACTATAGGTAATAATGAACACAATGCTATGACATTATTTCTCAACCTTTGATGCTTACACATTGTAGGTAGTTATATGGCAAATGACACTACAGGACTACATAAACAACAGAATACCTAGACAGGAGTACTTTTGAGCAGTCAAGAGTGTACCTCAGCCTTTCGGTCAAGTCAAGTCAGCTTTATTTGTGTAGCACATTTAAACCAAAGTGCTTCACAGAACAAAAGATAAAACTTAGTAAAACACATAATATGAGATGAAATTCTTTAAATAAAATTTGTCTTGCCCCTATGCCTCCAAGGAGGGTGGATGGATAGCTGATCACTGAATTGTGCAATACAGAAATGTGTCAGTAGTTGATTTGAGCAAAGGGAGTTTCATCCTTGTGAAATTTTTTTATTATTCCTGTGAATCTGGCTATCTGGTTTTTGATTTGTGTACGGTCACGAACAGCAGTTACTATGGTCCAGTGAGATGTGGAAAAGAGCATTCCTGTGAGGACTTTTAACTTTCTGGCTGGAAGACACATTTCAGTCATTTATTTGTCCACTTCAGAGACAGTGAGGTGGTTAGTGAGAATTCTGGGCTTACTCCCACACAAAGACTGGCTGACCTGGATCATTTCCAACCAGTGTTGTTCTGTTAGAAGTCATCTTTAAGCCAGAATCTTGTCTCGTTAGAATGTAGAAAAGTATCAGCTGTAGAGTTGAAGGACAAAACAGAACAAACCCCGAGATAAAACATACTGTTGTCCACATGCATGCCAGCGTTATCTAATCACACAAAATAACATTTGTAAGTTCACCATGAAACTGTCTAAAATTTCTGGCTAGATTCTACTTCTCGTTCAGGTTTATTACTTTCTACGGAAAACTAATCAATTACAGAGCTAAATGTATCTATACAGTATAATGAACGACATGACAAGCTTTGCTAAAGAAGCCAACCAAGCTGCTTGGCAGCACAACCACAACATAATCTTTAGTGTGTGCAAGGAAATCCACTCTGGACACTGTCAAACATTTATTTACCCTGCATCATTCATAGCTACTGGAACAAAATAACAGAACAGTCCGCCAAAAAAACTAACTCATGTGGGGTATTTGCATAGCTGGTGAGTTTAGTTGAGTACAAATCTGCATTATTCATTATTTGTTTAGGAAAAGATTGAGTCTGAATAGTCTTCCACATTTTCAAATACTGATGTCCCTTATTTAAATGTCATCAGACTGCACATGGCAAACTCCTCTTGGCCTAAAATAAATTTGTGTATGATTGCAGCTTGGCATCTTTTCATCATGGCACCTTTTCGATAAATTTGTGCAATGTCAAATTTAGTTCCATACAGAACTGCATTAGGTTTGCGCCAAGATCTTGATTGATTGAGTTAGACCACTCCATAAAGTCTTCTCCAGCACATCCCAAAGATTCTCAGTGGAGCTGATGTCTGGACTCTGTGGTGGCCAAACTGGTCAGCTCTGAAGCTAGAACTGAAGCAACCCCAGGTCATAATACTGCCCCCACAGGCTCTTCAGACTTCGACATCACCGTCATGCTGGAACTGGAAAAGTCTGGACTAATCAGACCACCTTTTCCGTTACTCTCTACCACAGTAAAACCTTCTTCTTTTTCTTTTTTTTTAATTGGCCCCACCAACGACATAAGCTGACCAGCCATACCCATTAACTTAGTGAAACTTCTGTCATAAAACAGGGCTGGTACCTCTTCCACTCACAGCCATGTCCACCAGTGCATAACATACCAAACCAGTCACAATGGATGGGGTGAGCTTCATGCAATGCCTCAATACCACTATTTAAAATAACAAACATAGGTACACAATCACTAATAACACCTTGGATCATCAAGTTTTATTCCAAATCTGACAAGTCATTTACCAACGTTCCTACTCCACTGCATGCCATTGTGGATTCCTTTTGTTGATATTAACCAGGTTATTGCTCTTCCTACATCATATATTTAGAATCTCTGATTGATTGTACGTTTATTCAATGTAAAGCGGCAGTTTCTTCTGCTTCGGTTTGTATGCCGTAAAAACAGGGGTAGGCAACTCCAGGCCTCAAACTGAAATCGGTCTGAACTACTCAAACTTGAACCATTTTAATGCCGTTATTCTAAGTCCAACAACCTGCTTTAATCGATTAATACGAATCTTGTGGTTGATGGTGTCAAATGCTTTGCTGACATCCAAGAGGACAAGAACAGAGACAAGATCCCCTGCAGAAGCCATGAGAAGGTCATTGGTGACTTTGAATTTGAATAAATTGAAATCACTTATGATAATAACAATTACTTGTCCAAGTACTACAGTATAGCAGACTCTTACCTATTTGCTTTGTTAAATCCTGGGTGGTGTCTTTATCTTTAGCTAGGCACTGTACTGAGAGGTACTCTTTCAACTTAAGCATGTTTAATTATTTAGTACTCTTCATGTATCATAAATGCTGTTTATGAGCCTTTATTCCCACCCTGCTACATGAGCTGCACCCATGTTGCCTGACCAGTCACCTTAATTACTTTTCTCTTTGATAAGTATTAGTCTTTGCTCCTCTGGATTCACTTTGATTTCCAAGCCACTGGATAGGCATTAATCAGAGAAATGAAGCATGTGACATATTTACATTTTACTTTGAAAGAATAAAGCATAAAAACTCTTCTATTACATTTTATTTATATTCTTTTTTCATCTGATCTCATTAACCAGATCAGATATTTCCTCCAAAGTCTTGTAAAACAATGAAAAATCTGGACGCTGATAAAATGCAAGAATCAAACTCAGACGAGCCGCAGTGAAATGCTAAATGGGCTGTAAAATACACGTCTATTCAGCATTCATTTCACTTCCTCTTATTGCTGCATCTTTATCCAGCCAGGAAAGTCTATACAATTTAGCCCTTTTCTAAAGGCAGTGTAGTCAAGGATTTTGACTGGAATGCCCCCAGGGGACTTGAATGGTGGTCAGAAGAGATCATCTTTTGCATCCACTTAGTGGTTTTGCAGAGGAGAGACGCTGGCAAAGTGTCCCTGTGGAGACAAAGGTCATCTGTCTTCTGGATTTTCCCTTCTGACAGGAAAGAAAAATTCTGAGGATTGTAATTTAATGAAATTATGGGTAGAGTGAGAAATGAAAACGTGAAACATCTGGGCACCTGGAGGAGGCATGGATATGACATCCATCATGGTTAGAAAGGATGTTACACCGTGAAGTGTTGGCCTCCACCGCCCGGCTCAGCTGTGTGTCCTGAGGCATTTGTCTTTGGCACGGAGACGCACACACATAGATCTTCACCCGCTGAAGCTGAGGAGGCTTCAACTTAGTCATCAAATGTTTAGGATGGAATCCAAGTGAGTGGTATAAGGGAGTTATTGTTACAGTAAGGTAAAGGCAGATGAAGCAACCAGTATCACACACAAGCACACACTGTTTTCAACTATTCGCTCCTTCATGAATCACACACATACTGGAAAACTGAGGCTGAGCAGACAAACTGTATACACACTCAGGCCTGCAATCACTAACCGCTGGGGTTCTCCGTGAGGGTTTTTGGGGAGAGTTGTGGTCCCCTGTAGGAACTGAGCATAATTGTGACACCGCAGTCATTACTGCAAACTTGATTTGTGTTGTTACTGGAAAAATTAAAGCTTATGATTGCTATTGAGGGAAAGATCATTTCATTGGTCAAATAAACCCCAGTGGGCAGTGAGTTTTTTTTTGTCAGATGTTCGTGCCTCACACGTCCGTCAAATTATCTTTAGAATCTCTTCATCAGCAACTCCCATGAAGCTCAAAGAGTTTTTGATCTTAAAATTATAGTGTACCATATTAATGGTGTTAAACTAATTTTTTTTCTTCTTGATTCAGCTGAGCAGTCAATATTAAGGTTAGTTTGGTGTACTGTGGAAACCGAGACAGTGGTTAGCACTGCTGCCTTGCAGCAAGGTTTCTGGTTTGGATCTCAGACTGAATCCACACTTAATTTTAAAATGCACTTTTAAGAGACCACAGCTAGCTGCCTACGAGCCTGAAGCTATCCTCCAGTCGCTACCATGCTTCACTGTCTTCAGTGTTGTGGCTTGAATTCAGTGTTTGAGAGTCATCTGACAAACTGTCTGTGGCTCCTGGACCCAAAAGAGCAATCTTGCTTTCATCAGGCCTCAAAATGTCATGCCACCACTCTGTAGGTCAGTCAATGTGTTCTTTGCCACTGGAAACCTCTTAAACACATGTCGTTTCCTCAACAATGGTATCTTCTTGCTGAAAGCTTGTCTCCACATAGACGTCCTCTAATTGTTCCAGTACTCACAGGTAACTTTAGATCTTTTTTGATCACCCTGGAGATGATCATTGGTTGAGTCTCTATCCTCTCTATCCTTTCAAATGGTAGGTTTTTCTGGATTTGGTCGCCATTTTAATGCAACACCACGTAAAATTGTGCTTTTCAGCACCCTCTGTGGTTGAGAAGCACAATTTTGTGTTACCACAGTTGTAAATATTGTTGCCTTATCTCCCGGCTTCAACTCCACATCGCGAACACTATGACGAGTGCCGTAGTTGTACACTTTGATTGAGAGCAAGGAGACATGTCTTCCTGAATTGGGCACGTCGCTCTCACCAACTTATAAAGTGCTAGTAATTTGGAACAAAATGGCATCAGTGATTGGCAAAAGTGCGATTTTGTTATAAGTTGAACTGCCGCTAAAAGCACTTTGAATTGCCTTTGTGTATGAAATGTGCTACACAAATGAACTTGTCTTGCCGAAAAAGATTTTACAAAGTTTTTTTTTTGCTATATTGCTTTAAAGCTATTTTTAACTGAACAGTCTCATTTTTTTCTCATTTATGTTTTCCTTTTCCAATAGACTTCTTAATCAAAGTTTCTTGTTCTTGTACAGTCAATAATAGACCTTTCTAAATGACATCTATTTTGAATGACAAATATTTGATTATTACTCTCCAAGACATTTTATTAGAATAACATTTTTCATCCACAATATCAAGCTATATTATCTTTAGAATAGGATGTATTACGCTCTATTACCTCTAGAAGTCACTGCTGAAAGTCAAGTTCACCAAAAAATTGTATCTTTAAGTTTAAGTGACAGCTAGCCATTGACATCATAGATTACATCTCTGCTGTCAATCAAAAAAAACAAAAAAACAAACAAAAAACCTGCTCCTTATATGGCATACATTTGTGGAATGTTACCTGATGAGGTATACTGTAAATATATATATATATTCACCACCCATACAGATTATTTTGTGAAATCTGTCTATGGATGCCAAAACCATCCTCTGTACATCTCTGTAAATGTGTTGGGTCAACGAAGGTTGACTTGGTTTTGAGCCAGCCCCTAGTGGTACGTCCGGGAACTGTAATTTTCAATACTTCTGAGATTGTGATTGGCAAGTTTGGTGGAAGTCGCTGTGGTAGTAGTGTGGATGCCCAGTGAAACCGCAACAAGAGTTTCAAACTATAAAGCAACACAACGGAACCTGAAACCCCCTCCAACAAGGTTTGTAAAATTATTTTAGCAGTAGAAGGATAATAGAAGGAGTCACTTGCACTCAAACCTTTGGTGCTCGTGGAACAGGACCACTGAATGAGCAAAGAATCCTGAGCCACAGCAGTGGACTGAGTCTAGGGAATACCGGAGCACACAAGTACTTAGTGATCAGTTGCTTTTATTAGGCGCAACACGATTAACATTTTAACGCCCAAATGCAACGTTGAAGTCCACCGCTGTGGCTCAGGATTCTTTGCTTATTTTACCAGTAGTTCATCTTATAACAAGACAAATAGCACTTATACCACAGCCTGGGCATGTGTAAAAGTTGGTAAAAGTTAGTGTAAAAATTGGTAATGAACCTGACTGAAGCCTTGCCAGTTGCCCGGAGACAAACGTGATCAGACAAGATGCTTCTCCACATCTTTCTGCACTGCAAACAGATCCAGTGAACTCAAAATATTTGATGAAATTAATTACCTCAAAATATTTAGCTATGTAAAAGAATATTTGAAATAATTTCTACTTAAAATGAAGCTCAAAATGATACTCAAAATCTTTAAGGACGAGGATAAAATTAAAAACAATAATGTGAGAAATAGCCTAGGTGTTTTAAGAAATTACTACATTAGTCGGAAAAGTTCTTTAGTTCTTTGCGAATGTGATTAACATTAAAACAAATAATTTCAATAAACAAGCATTTTAAGTAATTACTACACTAAACTACACATTATTCACACTTTTTTGGGGGGGGAGTTGATGAACTGAAATATAATAATTTAACAGACAAATATTTTAAGTAATTATGACTTAAATTTTGGATAAGTTCAATGAACCCAATCATTTTGAAGACATTGTTAAAATTAACAAAACTGACACTGGAAACAGAGATAAAATAAGTTAACATATGACCATCTCTTCAGCAAATACCCCCCAAAAATAATAGGCCAAAGATAATAAGCCAACAAAAATAAAAAGCAAAAAACAATTAAAGATTATACTCTTCCCCTTCTGATCGTCTTAAGTTGGGAATACCAACAATGACATTCGGGGGGAAAAAAGAAAAAAGAAAACAGCAAAAAGAAAAACAGGTTACTTGTTCATTTGTCATCAGTAATTCATTTTTTTAGGTTAAGCAGTCTAGGAGGTAACTTCTTCAGGACATCCAAACCCATTATGATTTCTTGAATGAAATTAAATGTGTATGACACTTGCCAGGACGACCGATCCATGTAAAGCAAGGAATGAATGGGACCATGTATGGTGACATTATTAGTGAAAACCTCCTTCCATCAGCAAGGACATTGAACATGAAACATGGCTGGTCTTTCAGCATGACAATGATCCCAAACACACCACCTGGGTAACCAAGGAGTGGCTTCGTAGATCTCAACCCCATAGAAAATCTTTGGAGGGAGTTGAAAGTCTGTGTTGTCCAGCAACAGCTCCAGAACATCACTGCTCAAGAGGAGATCTGCATGGAGGAATGGGCCAAGATATCAGCAACAGAGGTGAAAACCTTGTGAAGACTTCCAGAAAACGTTTGACCTCTGTCATTGGCAAAAAAGGCTATATAAAAAAGTATTGAGATGAAGTTTTGTTATTGACCAAATACTTATGTTCCACCATGATTTGCAAATAAATTCTTTAAAAATCAGACAGTGTGATTTTTTTTTTCTCATTTTGTCTCTCATAGTTGAAGTGAAAATTACAGGCCTCTCTCATCTTTTTAAGAGAGAGAACTTGCACAATTGGTGGCTAATTAATACTTTTTTTGCCCCACTGTATGCTTATCAAATGCAGAATAAAATGTACTTTTTAAAGTTAGATAACATGGTCACTATGACATTCAGTGAAATATTGCTGCAACATGGCATCAGTGCCCCTACAAGTAAAATTAGGCAAAGAAATGTGAGTTGTGCTTCCTCACAATTGTTTGTGGCAAGTTTAGATTTGAATTAATTCAAGAAATTACAAAACCTCTTCCATTTACTGATGGAGGTAATTGCTCATTAATGACCTCATACTTTTGAATTAAAAAAAAAAGTTTTTCATTAATAAGGAACTTAAATATAGGACTTTAAGAACAGAAACATTATGCAATACTGAAAAAAACATTTCACTTTCAATCCATTATGGCCAAAATAAGGTGCCAACAATATCAACAGTGTCTCATTTGTTAAGATTTGATACACGGGCCAAAAGCTACATGCTTGGGTGAAAAGCCAAATTTGACCTATTTATGTCACTAAAGCTCCTCAGCTGTAAAAATGTAGTTTGGTAAAATGAATCATATTAGGGATGTAACAGTACACACAAATCTTGGTCGGTACGTACCACAGTTTTGAGGTTTCGGTTCTACAGTATAGGAACAAAAATGCTAAACATAAATTTACTTGTTTATTTGGAATGTTTGTAAACCAAGCTGTGATTGATGACCCTTACCCTGATTGTCTCTTCATTCCTCAGGTGAAGTGGGTGGAGTTTGGAGTTGGGGCCTAACTGGGAGCACCTGGGCCAGTGTTCCCAGACTATTTAAACCTGGCTGCTCCTTACATCCAGGGGCTGCTCATGCTTTTTCCCCAGCAAGCCGTCCCGGTGGTTTTGGTTGGGTTTGTTGTTTTGGTTGTGTGTAGTTGGTTTTCTTTTTCTTGAATGAGTTTGGTCGGTTTATTTATTGTTTTGGTACTCATCTGTTTTACTTTAGTTTGGTCCTTGGTTGGTATAATCTTCTTATTGGCTTAATAAACATTCCCAGGCTTAAAATCTTTGAAAACGGTGTCGCTCTCTTGTTTTTGTTTGTTTGTTTTGTCATGACAAAGCAATCACACATTTTAGTCAAATTATACTTAAAAACAAAATATAAAAATAAAATCAACTGTCAACTGAGGTGTTTTAAAATGTGCTTTGATTGGTTTCTCCATTGCTTAGAGAGTACTGTGAAGCAGTTCACCTCCAGGACACCAGGGGGCATAGTGTTTTTTTTCCAGAGACCAGCCTGCTATCCTGTCTGTGGTCATCAGATAAATAAGCAACAAACACACAGACCTGGCAACTCTGGTTATGTTGGACCTCCTTTATGGAACAGAGACAGAGAGATGGAGCTGGAAAATGATCAACACTGAGCAGGAAATGCTCCATAGTCAAACTTGGCTAGGGTCCGTTTCAGAAAGTGGGTTATAGAGAAACTCCATAAAAAATAAAGGGGTAAGCTGAATAAAAGGAGGCCCGGTTCTGCTCCAGGTTGGTCGGCTCTTCTCATAGCTGTTGCTACACCAAGTTGATAGCGGCAGCTAAATTCAAAAACATTGGCTCAAGCCAGCTTGTTTGAGCGCCATACACCACTGTATCAGTGTATCAGCCATACAACTGCAGTCATACCAGATTCACCCCCGAGCTTTATTACTGAAACTCTGTGTGACCACAAACTGCTATTTTTTCCTCTATTTTTATATCTAAGTAGTGGCTCTGTGGAAAAACTTGTGGAAACTTCCCCATGCACAGCGGTGTACTGAACCGAAGACAACAATCCGAAACGGTTTGTTTCGAATAACTATTTTGTTACACCCCTAAATTATATGACATACCCCCCACCAATGTGCAAAATGTGATGGTTAAGACTTCTCCCATTAGTGTGCAGCTATACAGTGATATGAGGTGCTGCAGACTTCAAGTGCAGCGCATATTTGAATAATGAGTGAGAATACATAAAAAGTAAGAAACAGTGACTAAATTCCCAGCTTTGCTGCTAGGCCCCCAATGGCGCACACCAGATATATGTATATAACTTAAAATTACTTGTGACTCCATTCGAAGAGTGGGCCAAGGACTTTGCTCACAGGTTGTGACAGGTTCCCCACAATAATGTACTTTTTGTGCAGTGCAAAGGTCATGTTCATAAGCCTATCAATTAAAACTATCTTTCACGGCCTTTGAAATTTCTTCAAAAAGTTGCAGTCTGAACTGTTCAGATCCTGTGGCTTTTTCTCCCTTGGGGAAGTTTGGCTCTGGGTGCTTTTTGTATGTTTGAGTGCGATGCCTCTCCATTAGCATTAGATTGGCTTCTTTTGCCTGAGTTAACTGCTACCTCTAGACACCCAGCTCTACTCAACTACTGACGACAGTTACCCATTTTAAAAGATAAGCTGGCCTGCCAAGCCAACCAACTACAATCATTCCCACGCTGTTTTAGACAAGGGTGCTTGCACTCTAATGCCTCAGCTTTTGCCAACTCCTCATTATTGGCATAGGCATTAAAACTAAAAATTACCACAGTCATTTTTTTCTAAAATGTTATTTTTCTGTCCTTTTGTCAGTTTTATGGGTGTTTCTGTGGTATGATATGCCATGTTTCCTGCCTCCAGTATGTGTTCCACATCATAGGAGAATGTTGGAACAGGGAATTCATTGGGCCGTCTTTGAGTGCGTTCTTAGGACTTGGTAGTCGATTCTGTAGGAGGGCTGTCATTTAAACTGTCTGGTCTTATGGCCTCAAGAAGGTCGTGAAGAATGTCAGGTAGGAAACCTGTGATGGGGTGAAAATGTCTCAGGCTTTGTCGAAAGACACAATCTGCCTTCATCCCACACTCAGGTGTGGCATCGTCATGCACAACACGCAGGGCAATCAAGTCATGGCTAATTATAGTTCTCCATCACAATCTTACGTGGTGTTGTTTTAATACCTATTAGTGTGACCATATCCTCAGCTAAGATCTTTCTGTGGGACATTTTCATGTTCTCCCTGTGTCTTAGTGGGTCTTCTCTGCTAAAGTCGAGAAACATTCATGTTAGATTGATTGTAGGAGGAAGCTGAATGTGAATGGCTGTTAGTGTTGACATGGCAATGGTGTCCTCTGGTTCCACGATGGCTGGGAAAGACCCAAACTCCCCTGATCCTAAACAGGATGATGCGGGTATAGAAAACGCCCAACGCTAGGCTTCAAAATTCAAGTTTTATTATGCACTAACATCTCAAGAATGTGGTTAGTGTGGCAAAACAGACAAACAACAATAATCTGTTACCAAAGCAAAACATATTTAAATGTAGAAATGTTCTACAGAAATCCACACAAGATGAGCCTTGCTTTTAAGACCAAACCCCTCCCCTCCCCCCCTAAAAAAAATTCTTCTTTTTAGCTTTCTCTTCAACCTATTTAATAATTTTTTTCCATTTGCATTACAGCAGTCAGTGCTTGTTGTTTCCACATTTATCTGCATATTACTCACAATAAACTGTAATTTAGATACTTTTCTAGACATAGTTTTAATTAACTTCCTGCATCGTGAACCAGAAAACGATCAAAACCCTTATTTCCATGACTGGATACCTGATCAGAGCATGAATACAGACACATATACACAATAACACATTCACATCCATATTTTTTTTTCACATGCAGACTAAACAGGAACACACAGACGCACAAATAAGCACATATATCGATCTGATGGTCTGTCTGCTCTGGTAATAGCAGCCAGGAGTCAAGTAATAGTTTCAGCAGTTATCTTTAATGATGGACACACACAGACTCATAAATCTGTGGAGCCAAACTTTTAAAGGCAGATAAATAATAATAATTGGACTGTTTTGTGCAATTTTGGTCTGAAATTATACATGTGATTTCAGATTGAACAAGGTTCACTTCATTATATCCACAACAATTCCAAATAGACATTTTGGCTTATTAAAGAACAGAACTTTTAGATCTATTTATATTCAGATAATATAATTAAAAGCATTACAAAAAACATTAAGGAAGTTCTCTCAAGTCAAGGTAAATCTTTGATTTAAACAGAAACAAACAGTTTGGTCCTTGTCGTTGGACCTTCCCTCCATTTCTTTGGTTGTTCAGGTGTTTTAACACTGTTTTTTTTTTTTTTTTAATCAGAAGAACTGAACAAGCAGATTTGTGTAATAACACAGAGCTGGAGTTTCATTTGTTTTTGGCACCAAAAAAAGACTTGATAAATGTCTGCTAAGTTTCCTGAAAAATGAGTAAATGTTTGAAAGTCAGTGGAAACAGGTCATCGTCAATTTCAATGAACCCTTTTTTTTTTTTTTTTTTTTAAAACCAGGTTAGTCTGACTGAGATCCAAGATGTTCTTTCTTTCATAAGCAGTTAAATTTATCCATTTTAGCTGAGAACTGGAATTTTAGAAACAATTTTTGTACAAAGGATCCCTAAAAGGGTTTATCGATCCCCTTATCCTTCTTCACTGTGATTGGATGATACAGAAAAGCCCTGACATCTGATTAGCTGTTTGTCAATACCGGAGCCAATCAGATTGCATGAATTGACGACGACATCAAAATGGATATAGTAAATTGAATACATTTATTACTGAAACAACAAATTCCATTGTCCTATATAGGACTATTATTATTATTATTATCATTATTATTACTATTATTATCATTATTGTTGTTTTGAGTGTGTTCTGATTTCCTGCAGGACAGGAAGCATTGTTGTTCTCAGTGTAAATTCATCAGCGTTGTTGACACCAGCTGAAGCTCTGCACCGCCATCTTCTGGATTTGTTCATATTGTGATAATTAATTGCACTGACATCACTGGATGCATTAAGGTGATGTCATCACAAGCATAGAAATAAACACACAACTGGCCAGTTCTATCAAGCGCAACAGACTTTACATTCTGAGAGAATTTTCAGGTTTTCAAAACCAATTTTCTGTGTTCAGTTAAGTCTTTTGTCCTGAAGTTGCACGTCTTTGTCGTGTTTATCTGTCTCTAAAACACATACAGTCATGAGTTTCTGTTTTAACATCTAAGACTGGGATATATTTAAATGGGCTGCCACCCACAACACTACAGACCTCCAGGGGTACACAGAGACTGTCCCTGCGTATATCACAAAGTGCACTGATGATGTAATTGGCACAAAGATCATCACTGTCCAAGCCAAGAAGCCATGGTTGATGGGGGAGGTCTACAGACCGCTGAAGGCCTGGAATTATGTCCTCTTTGGGCCTGTGGTGGGGTTTACAGACTACTACAGACTACATCCCCTCACTGCAGACCTGCAACAGCACCACCTCTCTTCTGAATGAACTGAACAACTTCTTCGCTTGCTTTGAAGCACCCAACAGCACTCCTGCACAGAAGACCCCACCCCCTCCAGGTGCTAACACTGCAGGATCAAATTTACTCACTTTTTTATGCAGCAGGTTTTTGCTTTTTCATCATTTACATTTTGTTGAAGAATTGACAACATCCAAGATCCAAGGCTGATGTTCACAAATGATTCACAACATGGTGGAAAGCCCCCTCCTCCTCCAACCATATTATTCTTTTTTGCCCAGAACAGAAATACAACTGAACGTCTGTTTAGAGACAAAATAACAGGTGGGGACAGTTTGACCCTGCAGGTCAACAGAGATTATGCAGAATCTCTTTCTACTCCTGCTTGCATGCATTCATCCTTTTATTCAAGCTCCACTCCACCTTGTAACAATCTCCTCATGCTGTGCATCAATTTATCCCATTCAGGGAGCGATTGAAACAAGATGGACAAGAAGGTGATTTATAAGGTACATGGCAACAAATTTGTTACAGTGATGCTTGCCACCCCCACCTAAAAAAAGGGAAGGAAAAAAAAAAAGAAAACCTTTACAGGGAGAGGCTCCTGAGTTTTTAGTGGGGTGCGTAAGACTTTTATTGGATGTGATGGACAGATGCAGGCCTGGGATTTGTGGCTCTGGCATGGACTGCTCATCCACAGGGAGACATTAAAGAGAAGAAAGAATGGAGAGACAGAAGAGGAGAGAGTACATGGTGAGGGGGAGGAAAAGGGGGAAATATGTCCAAAAGGGAAATAAACTGGAGGAAACAGAAAAGGGAAAAAAGAGTGCTGTGGGGATTGCTGAATTCCTTTCATTCACTACCATTATCTTAATGTCAAGCAAAAGAAAAGTGAGGGCAGAGAGGAGAGGTCCCCTGCATTCCTCTTTTGAGATTTGATTCTCAAACTGGAGAAAAACTGTCAACATCTTTAAAGTATTCTTCTAAAACAACTTACATTAAAACCTATAATACATATAGATGTAGAGGCTGGAGTTGTGAGTTATTGCACCCTTGTCCTTTCAGCTTTGCATAACACCATTATCCTAATAAATGTGAACATCCATCTGATTTATGAAAACTCGGAAACAGAATTTGACTCTCCATTTTATGCATGTTTGCTCTGAAAGCGTGACTTATCTTACTGGTTTGGCTAAATGTCAGTGAGGGAGCAATTTTTATAACGAAACCACAGGACCAAACCCTGAATTAAAGAAACTAATTTCAGATGGATTAAATTGCTGCCAACCCTTACTTCCTTGTGTCATCAAGTCAAGATTTATTTTATTTACTATTACACAACATAAAATTTGAAAAATGCACTAGGGGCCCTAATTCTCTGAAGTTACTGTGACAGAGAATATCTGATTAAATAATACACTGAAAACTCCTTTTTATTATTAATATTTAGTTAAATATAAAATATCATTCTTTTTGTATTACTATTTGTTGTAACATATTTAATATTCATGAGAATTTACTGACCACAAACTGGTGCAGAAGTCTCCAAAAAATCAGGTATTAAATAGGATACATTTGTTGTTATAAGGCTCAATTAAAGCACGATATTAAGAGATATTAGGTGACTGTTAGTCAGTGGTTCAACAAAATACATTGAGAATAAGGGAGAGTTTGTATCAGCCAGGAATTCAGCCACTTTGGGGAGGATTTAGATTTATGCCCCAGCCTGAATTCAGAGACACATTAAGTGGCTTTTGTTGTCATTGTTAGACCACTGTGTGATTTCAAAAAGCTCCAGCCAAAAGTAGAATTTTTACATTGTCAAATCACGACAGTAGAGGCACATTGTTAATACCCGTATATCCACATACGCGCGTGTTGGGGTCACAATCCTTCGGCTATACGGACAATAGTGTTGAACATGTGGAAAACTATTTCTATTTGGATGAATGAAAGCTTCATTGCACCAATGGGAAAGACTCAGATTGGTAGTAGTTTTCCCATCCAGATTTATGATACATTTGCATGAAATTACTGCAACAGAAGAATACAATGAATAGAGA
>JBAMYA010000011.1:434390-450698 GCA_037176975.1 Arrhamphus sclerolepis
GGTGGTTTGTCCCCTCCAGGTAGGTGGAGAGTTCCTGCCTCAGGTGGAGGAGTTTAAGTATCTTGGGGTCTTGTTCATGAGTGAGGGAAGGATGGAGCATGGGATTGAAAGGTGGATCGGTGCAGCGGCCGGAGTAATGTGGTCGTTGTATCAGTCTGTCGTGGTGAACTCTGGGTCATGACCGAAAGGACACGATCCCGGATAAAAGCGGCTGAGATGAGCTTCCTCCACAGGGTAGTGGGGCGCACCCTTAGAGATAGGGTGAGGAGCTCTGTCACCAGGGAGGAGCTCGGAGTTGAGCCACTGCTCCTCTACATTGAGAGGAGCCAGCTGAGGTGGCCCCCTGGACGCCTCCCTCGGGAGGTGCTCCGGGCATGTCCCACCGGGAGGAGACCCAGAGGAAGACTCAGGGCACGCTGGAGCGACTATGTTGCTCGGCTGGCCTGGGATCACCTGGGGATCCTGGGGATGGATGTGCAAGATGTGCCAGATGTGCGAACGCACATCTCAGTAATTTCTGGGAGGGATTTTTTTTTCTGTACGTTTCCTCTGGCCGCCTTTTCGGCCCTTCTTCCCGTGAATTCATGGTGGCAGCTATGGATAACACAATCGACGATATTTTAGGACAAACTTCAAGAAATTTGTCAACATTAAGCTGGAGGCCAATAAAAAGAAACAAGTTCAGGGCCAGTAGAAGAGCGAGGATGAGATGAATGGTTGGCATGGCCGCATGCTCTAAGAAGAAATTTTGTTGACTACATCGAAAGTGCAGGTTACAGTTTCGTTTACTGTTACCATGGACACCAATGTGTCATTTAAGCCACGATTTTATTTTTTCCTTGCAAATCAAAGAGTAGCTGTATGATCACAGATCACACATTTCAAATACAATAGTCATCCGGGAATTAATGTCTGTAAATTGCTATAAATTGCTGTAAATTTGGTCATTTGCTCATCCCGTCTGAATGTGCTCTTAAAAGCACAGACGTCAACGCGTATTTTAAAAGTTACTGCAGGTCTCCAGATAATACTAGTCCAGTGTGAATAGGACTGATGCAAAGAGGCGGACCGATGTAGAATTGGATCATCAGTATGTTCAGTCATGGTTTGGGAGAAGAGGCCAACTTGGATTTCACCACAATCTTTTCATGACGCTTTTTTCATACAGTGTACAGAAAGGGAACTTTTGGGTTTCAGATGGCACGGTGGAGTCCTGTGCACTCGTGCAGATGACAAAATTTACACTGAACAAGTGCAAATTATGCACTTTATCTGTAGTTGACCTTCTGATAGCTTAAAGTTGTAGAGTTAATAATGGCAATGTTGAAAGCAAACGACTAATCTTCATCTACAAATACCCGTATATTGGTTAAATGATGTGATTTACCTCCCCAGTTTTACTCAGACACTCCACAGCTTGCTGGTAGGTGAAGCTATGGAAATTAATACCATCCACTGCCAGAAGTCTGTCACCTGTAAATAAGAAGATCAAAACAATTAAACAGATGAAAGTTTCTAAGTCTGCATAATCTTCATAAGCAAGACATTTTACTTGTAAAACTATCAGAGTTTCCTTTTGTTCTTCCCTTTACATTCTGAATGTGACCTCACCTAACTCCGGGGCAAATAAGCGTAATAAACAATCCAGGCAACTGGTTGGAATATGTCCAGCTAACTTAAGTCATCACATGCTAGATATTTTTTAAGCAGTGTTATGGTTGACATGGGAGTCTGACGGGTGGTCTTGCTGACAACGAGGATGGGAGACTGCAAAAGTAAGACAACGCTTCCTAAAATAATGAAACATACTTTCAAATGAAATTGAAACGGATATTTCAGCAGTGGCGGCTGCTGGTCTTCCAAAGACGAAGCTCATGGTCAGCTTACATCATAAAATTAGTCAATTTATTTATATGTAAATCCAGACATGAATGTGAATGACAGGAGGTTGTTTTGTTTGGTTTTCCCTAATTTCCTTCTGTGATGCGCTGCTTGATAGTGGCAGACAGAAAAGTTAGAGCTGCAGCTTTTACTGTTTTTCTGTGGTATGGCCTCTCTCTCCCTCTCCTTCCTACATCCGATTGGGAAAGAAAAGTCTGTCTCACCTCATGTGTCTTTTAGTGTGCTCTTGGCCACTCGCTTTAGATTTTATCTGATTTGTGGGCATCAGGGAGTCGCTATCTAAATGTGGAAGAGTCCCGGAAGTTCCGGGAGACTTGGGATGTCTGTAAATTCTGCCCTCCGTTCCTTGTCAAGAAAATGGTCTGTGAACGAACTAACATAATATTAAAGTCCAACAAGGAAATGTTGAAACTATGTTAAACTGAAACAAATGCTACAACTGTGTTTTATTTACAGTGTAAAGTTGGAAATGTTAAGTAATTTTGCCAAGCAAATACAAAAAAAAGTGTTTGAATTTGTTTCTTCACAAAATCCGTGATGGGACTGAGCTCCCTATAAGTGACGGTCTATATCTCAAGCTGTCAATCAAAATGGACTCATCCTCCAATCATCATGCGTCCAAGTCAGCCCACAGCATGTTGTAACGTATTTGCACGCACTGAAATGTTAACACAACTGTACATATTTGACCATTTAATTTTTGACACTTTGCCTTGCAGTCTTAGAGAAACCACATCTGTATTTCAGCATGAAAAAACTCGCTTTAAGAAAATTCACTGCATACATTTAGAAACTAACATTTGGCAAATTTTGTATACACATGTGGGATAATGTTATTATATGTGACACTGCACAACCTGCATGTAAAATACCTGTATGTAAACGTCCGTCTCTCTCAGCAGCCCCTCCTGGAACGAGACTCTTGATGTAGACTCCTCCATTGGGCAGGTTGGTGTTCACACCCCCCTGAACAGTTGAACAGTCAATCAGCTTTGATTCACTATAGTGACATTGTGAGATAAAAGTTGTTTGGGGTTGTCATACTGAAAACAATTATACCAAACTGGAGCACAATGTTTTAATTTGCTTTTCAAAGCTTCTTAGAGGTCTTTGACTGCTTTCAGATGTACTCTACTACACTCATCATTATATAAACATTAAAGTATTTATTATGGCTTCATGGAATAATTATCGACCTCTTATACTCGCATCTTTAAGGTCACAAAAACTGATTTTGTTTGTGTCATCCCTTCTACCACTTTTAAATGCGGAAATAGAAGGTGGTTAGATATCAAATGCTGATCAGAGTGAGATCAGAGTGCCTCTCTCTCTAATCCTGTCAAAGTTCAGATATTAATCAGCCGACTGCAGCAGATGATTATCCTCCCCACCTGTCCATTCCTAATGTTCACTTCAAATTCTTTCATGATAACGCTTTAGTTGCACAGATATGGGATTTTGCAAGCTGATAATGAAGCCAGTATTTCCAACAGCAATAACAGGTGTAATAGCCATGCACAACATCTTTGAAATGTTCAAGATGGCCCAGATATTTACAAATGTCTTTAACTCACAGAGATGCTGATGCCCAGACTTCCCGATATCTTCCTGAGCTCCACCGTGATCTCCTCCGGCCTCACACAGTTCAGGGACGGAGACAGAGGGCAGCCGTCCTGAGACCAGCATAGACATTAATACTTCTGTGTGTCTGTGAGCATGAAAAGGCAATCGCACTTGAAACACGATTAAGCTTACCTGTGTCCCAGGGACATGTACTTCACGGGGGACGTGCAACCTGTTGCTGGCCTTTGGCGTCATCATAACTGAGACAATTTCATCGAGGCTGTCGTCTGCTGATCGTCCATCCATCACCAGCGTAGACTGGGA
Organism: Arrhamphus sclerolepis; assembly: GCA_037176975.1. Lineage (NCBI taxonomy): Eukaryota > Metazoa > Chordata > Actinopteri > Beloniformes > Hemiramphidae > Arrhamphus > Arrhamphus sclerolepis. The sequence continues at coordinate 438,180 of JBAMYA010000011.1, forward strand.
CTCGTATTTTCTTAACACAGGAGAGCGAACGCTGTTGGGACTGAGGGGAACTATGGAAAAAAAGGATAAGCACCAAAATGTAGTTATGTTATTCTACGTTAGATAGAGTATAGAATGGATCTAGCGAACGGAAACCAAATCACCATCCAGACTTAGACTAGTACAGACAATACTGGCTACCCTAATAGATCAGACCCACATCTGGACAGATGTGGGGTCTTAAAATGAACCACAGGGCTTCCTCATCCAGTGGTTGGCACTAATGGTTGTTTCTCAAACTGCCTCTGGACGTCGTTGGTTAGCACAACAACCAATCAGGAATGAACAAGGTGACGTATTCAAAGCAGCGCAAAAGAGTCAACAGGAGAATGTTGTGGGGAAGAGTTTGATGGTTAGAAACATCAACATAATGAATATAGAATCAAATGTTTGTTGTCATTTTTGCAAGCAGAATTTAAGTATAACCATAAAAAAGTAACTGTTCTCAGAGAGATGTACATAATCAAGTTCAGCCAGCGTGCTGAATAGCTTTGTTTATCGTCAGAGCAAGTTTACCAGATGTCTCTTCCTTTGTAAATGAGATGTTGTTCTGTTGTTATTGTGTTAAGAGATGCTCTACAAGAGAAGCTCTACAAGAGATGCTCTGCAAGGATAGACAGATCTGACTGGCTCCTCAAGACATTTGGGCGTTGTTAATGAGCTCTAACGGAGGGCTGCTAGACGGACCTGCTGAGCAAGGTACAGCAGTAACTATTATACAAACACACATATACAAAGACGCAACAATGTAATATTATTATTAGTAAAATGTCAAGTATACGTTTGAAGTACTCCGTTACGATTTTCCTTCTTTTTTAATCAGTGTTTGTGTTGGACAAAACATAATGTGAAAATAATCTACCTCTTGGAAAAAAGACCAGTGAGCGCATTTCCCAAACGATATTTATCTTTCTGAGTCAGAGTTTTATTGATTTAAAAGGACAGTTCTTTAGTTCTAGGAGTAAATAACAATAGAGCTAAATAATACCAGAAACTTGAAAAGAAGAGGCGACTCACCAATATCACACTCAAAAATAAGAATGCATAGAGCTCAGCCATACTTTCATTACACACACAGCAACCACACACCCACATGCACAGCACCTTTTGGCTGTGAGATAATGAGCTGCACTTCCTCAGGACTGTTCTTCATGACCTCCGCTGCTTCACTGAAAGTGACGCCCTCCAGGCTGACGTGGTTCAGAGAGATGAGACGGCCACCTGACGTCAAAGGTCACAGTGAAACGCTTTTGTTCAGTAACAGAAGATTAAATGAGCTGTGAGATCCCAGGAGCCCCAGAAACAACTGCAATGTCATTTTTGTCCAATTTGCTGCATTTCTGAGACGAGCAAATAGTAAATAAGTAAATCAAATAGTAGACGTTAGAATGTGTAGTTACTGTAGTGTTTTTATTTTCTGTGTGTTGGTGGTCTCTACCTGCTCTGATGCGACCGTCCTTATCGGCAGGCCCACCAGGTACAACGGAGGCAATAAAGATGCCCAAGTCATAGCGCCCTACTGTGTCCTCTCCAACCATCACTATACCTGCATCAACACAAATCACAGGTGTCATTAAAATACCTTCAGCACGTCTTGATTCGTTCATTACTAACGATTTGTTCAAAACTTACTAATGCATGTACTTTCTGATTGGTTCTGAACCATTGTGTAGAGCTATTCCATCCACAGTGGAGCATTTGTTGATTATCATCCTTATATACACCATTTTATAAAAAGAAAAAGAAAATAGGTTTTCACTTTATGCCCTGCAATCAGCTTACCTAGTCCAAGTTTGGGGTCTTTCTTTAAGGAAACACATATGACTTCTCTCTCTGATGATGTTCCCAGCTTAGGTGAAGTTTCTGTGAGACAGAAAAGTGGAAGAACTGTTAACTAATGCCTACAACAGGTTTGTTTTTTTTCAGCTTTAAAGAGACATGAATGAAATACTGTTGGGGAAACCACTATCTGACTGCTGTTGAAGGACTCTAGCAAATGTGGGTTATCGTCTGTGGAAACTGCTCCGTTGTTTTGTACCTCTGGCTGCCGGGTATCCAGACGGGGCTTCAGATCCACTCCTCTGAGAGAAAGCTGGGGATCGCATACCAGTGCTGCTACGCTGGCTGCTGGAGCACATGCTGAAAAAGAAGCACATTAAAGGGAATTATTCTCTAAGAGTACTATTTTTAACAGGAATGGTTAGTATTGTGTTTTGGGGTTTTATCGCTCCCTGCTTTTCTCAGAATTCTTCCTCTGTTTTGTTTCCTTTTGTTCCTGTGCTCTCTTAGTTGATTTTTTTCTTCACATATATCTTCCATTATAACCCTCTTTGAATATGTATAAACAATGGCATGCGCAGACGTTTTGAAGGGCAGGGGCAAAGGAAAAAAAGGGCACATACAGCACGTTCTCTGCACTGAAGAGGGAACTAAGTTCACGTATTTTCGAGGATACGTTTGACATGTTTATATGTTATATAAATGGCACATTATATAGGGCAGTTTAGTGTGGTTTGCCAACCAAGAGGGCACTTTAGCACACGTTTTTGCCTCACAAGAGAGCACTTTAGCGTGCGTTTTTGCCACTCAAGAGGGCAGTTCTATTTTGCTAACCAGTAAGGCACTTTAGCATGTGTTTTGGCTCCCAAGAGGGCACTTTAGAGCACTTTTTTCAACAATTTGGCCAAGGGGGCCCCCGTTCATGGCCTCCGTAAACCTCCGTAATCTCTGATGCGGTTGCAAAAGTCCTCCGTCTGGTCTTTTTTTTTGTTATGTGCCTCATGTTCTATACCTTCCATTCAGGGATAAAGAAATGTGTTATTGAACTGAATTGAATTAAATTGCAATGTATTTTGGAGAGAACGTATATGCTGTGCTAGCATCCAGTGCTAACATTGAGTCGATATAGCGGCTGCTATCAGCAGCGACTAAATTCAAAAACACCAGCTCGAGCCAGCTTGTCTGCCAGCGACACATCACAGCCACACAAACGCAGTCATACCAGATTCACCCACTTCCTCCCAAGCTTTATTTCTGAAACGTTCGTCTCTGTGTGACCACAAACACCTCTATTACTAGTTTATACTCCACAGTAATGGAGGTCTGATCATAGACAAATTCAAGCCTCCTATTATTTCATTGGCTAGAGCTTTCTGCCTAGCTGCAACCTGATTGCTCAGTTCAACTTTTGTGAATTCCCCATGTTAAAATAACAGTTTAAGTCACACTTTGACACCCACCAATTTTTTACTGCATCGAACACGAAGGTTATAAGAACAAACTTCAGATCTAATATATCACCGACCTTTACATGCATGCTTTCTAAGGAAGAATTGGCATTATTTGAGAGATCTCAATGACCTGCACTCATAAAAACTGGGCCAACTAAATACCTGTGCTGTTTTACACGGGCTTCAATTCTGGCTGCAACGTCATCACACAGTTTGGTCAAAGACTCTTCTTGAGGTGTGGTCAGACCGCTGTCATCTTGTGGCGTTTCTGAACACGAGAGGGACTTGAGCTGGCTGCTCTGTGCACGGCACACTGCAGCATACTGCACAATGTTGTCCTCTAGACAAAGATGCAGAAGACATCTGTCATGAAATTACAGAGAGTAAGCTAATCGGAGACGATTAATGTTGCATATATGCAGACCGGGTGATATCATTGATGTGAGACTGAAATGATGCTGCAGATGACACCCAGACTCTTAACCTGAGGGAAGGGAGAAACTGGGGAGCTGTCAGCAAAGACAGAAAAACCGTCAACTTTGCATCATTTATATTTTGTTCCAGTGAGCAGGATTTCTGTTTCTTCACTGTTTAGTTTTAAGAGGTTAACGGTGAACCAGGATTTTGTTTAAGATAAGCAGGTGTTGAGGGAGGAGGGTGGGTGTGGAGTTTTGTAGCTAGAAAGGTAGAGCTGAGTGTCATCCATGTGGCAGTGGAAATGGACATTGAATTTGTGTAAACTATTGCCAAGGGGGGAAGAATGTCGATGATAAAGAGAAGAGGCCCGGGACATACCCCCGGGGCACACCTGATCTAACAGGGAAGGGGTAGGATATGAAGGATTTGAGTTAGATGAGGTGACAACGGCCTGAAGAGTACTGAAACCAGTCAACACTTGTAATTTGATAAAGTCGTGAGTAAGTTGAGAACTGACACCTACACATCAGAATCAGGCTGGAAGGATTAAAGGTGGAATTACTGACCTGAGACCAGGTTGTGGCTTAGCTGGCGGGAGTACATCTCATTATTAAACTTGTGCTGTGCTGAACAGATCTTACACAGGTATTGGGCTACCTTGGACCTCTCTGTGATGAAGGTGTACTTTTTCTTGCTGCCCCGACACTCTATAACAAATTTACGCTTCTGCAGAAGCACAAAGCAAATGTTTTTGAGACATGAAAAGACACACAGAAGAATAAAACCCGCATGCATCAACTATTCACTCACATTAGAGGAGATAGTTGCTGTCTCCCTCCAGAAGAAATTCTGAGCTGTGGATTTGCAGCCATCTTTAACCTCGTAGACAATGACACCTTTGGCGCAAACCCCAAGGATGATCTCTCCATCTAAAAGCTTTTTCTCTCGCATCACACGGTGGAAGAAGACACCATACTCAGGCAACTGCTGACACACCTGCAGGGTCAAACCAAAGAGAAGTCGTGGTTAGAAATCGGAGGTCAATTCATCATCACTTGAGTAGTCAGACTGAAGAAAGCTTTTCTACCTTAAGGAATTCAAGCTCGGATTCATCTGCGAGCATCTGAGCGTTGTTGCTATGATGTCGCAGCAGGTCCCCCTGAATGTAAGGCAAGGCACGTTTCTCCATCACACTCTTGGAGACATACTGATCAGGCCGATAGTAATTCCTACCATACACCTAAACAGAACAGATTAGAAGCTTTAGTTACCATTTGTGTGTTCTTTGAATCAGCTGAATCACAGGAGCTTTAATCAAGCATCGTGATAAATACCTAGATACCTTCTTTCCACTGCAACACTGAAATGCTTTCTGCCACCCGTGGGTGTGCTTGCAATGATGAATACCACTCAATCTGTTATATGGGTTCCTCTAAGCCTCAAATACATAATATTCTTTCTCTGACTTAGCCCATGTTAAGTCAGAGAAAATGACCTTTACTTATGTCATCAAAAAAGCTGATTTAACGGATTATACATTGTAGGGGGGATAGAAAGGATTCAGTGCTTGGCCCATTTTTTGGGTCAAGTCAGGCTTTTCAATTTCTTTTAAAATATAATAAATGTGAGTTACTCATTTAAACTATTATTATTATTACCATTATTATTATTATCATTATAACTATTATTATTTTTTTTTTTTAATGTACAACCTCAGGCATGCAGTCTCCGTACTCTGTCTGCAGGGCCAGACCTCCCAGATACAGTGCAGTCTCTTCATGGCAGGACAGCCTGTCTTCTAAAAGGTCTCTTCTAAGCTGAAGGTAATACTGGTGACGAGTCTGTTTGTGCCTGATGGAAGAGAGTACACACATTTTTAACTGGTACTTTGTCTCATTATCATGGCATAATAAGTCTTCCTTTCTCTGCAAGAGGACAAAGTACAAAGGGAGGCATCAGGAGTGTCATCCCGACACTCATTTAACAACTGTAGTAACTGATTCAAGTTGAAAATATCAGATGGAAAACAGGGTAGCAACCGGGTCAGCACTGAAAAAGCAATGGCTCCTCTAAGTAGTTAGTAGCAGCTGAGCATCAAAACAGACTTGACATGTGGACGGTCACTTCTGGGATGATTCTGATGCAGGAGTTATACTGGCTTGTGCAGATGTGGACAGTTCCCGTTATAGTTATCTTGTGTACTCAATGGTCCAATAAAACCTAAAACAATTGTTGTTGGTCAGGGTTGTGCAGTTGTTAGAATTTGGGTCATGCGGTTAAAAAAAAAAATGGAGAGTATGCGACTGACTGATCAGTCATACATTCAACCTCTGGTGATTAAATGTACGTCACACACTGACGAACCCTTGCACACTCGCAATATACAAAAGTGTATTACTGGCTTAAACTATACCGGAGTGCTTGTGAGGCACTAGAGTGGAAGCAGTTCACAACTGCTATTGCTGAACACAGCGCTTCTGTGCCCAAAGACCATGTAAAGATGGCAACTTGATCACTGAAATCAGGTGTGATCAAGTGAACCTTTTCATGTTTTTAGTCATATGCTAATCCTGAGAAACCAGTTCGTTTCATCATGTGTTGAGATAACTGGACTGAAAAAGAATAATGAACTAAGTTTCTTGGGATCAAACAGACACCCCATCCCCTGATCACAAGACGAAACATAAAAAAAAAAAAAACTTACAAAAGAAGGGAAATATCGTTGACATAGAATTTGATCCTGAAGAAAAGGACAAAGGTGGTTGAAGGCACTTTCTTCCAGCTATCTGGAGCAACTTTGGAAATCTTTGTATCATTGTCCACAAAGAAAAACTCGTTATCTGAGCAGAGAATGAGGAAAAGACAAAAGAAAAAAAAATGCAACTTGATTATGAAAAAACTCACTAAATAACATGTCAAAACAAGTTACCTCACAAACCTTCATACATAGTTGAAAATTCCGTTTGCCATTAATATATGTTGATATGTTAATTTAGGTTTTGTTACCGTCAATATAAGCAAGGCCAAAGTAGAAATGTTCCACGAGGTTTGAATGAGCCACTATCATGTCAAAGACGTCTCCTCCTCTGGATTTCACTTCACATTTGACCAGTATGCTCTGTCCATTTGGCATCACCACACTAAGCTCTCTGTAGGCAGCTGAGGATTTCCCTTTCTTTGACTGTATGGAAGAGACGAGGCTGTATCAAAAGATTAATACTGCATCCTAAATGCAAGACAGTAACTGCAACAACACAGGGACCTCACTCATTGATCTCACAATTCATAGCCTGGCCAGTCATCTTAAATCTTTTCCTCTGGTTCCTCTGGATTCAGCTTTGGTTTTCAGGAAGCAGTACCAATGGATGCAGAAGAAGCCTCCATTAGCACGCTGTTGGACAGGCATGCAGTCCATCACAAACATGAACCATGTGACTTACACAGAAAGAAAAAAAGACATCCCAAAATGGTGAACAGCGGAGTAGGAACACGGGTGAATTGAGTCTTGGAGAGTTGCTGCAGTCATCATCACAGCCTCACTTCATTGCAATTACTTTGGTACATTTTATATCAGTGGAAATGGCTGCAAAAGGGAGGGGTACCAGACAGGCAAAGTGAAAAGGTATGACTGGCCAGGCCACACAATTACATTTCTCTCAGTTGACTATCTATCTACATATATGTATTATTTTTCTCCTTTTTTCACCAATAACTCACCACAATGGACCCGGGAAGCTCCAAAACAACCAGAGGCTCATCCAGCACTCTAATAAACTCAGGGCCCATGTCCTACATCAGAAATATCAAGGGACATGAAGGTGTGTTGTCAAACTCATCTAACACATGATTTTGACAAATTATTTTGATTGTTGTTGAATTCTTATTGGATTTCATGAATCTATACAACCATCGTAATAATCCGACTCGCCTTCATTTTCTTGTCATTCAGGCTCGTCGTGGACTCAAACTGGGTGAGGGATCTGGAGTTGGTGTTTCGATTACCATCCAAGTATGGACTACAGGGACTGCGGTTCAGATGCTGCCAGCTAGTGAAAGTCTCTCTGAGTCGACCAGCAGTGGGAATCCTGGGAAAAATGAGTTTTCTGGACTTGTCACTCAGAAGATAAAGGCCTTTGGTCATACTTTCTTTTTTTAAAGTATTCTGGAAAATCTGTTGAGGATCTTTTTTCTGTCTTCATTGTCTCTTTTTCCACACAATTCACTTTTTTTTTTTATTTAGTTGAGTGACAAGTGATCACAGTATGATTTCACAGTGACTTTCATTGTACTTTGATTTAAAAAAAAATGTAAATGGGTGCTCATGTATTATATGTCTAAAATTTCAGCTCTAAGACCGTAAAAATATGTTTGGACATCATACCCTGTGGAATCAGTAGGATAAGACACTCCTGAGTATGTTCTGGGGATCTTCTTCTTCAGCATCCATGAAGAATTACTAAAAGAGCTCCCTAAAAAATTAAAAAAAATACATTGGTGTATAAATGTTTTAATTACAATAAAACATTTGGCTAAACAAAAAGATAACAATGCAAGACTGTGCTGTAATTTGTTATAGTTGTTTTAATATTTTGAAAAATATTTTGCTTATTGGCTTTCTTGTACAGACTTGAATGGTAAAACTTATCCTGTTTTATTTGTGTAGCGAGATTAGCTGGCATTAGCTTGTTAGCTTAGGTTAGCTTAGTTTAAAGTCAGAAAGCAGAGATTTTCAACCGCTGGTTAAAAAAAACCAAACTCACTAACATAGCTCAAACCATATGTCTTTTGTGAAATTCTAGCATTAAACAAGTGGTATCAGGTTCAGATCAGTCTTTACTGTACATAAATTAAAGTGGCATGAAAAGCTACAAGCAGCTGCCATGAAGCCTCATGTTGCCATTGCAAAAAGGGATGATAGGGGATATAAGGGATGAGCTAGACTTAAGACCTCTTCAGACATAGTGCTGTTTTACATTAATCTTGCCTGAATTACACTCTTGGTGCTTTTCTTGAACAATTTGCGTACGTATCACGTTCAACACGGTTCAGACTTTTGGGGCTTGTTTTGGGGCTGAGCCCTGCCCGACCTCATGGGTATAAGCGTTTGCCAACAAGCCCCTTCCTGGTTCCAGGGTAGGTCGCATGAATCTAGTAAGTGAATCATATACTTACAAAGAAAGAGAATGATTGGATATATGAAGATATGGCAGTTCTGTCAAGAATGTTCATCTATTTATTTGAGCTTCATGGGTTAAAAAAAAGCTTTTATCGTGTAGAATGTTGGGTGGCTGGGTACAGTAGCCAGTAATCAGCATCATCTGTCATTGCTCACACAAGTTGTGCTGATTCTCAACCTACACCAAAAGTTTTGGTGAAAAGAAAGCAATAATGTTGAGATGGCTTGAAGCAGCACAAGGGACTTTTTTCTGTCTTAAAATATCAGTTTCAATATCATTTGAAGGAATATTTGATTACTTTAAGAACGCATAGTCACACATCAACGATAATAAGACTGAGTCACAAAGACATCTGGCACTGGTGTCTGAGAGAAAGTAATGATGAAACAGAAAAGAAGAACGCAACCAAGCAAGAGACCTCCATGCTTTATAATGAGTACCTGCTGAGATAAAAACTGCAAAAGTTCCTTTTTGCTGCTCTAAATGTAAATCGAGATGTGTCTCTATAACCTGATTTATGTTCTGTGTAGCAGCTACGAGCATTAGCTACACACGTCCCCTATGCTGTCTCTGCGTTATTGTTTGTGTAACTCTGTAAGTACACCAAAAAATACTAGACGGCAGTGTGGGTTATGTTTCTGCACTTTCTGGAAATAGGTCAGGTCAGCCGCAGTGTTTTTGATGGAAGCAAGAGCTTACTTTAGCTGTCTGTTATCAAAGTCGTGGATTCGAACAATGTGGAGGTAATTTGGAACAACGTAGTAGCAGCTAATAAAGCAATAACGTGCTGCTTAAAAACACATAACATTTTCAGAAGTGTTTTTATTGTCGTTGTTGTTGTTGAAAACAGTGGTTATACAGGTTTTGAATGTGGGTGTTTGAGAGGCACCTGCTCTCTTCTCCGACAGAATCTTTTAGTGGAACATAGTTGCAGGCCAACTTCTACCAGAAAAAGACAGATACTAACAAACCAAAAGGGAGATTCATCTCTTTTCATAGCATGTTCTGGCATAATTCATTCAATCGATTCCTCAAGTATACTTGTATATTTGAATAAAAAATAGTCCAGCTATGTGGTCTGTTAATGCTACAACCATAGTTTGACGTCAATGTGCATGTACATGTAGTGATGCAACTGGACCTTTTCTCTTAACTACAGGCAGAGGGTGAGTTGACACAACTGTGGTATTGATCTTTTCATCTGTTTGTAAGAAAGCCAATAAGTACATTTCTGCAAAAGTCAATTTCTAACTCTCACAATAAGAATAATTTTCTTACTGTGTAATCTGTCCCTGACCATCTGACTGCGATCAGTCAGCTGGGATCCGTTTTCAGTCACAGACACATGATCAACCTGCAAAGTATTCAATGTTTAGCTCAAAGAAACAAGCATAGATTTTATGCTAATCATTAGGTAAGCTAAAGCACTCAAAGCTGAACTCAAGCACCACTTACTGAGTTTCTGTAGACGTCTTCGACCAGCTGTCTGACGAGCCGCTCAACAGGAGGCAGCATTGAGGTTTTGTGGTGAAGCTCACAGGTCTCCAGCACCGATAGCAGATCAGTCCTCCTCATCACCACATCCTCGCACATGCTCAGGAGCAAACCCTCCAGCTCAGAACTCATCTGCACTGGCTGAGAAGAAATGGACAACAGCAAGATTGGTGCTGTGCAAGTACTGAGAATCTGGAAGAATGAGGATGAGGAAGACATATAAGTGGGAGGAAGGTACCTGGCTTTGAGGTAGATGATAGTCAAGACACCAATAAAGAGTCATCCCCAGTGAATACACAACCATCTGAGGAGGACATACACAATTAAGGTTTTCTTTTTTTCCATTTTAGCACTTTAGAACTCCTTGAAAACAACAAAGCTAGTTTTTCAGACCTTTTCTGCAGCAGTCCCGGTGGAGGCAGTGTGACCCTGTTGCACCTCAGGAGCTGTGAAGGAGGCCACGTCTTCATATCGTGCACAACTCTTGAAGGCTAGACTACCATTGGCTGACAGTAGCACTGAGCTTGGGCTCAACACGCTGTACATATTACCAGAACCTAAACAGAGAACAGACCACATAAAAAGTTGGGGTGTGTGTGTGGTTATTATTTGGACCTCCATCTCTTTGCTTCGTTTACACCAAAGTCTCAACTGAGAAAACAAGTAGAAGTAGGTTATAAAAGGGAGATAAGTGGTCACCCCTTTTGGAAATGTCCAGTAAGGCGTCAGCGGTGGCGAGTAGCAAACACCAGACTTCATCCTCCTCCAGTGGTGAACCCCGGGCCTCCAGCACCTCTGTCAGGGTCACAAATGTACCCATCCTGGTGGGACACACATCAAACACAAATATGTAGGGAAAACTGGAGTGGGAAATCAACAGGTGCAGTGGTGCATCATCTGCGGTAATGCAGACTATGTCCTGGTCCGCTGTGGTGAAAAAGGGGCTGCGCCAAACAGCAAGGCCTGTGTAACCAGTCTTATGTTCTTACCCTCACCTATGGTCACAAACTACTACCGAACGAATGATATCTGAGGCTTCGATTATTTTCCTCTGCAAGGTAGCTGGACAAAGTTATGAGGGAGACATAGGTTGAGCTCTCTTTGCTCAAGCTGCTCGCCTCTCAAAATGTATGAATAAGGTTGGATAGACTGAAATCCAGTCTCTATAGTGTGTTTAATGCACCTCACGAACTTTCTTTCAGTATAAAGAGGTGTTTACTGCTGAGCGTGGAGTGCAAGTAAGTAAGTAATTAAGTAAAATTTATAAAAACACAAGGCAACAAAAACCATAAAACAGGTACACAATGTCCATAAAAACACAAAAACAAAGACAACAATACTAACAGACAAACAGTCAGAATATAATTATGACCCTTTACTAAAAGCCTACATGTACAGGTATGTTTTAAGATGGTTTTTAAAAATGTCCACAGGAGTCTCTCAGGTCCTGTGGAAGACTATTCCAAAGCTGGTGCAACAGACAACAAGTGTAAACATACTAGATGCAAATAATTTTGCTTAGTAGTTGCATTGAATTTTAGTATAATTTTAGTGTAAGATAAATAAATCACCATGTATTTGCCTAATTTACTTGTTTTTGGATAATGATGTTTCTATTGTCTGTCGTGTTGAACTTCTCATTTATAGCAGGCATACAGAGATAAAATGCAACACACCGCTCTTCATAGGTCATGTTAGTCATCGATTTTACCATTATCTGGTTCTATAATATAGCAAATGGTGGTGAAATATTGACCCCTTGAGACTTTAACTTCATTTTGATTGTCCACCTGAGACAGATCCTCATATTTGGCAATAGCTCCAAAGCTGAGAGGCTAAACTGAACAACCTTTGGTTCACTGAGTCGTCTGGTGAGTTTGAAAAGAATGTAAATCATATGCAAGGATTCAGGCGCCCAGGTCTCAAAACAAATGAACATCCATGGGAGATTGTGGTCCGTTAGATAGCTCCCTCGTCATCATCCAAACTCCAAATGAAAGATTGTTCAATGGAAATACGGCACCACAACTCCAGCAGTCTCCTGGACAGAATCAGCGCCTCAGATCTTGGCCCAGCACCTTAATGAAACAATAGGTGGAGGGGGGGGGGGGGGGGGGGGGGGGGGGGGGGGGGGGGGGGGGGGGGGGGGGGGGGGGGGGGGG
>JBAMYA010000011.1:463966-490298 GCA_037176975.1 Arrhamphus sclerolepis
GGGAAGTCTGGATGTCCCTGCTCAGGCTGCTACCCCCGCGACCCGGCAACGGATGAAGCGGAAGAAGATGGATGGATTGTCTCTCTCACCAGTTCTACCTGGTGCCTCGCCGCATCTCTGGTGCCACCCTGTGGCTGATGAAAACTGAACTGTGGTTTGTGTGATGAGTGACAGCAGAATATATATTTGAGTTGCAACATAATTATTCATTCTAAAATGAGTTTGCAATTTCCCGTTAGTTGCTACTGATTTCTTCACAGACTTGTGGACAGAAAAGAAATGAGTACGAGTGATTTTACCGACATCTTCTGCTCTGTGTTTGCTGAAGTGCTTTTAAATGTTTTCTGTAATCTGCTGGCTCTGTGTGAACAATTTTAAAAGCCCGTTGGCGTTCGTACACGTATAACTCAGTACACCTGCTTGGCACAGAAAGAGTTTAGCCAAAAGACTGGTTTGGAACCAGTAAAGTAATGTTTGAAACGGTAACAAACAGTGCCAACAACAAGAGCAACACTGGCTAAGAACAGTTTTTTTTTGGCTTTCAGTGAAATAATTAAAGTTTTATCTTAATCTTTGGGCCCCAGTATAACTCAAAAATACGGAAAACTAAAATTACAAGGATGAGACACTTCCGGAAAAACAAGAGGGTTCTGCTTCAAGTGGAGTGATGTTAGTGTTAGTGCAGTTTAACATCCTCAGATGTCTTCTAATTGCTCAAATCCCCGTAGGAACACAAACTGTCTGGACACCATGAACTTATATGGAAAAAAAATCAGATCTGTCTTATATAGGACACAGGTACAATTCTTGCTTTAGGCTTTTTAAATCCTGTACTTGTTGATTCTGTAAACCAGGAACATCACATGCACAGCTACATCTTTGAGCCTTCAATCATGTGAACGTTAAGTAATACAAGCTTATCACGACCCCTTTAGATTATAAAACTGGCTGAACTAAGTGTCATTTCTTCTTGATGCAAACCTTCAACTTGTGTCTTGTATGTGCTAAGAAAGAACCAAAAATATGACTGACATGAGTGTTGACCTCTTTCAGTTCTCACCTGTGACTGTGAAATGCTCAGTGTTTTTTGAGCTAGCTGTAAATAATTATGATATTTAAACTCATACGACAATTTCCACGTCACATATAGCTTAAGTATGAATGATTATGCATAAAAGAAATGTTAAAATGTAAAAAGCTGAAAAGTGCCTTTATGAAACATTCATATAAACTTGGAATTTACATTAGGTTTAATAGTTTCAGTTTTCAGTTCAAAGGCGAGCTTCAGCAGCAAATATAGAATATCCAGTACTCACATATTTGTTGCTTCATATTCCATCATTTCTGTCTTTCTTTCCTTCAAGTGTCTGTCCATCCATCCATCCATCCATCCAGATAATCCTGCAGGGTCATGGGGGCTGCAGGAGCTATCCCAGTTGTCAACACGTTGTCAAGGTTTCTTCCCTAGAGGGATTTTTTTTTCTTGCCACCGTTAAGCTTTGCATGTGCTCGGGGGTCATGTTCAGGGTTTCTCAGAAGAACTAGAGACAATTTTGTTGTAAATAGATGCTATGTAAATAAACTGAACTGAATTGAATTGAGTGATAGTGAGTGTGCCCTGCGATGGACTGGTGACCTGTCCAGGGTGTACCCCTGCCCTTCGCCCAAAGTGAGCTGGGATAGGCTCCAGCAGACCCCCGTGACCCTGCACAGGACATAGCGGGTATAGATGATGGATGGATGGATGGATGGATGAATAGTGAGTGTGTCCTTCGGCAGCAACCCTGACTGTTTAATCTAACACAAGTTATTAACTCCCAAAACTCATGGGGATCCAGTTGGTAAACACCCTGGTGGGTCAGGTATTTCCATTAATGTACAGTTTTTGAAAACTTTACAAACATACATCCCAAAAGCAAAACATTCTAAACAATAAAAAAAATAAAAATATGTTCCAAATATGAATCAAATACTTTACAGAAAGAATTAAACTGTTGTCCAGAATTAAATCAGAGTAATGTACGAGATCTAGGACCAACACAGTGGTATTAATGTGTCTGCCATTCAAAGCTAGACTGACCTTCATCAGTTATTGAGTTTAAAACTTATTTAAAACATTTAGCTAAGACAACTGGTAGAAAAAGTGTAGTGATTATTTAATAACATTGAGTTATCCATTAACTGCTTTACTCCTTGTGTCATCTAAACTTATAAAGGAGTGGTGTGAGTAAAACAGCAAATAATTAAAAACAACAACTAAACTAAAACAAAACTAAAACAGCTGAAATACTATCAAGGCTTAATTTGTTGTTTTTGAGTTCCTCACATCATCTTCTTAAACAGCCACCTCACATTATATATAACCTTCCTCTCCAGTGGGACTTAAGCCACCGAGCAGTTGACAAGAGTTAAAAGTTATCATGAAAGTCTGAAGTGTATTTGAGTGGTAAATGTAATAAAATTACATCAGTATTATAAGTGGTAGAACCATCAGCATTCAGCTGTGATGTTATATTGACAAAGTGACAGGGTTGAAACACGTCAGTTTCAGTTTTGGTCTCTAAGACTTCTAAATATATGCTCCCAATTACAGCAGGGTTTATTCCTTTATTTAAGTAATGCTCATAATGTTTTACAGTATATCACATTGCAGACGGTATAGCTGCTTGGTACACAGAATTTGTCATAAACTCTGTATGGCACCAAATTTATAAAGCACGGCAGTTACTTACGATATCCAGAAAACAACATAATTTATTTGATTCGTCATCTTTAGCCCAGCAGGAGTTACAGCTTCATATTCTCCATCCCTACGGTCTGTCTGCCCTCTGGGCCGACTGAGGAACTACGTCATTCTTCTAACGGCTGCAGCAGAGTGGGGAAGTTTCTTGATAGACATCACAGAGGAAATTACTGAATGTGCAAAAGTTTACTTCCCCCACTTCCTGTCCTAAGTCAGAAGAAGAGCTGGAAAACCCTCTGAAATTCCAAATCTTTTAATTAAAATTAAATACAATTATCTGTGCAGTATTATTCAAACAAAACACGTTGTCCAGAGCTCTTCAAACCTAGTCCCCACCCCTGGGTGTTTAGTACAAATCATATGAAAGGAAATGTGCTACATATTAAGGTTATTTATATGCAAGAAAGAAAGTTAAGCAAGTAGAACTCAGAAATTCACAAAAGCCCAGCGGACATGCTCACAGGAGTGTGATTAAAATAGACAAGCATGTGTAATTTACAGTAAAGTGTTATAATGTTCTTTATTTACATACATTAGAAGTTTATTCCTCTGTGGTGATATCAAGATGAGACTGTACAATCAACCTGAAAGCAGCAGCTGGAACAAAGATAAAAACTGAGTAGAGAAAGTCCCCCCCTTTATAAAGTTGACTGCAGTTTCTGTGACTGCATCACCCTCTGGAGGCTGTTCCCACAGAAAAAAACAAAACAAAAAACCAGCAGGTGGAAGGAATTTTACTAATTCAGAAGGTAGCTAGTCACTAGTATTTCTGTACAGAGCTGCAGCCTCCAGCAGAGGCGAGCTACAACAGAATCTGTATCACTTCATCAGCCGTGTGTGGAGGATTTCAACCTCGTGCATCTCTGGTTGCTGCTGATTCAACGTCGGTCAGATTGTTGCCGTGGAGGCAACGGAGGCTCCTGCTTCCTAGCTGTCGTCAGCCTGGAGCATCTTCTCGATCTCCTGATCCCACTGGTCGTCCTTGTTATCCGACTCTGTCACAACCTCGTACTCCTGAAGTTCCTGCTGCAGCTCCTTTTCCCAGTCAGCTGACTCATCTGGAACAAGAAGCCATGACTATCTTCTTAAACAATACAACCTCGTGATGCCATTTTCAAAACAACATTTGGTATTTAAAAAAACAAAACTTAAAAAACAAGTAAGGATGAATCTACCATCAGGAGAGGGGACACTGTCCTTCTTATCCAGCACCAGCTGCTCCATCTCCTTCCTCAGGTCCTCCTGGTTGATGGCTGTTGAGTCGAAAGCGTCACTCACAAATTCGGACACTCCAGGACTCGTTGACATCTCTTCCTCTTCCTCATGAGGAGGCTGAAATTCACACAGAAAAAGGCAAATGTCCTCTCATCATTCCAGGGCTGAAACAACTCCAGGGCTATTATTAGATCAGGGGTGTCAAACTGCATTTCATCCTGGGCCACATCATCGCCATGGTTACCGTTAAAGGGTATATTCTTCACTTTCTCAAAAACAAAACAAAAAAAGTGAACTCATGTTGAGGCTTTTGTACTTAAATCACACATTTTTCTTGCATAATCGCAATAAAAAAAATAAAACACACATTTTGTTGTAAAATGGTAAATTTTGCAATATCACTTAAAAAAAAAAGATCTGTCACAAAATCTAAAATTTTGCAAAAATCAAATTTAGACTTTCATATTAAAAAAAAAAAAAAAAAAAAAATCACATTTTTTTCTTGTAAAAATCACAAATTTGAAAAAGTAGATTTTCAATGTAAAACAACCCAACATATTTTGTTGTAAAATTTGAGACTTGTTTCCAACAACCAAGACTTTTTATTGTACAATCACAAATGTCACAAAATTGTGACTTTTTAACTAAAAATTACAATACTTTTGCAACATTTTGACATAAAATTACAACAGTCGTGAAATTGCTAATTTAGTTTAATTCATTTTAATAAACTTTTGTCTAATTTTGAAGAGTTTGGACTAAAATTAGCAACTTTTTGTTGTAAAATCTTCAGCAGACATTTGCTAAATCGTGACTTTTTGCCATAAACCTGCTGCTCTCATCAGTTATTTCACTTTTGAAGAAAATTTCCTCAGAAATGTTCGTTATAAGGATGTGACTGTCTTTGCATGCTCTTGGGGCCATATAAAATGAAGTGGCGGGCCGAATTTGGCCCACAGGCCGTAAGTTTAGCATGTATGTTTGATGGTAAGGAGTATAAACTTTCCAACAATGATTCCAATGAATCGAAGAGTTTTAAGTGAAAACGGACAAACGCATTTGCAGCAAACGGATGTTGCTGACTTCTTTTTTTTTTTGCTAAGGTATTTTTTACGGTTTTCATCAAAGTCAAAAAGTTCCTTAGTATTTGGTATCATTGGGCCTCATTCACGAACATGCGCGTGGAAATGTTCCTATTTCCCGCAAAAAATAAGTGCGTGCGCAAAACCACCGTGGGATTCATGAAACCTGCGTACCGACCAGTATATTCTCAACAATGTGCGTATGTTTGTGAGACTTGTTCTAAATTCACAGGCGCGTGCTCGCAGTTTGTGATTAGCATACTGCCACGCCCCCATTTCTCCAAATAAGGAAACCACCTGACTGGAGTTGATTCATGAATGAATGAAGCGGTTGCTGAGGGGAGACGTACATTTCACAGTTTGTTAGAAGAGATGGCACCAAAAGGCAAAATAAGAAAATTCACAACCACAGAAATTGAAACAGTTGTGTCCGAGGTGGATGCCAGAAAATGTATATTTTTCCAGTGTCTCCTCGGTATGACGATGGTAAAAAAAAAAAATTAATGAATGAACAAATAAAAATGCTTGGACGCATTACCACATTAACGGTGGCTGTTATTGAGAATCCCCAGAGTAGCGATCTGTGGACCAGATGAAAAGAAATGAAAATAAAAGTTGGATTCCCGCTGTACTATTTTCCAAATTAAACGAGCTGTGGGTTCTTCATGGCCAGTGGGGGCAGCGTTGAGTGTATGACACAGATCATCTGCACGTTGATGGAGTTTTTTTTTCTGTTCAGGTGCTGTGTTGAGTCAATTGATGGAGCTTTGATTAGAGCTGTAATCTGGTCTTAAAAGTTGGGCCCGATACTTTATATCTTGATTTTCAAAATGTAGTTGCCAGAGCCTAAATGCAGCCAGAGCCCATGTAAATGATTGAAATTAAGCCCGAACCGGTCGGATCCTGTCGGGTTTGGAGAAACATCTTCAGCTTTAAGTTGATGCACAAGGGACGACCTGGCTCAGAGAGAGTTATGAAATCCCAGCCTGGTCTGCCATTTCTCTCTGTAATTTAGCTTCCTGTAGCCATGGAAACCGAGTGGTGACAGGACTTGCATGAGGTATGAGAAGGACGTGTTGGATGATTTAGATGCTCCAGAGAATCACAGCTGCAGTAGACTGCAATTCATCATTTTCCTTAAAATGATTTTAATTATTTTAGAAAAATGTTGATTAAATTTCTTTAATGAATGTGGTTGTAGCATTTGATGCAGGCTTAGAAGCTCCGTATTTGCTTTTTCTGAGTCAGTTCGGCTTCCTCATTTGTGTGTACGTATGGTCTGAGGAAGTTCTAAATTTGTTCGCAGAGTAACAAATTCAGGTAAGAAAATATTGAATTGAATTGAATCCTGAATTTGTGCGTCAAACATTCGCACGCACAGTTTAAGCACAGATTTGTGAGTACGCACTGTTCGTGAATGAGGCCCATTGTGTTTATAAATGAGACTTTAATAACTAGTGAGTATTGCAGTGAGAATAAAGAGGGCTTTAACATTTGCATCCCTGCAAGAAGCAAGACGCTGAAAGTCGGTGTTGCACTTTTGAGTCACATTAATGTTTGTATATATACTAACCACAAAAAGTAAAGAAATGTGTTTAGTAGATTGTCTTTGTTGTTGGAAAACTGTTGGAAAGCCTGATTATTTCCCTTTTAAATGGAGTCACATTTGTAAGGAACATGCATTTGTGGGATGAGCAGCAGAGTGAACTGCACCCATGAAAGATTGGCCAAACCCTCCAATGCCAGTACCAGTAGAGCAACAGCTTTGTGATGGTGTGGGGCGGCATCTCCTTCTCTGGGAAAAATGTGGCTTGTCGTCATCGAAGGCAATCTCAACGCAGAGTTTCCAGACCAAAGTCTTTCTTGGTGTACGCTACATACTCAGCTCTGCTGCTCGCCCCACGTGTGCATGGTCCTTATAAATGTAGCACCATTTAAAAGGGAAATATAAAGGCTCCCCAACTGTCTTAAGGTTTATTGACAATAAATATTGTTAGAACAAAGACATAAACTATCAAACACAAATGGCTCAACCTTTTGTGCTTAGTTTCATATATAAGCAGTAATACACTGTTATGATATAAAAAGACCTGTGGGACCTTGACATCAGCATGACAATGCATGTACTTCATTAATGTCATGCATCACACTCCTCACCTCACTAACATCCTGGTTTTTCTTATAATTTGTCCATTCATTTTAATTTTGTCTTGTTTTTTACCTGTTTGTTTTCAGTCCTGCATGCTAATTTGGTGGATATCATTTCATTTTTCAGTTGATGTCTGGTCTGTTGGCTGCATCATGGCTGAAATGGTCCGGGGTAGTGTGTTGTTTCCAGGCACTGATCGTATCCTTGAGTTGAACCTCCATCCAGAACCCCTGTTACTCCTGTTACTGTTGTCTCATTGTTTGTCTGACATCATGTTCACGTCGTTGCTCAAAAAGGTAAAAGCTGCCACACCATTCTGTCTTTTTGTAATGACCAATGTTGTCATCAATGTTGTTCACTCTTTGGGTGATGTAGTTAAAGAGGAAATGCCTTTTTCATATCACACACTTATTGACTGTAATCCATTCAGGTAAACCAGTACAACCACAGTAGTGAGCTCCACCAGGATCGATGGTGTTGTTCTATCTGTTTTGCAATGTGGTTGTCTATATGATAATGAACAAATCAATGATCACGCTCGGTTATAAACACCTTCACTTATTGTTACAGCAACCTCAGTTGAGCTGCTTCTTGTTTCTACTTATGTAAAATGTGGTTATTTAGCTTTTTAAATAGTTGCAGTCCAATGTTTCCTACAGGAACTGATGTTATTCTGACTGGGATGGTGTTTCATTGTTACTTTCCAACATCCGTCTTGCCTAGTTTAAAGCTTGGGTTGGAGATGTTTGGATAACTAGTAGAAGCCAGCAAGATTTATAAACAAACAAACAAACAAATCATTAAAAAGTACACCCCCCTTCCTTTAGAACTGCTATGGAAAATGAGTTTGACAGTCCAGTGACTTTGCCAGGGCAGCTCACAATAGCTACTTTCAAACAGTAATCAAGGTTCAAACATCCACTGGTGCCCCGCCCCCCCAATTCCGTCTCCACTCTCTAGCATTGTAATCACAGTGCTTCCATGAAGGCACAATATTCTTCTCACTGTCAGAAGACAGTCCCTTTCCTTTCCTACATGCCGCAGTGAACATGTCTTTAATTTGTCTGGTCACTGACTGCTTTATTCAGGCTGAGTAGAATAAATGACAGAAAAAAAAAAGTTTGTACCTGGTTGTTTCTGTGGAACATACACAGCAGCACTGGCTTCAGTTTTTTTGTTTTTTTTTTAATCACCACTGGTGTTGGAAATACACATCAGTACTACTGATAATAAAGGTATCGGCATTGGTAAGTACTTTCTTCTGGGACCCAGTAGATTGTCCCAAACAAAATCCCAGTTCTTCTTTGTTACTCTAAAAGCCAACACAGGACATTCCACAATAATACCTTGCAACTTCCTGTTTTGAGTTGCCAGGTGACAAAGCGGTGGCAGTAATTTGTTGGATAGAGCTAGCTATCTAGCATTAGCGTTCTGTTGACAATCTGCCATCTTAGGCTGGAAAATCCCACCAGAAAAACTGCAATACCCCCTTCATGTAAGGCTGCGGCTTGCAGAGGTGGTACGAATGTTGCTAAATAAAACACAAGCAATTAATAAGCATTTAAGGGTGAAGGACCTGATGGACGTCTCTCATGTTATATACCTCATTTCAAGATTGTTACTGAAGTGTTCCACCTCGTTTTTACAGCCCTGTTGCATCACTGGTGATCAGGATTTTCTTTGCTTTTTTACACGAGAGAATTTAATACATTATTCACTGTCAGTGTGTAAAGAGAATTTCCAGGTATTATAGAATAAGTGTTTGTACCGTTTTTTTGACTGAGTTACAAAACACTGAAATTAACAGAATGTTTTGAATGTTTCAGTTGTCTTTCTACATGTAGTGATCTGTCAGAATTATTAATGAGGTTTCTGATTTCCATTCATTATAAAGGATGAACAAGGACGTCAACAAGCATTTTTGTGGGTTTTAAATTTCAATACTTTTTTTGTTTTGTTTTTTTAACCAAGAAAGTCTAGTTTTATATGCATTTACTGCACTAAACCTGTTTTAAGTTGAGCAAACTGAGATCACCTGGTATGGCGTGCACATTTTAGGATTTTTGTTTGTCTGTCTGTTTTTTTTGCACTATTTGTATAGTTTATTAATCCTACATGCTACAGGACTGATGTACAAATATAGGTTCGGCTTTCATTTGCATAAGTGCAGCCAATACTGATCTCTAAAAGCTTTCAGCAGAACTTTTCTTTTAAATTTATTTATATTTTGTCCAGTCTGACCATAATTCATCTTAGCATTGCTTTAAAGTAGTTGATGTTTTCTTCTTCTGTACACAAGTATTTTAGAAACGTACCCAAACCAGAGGGACACAGGAAACCAAAGCTGACACTTTTGTAATTCCAAGTCCAGCTGCTTCTTTTGTTTAAATCTAGTCCAGTGCTTTTCTTAATACTGTCAACACAAGATATCGACCAGTGGAATAAGGTGATCGAGCAACTGGGGACACCATCTCAGGAGTTTCTGATGAAGCTCAACCAGTCAGTGAGGACCTACGTGGAGAACCGGCCACGGTACGCTGGCTACAGTTTTGAGAAGCTCTTCCCTGATGTCCTTTTTCCTGCAGACTCTGAACACAACAAGCTGAAAGGTGAGGACGCTGTTGTCTTAGTTTGCTTTACTGAAATACAAGAAATTGGTGTGACGTTGTGAGCTTTCGTACCACGAGTGGTCAGATTCTAATCCTAACTTTACTGGGACAAAATGGTATTTATGGAATTGGTGTTAGTACAGTGTTGTCAATGGCCCTGTTTTTTAACACAGCAGATTATATGCCTCCATGTGGCCAGAGCTGGTATTGCTACATAGAGTGGCTTTAAAAAATGTAGAATCTAATTCCCTGAGTTCTCTGGAGACGCCACATCTGCTGAATGATCATTTGTGGCTGTGATTGCTCTGTTAGCTCTCATTGGCTGAGGTCTCACACAGCAAGTGCCTCGAACAAGATAGAGCCCGTGTCTAACTAGAGGCCCGTGGGGCCAAATCCGGCCCACCACTTCATTGTATCTGGCCAGCGTGCACAGACAATCGTATACTTAAAATTTGAGTTTTTCCAAGGAAATTTCAGTGCAACTGTTCGCTGATGAGCTGGTTTTTGTCATAAAGTCAAAGATGTAGCAAACGTTTGCAAAAGAAATTCAGAACTTAAAAGAAAAAAATTCTATTTTTTTGTCAAAACTTGTGATTTTTGTCAAATTAACGTCTTTTGTGACAAATTTGTGCTTTTTAGAACAAAAAGTTGAAACAATTAAAAATCTGCAATTTTACAACTGTTGTAATTTTATGTAAAAAGTTCATCTTCCAAGAAAATATTGTAATTCTGTTTGTTATAAATTTTGTGAATGATCTGTAAGGCATTCTTTACTGGAAGTGGTCATGTCTGCATAAAGCCCCAAATGCAACACCTTACTGCCACCTAGTGGGTAAAAATAGCACCATTTCGGGCCTCATTTCTGGCCAGTAAAACTCTTCTGCTCATCCCTCATTTCGCTTCCTGCGCTGTGGATTTGCATCACATTAGCAGTGCAGATGCTACCAACTAGAGCACTTCTGAGGTGATAAGAGCTTAAACATCTTCTACTCTTTTTTTTTTTTCTTTCTTTATCTCCTCCTTGACTATCTTCAGCGAGCCAAGCCCGAGACCTTCTATCCAAGATGCTGGTAATAGACGCTTCAAAGCGTATCTCGGTGGACGAGGCGCTCCAGCACCCCTACATCAACGTGTGGTACGACCCAACAGAGGTGGAGGCAGTAAGTTTCATGTTATGAAATTGTATTTTATATTTTTGGATGTTCTTCATTTTCATTATAATTATAAACAATAAAATTGCCAAATATGCAGTTGTTTCATTATATGTTAAAATCTAAATGAGCTCTTTCTGCAATAATTGTGTTTGAAAAAATGTCACTAAAGTTAAAACTTTGAATGTTGCAGTTTGATTTTGCTTGGGAACACAATGACTCAGCCAGAATAAATTGATTTTTTTTTTCGTGCCTGTAATCATGCAGACTGGCAAATGAAGCAAATTGCTGTTTTTCTTTATTCCTGTCTCTTTTGTGGCATGAAAGGATTCCTCAGACGTGACAGTCCCGCTCTGACAAGTGCAAATTTGTTCTCCGGGCAATTTTGAAGCGTTCTGACGCTTGGCTAATGCATCAGATCTCGTTCTGCCTCTGAGGAGGATGAGTTGCTGTGCCTCCCAGCTCTTTAAGGGCCAAAACATGTAAATTTGGTATTTTGTAATATTTCCCTGTAAAGTTTTCTTCCCTGCAAAGCAGATCAACTAGAGGACTAAATCACATTGTATAGTCAAATCTGTAGCTTTTAGTCTTCTCAAAACAAGTTCAATGCAATCCCATCCTGTCTGTTTATATTCAGTTTCTACCCAGTTCACTGTCATTCAGTAAATCCAGTACATGCAAGGAGAGTCCAGATTCAAAATTCAAATAATACAAAGTTATTTGATTAAACTGCTGTACCCACAAACTTTTTAATTAAAATAAAAAAAAACAATGGTCACCTTTTATTTAAAGGCATAACCAGGAAACATTGAGATTAGCATCAAACAAACCTTGTTCAGCATTGTCATAATCATAAGAATGATAATGTATAACACAAAATTAAGTGTTTAAACGTCATATCATTATTGAAACATTTTATATTGCGATATATGTGGGTGACGAGTGTAGTCAGGTGCTTAAAGTTCAGCCAAAGCCCTTATCCATCTAATCTAATCTGTCTAATCTACACTGCAAAAAAAAAAGTGTTGAAATACAAGAAATGAGAATTCATTCTAGGTGATTACTCAACAGTAATGAAATTAGCTCAAGAAATCTTGTTTCCAAAATAGATCTGGTAGAGTTCAAGGGTTTGAAACAAGTAAAAACAAAAAACAAACAAACAAAAAACAAACAAATTGTTGATCAGATTACTTAAAAACAGACCTGTTACAGCACAGTAGCCAGAGAAAGATGCAGAGAATACTCTGGGTGTTGTTGCTCGTTTTAGCAGTAAATTACTAACTTTAAGATTTCCTTGCTAAAAAAGACATATCCTTGATAAATTTAAGAGTAATACCATAGGCTCGATATGCAAATAATATTCAAAAAAAAGTTAATCTCATATTTCTGCATATACGTTTTCTGAGGAAGCTGTTAAATGGTGAGCACAGGAGATGCAGCCACAAATGAGACGCTAAAGAAATCAAGAAAGTAAAAAAAAAAAAAGAGAATCTGTTCTGAGAATGACCATCTAATATAAAAACAGAAATATAAAAAAATGTCTGTGTGTATCTGTCTTTTCCAGCCACCACCTGTGATCACAGACAAGCAGCTGGATGAGCGAGAGCACACAGTGGAGGAATGGAAAGGTACGACAGATCTCTCACCTCCGACCAGTTGTCACGAGCACGAAGCACTTTGCAGCGTTACATAAAGTTGATTCATGCTCGCGCTTTGCAGCCTGAGGGACAATTAATTTTTAGCCTTGAAGGGAGTTGCAGTTTTTCATCTGCACAGTCTGTCAGAATGCATAGATGCCTCAAAGTAGAATTGGTATTTTTAATTTAAATCTGGAATAAGCTGGGGTATGTAGAGGCAGTTACACTCATACAGATACACGGCTGAAAAAGCTGGAGGAAACATTCATGTTCTGCTTGTTTTACCATCATAGATATAAAATATGAAGCTACAGAGACCTAACCGGATATAGCCGGTTACAGTTGCTTAAATACTTTTATAAGTGCTTAAATAGCAAAGGACTTTTTTCTAATCAGTTTTGAAAATGCATGAAAACACAATAAATACACACTTGTTGTTGAAAATGACTTGTTCAAACATTAGCTGTTTCACACAGATTAGTGTGAAACAGTGCAAATCACAGTTCTGTCTCCTAAAAATTACATTTTCTTGTGTAAAATTGGTATTTCCATCAAATCTAACGTAATCCAATCTTCACCTTTTTTTATAGCTAATCAGACAACCAGATTTCTTAACATTTTCTCAGCCTTTCATCGATTCTTTATTGAAATAATAATTCCTCTTTTCCCTCCAGAGTTGATATATAAAGAGGTGCTGGACTGGGAGGAAAGGACAAAGAATGGCGTCATCAGGGGACAGCCCACCTCCATAGGTTAGTTTCTTTAGTATCTGAGCATCTCAGATGTTGTGTGGGGTTGCATTTTTCAGGAGCATGTTTGCAAATAGCTCTTGATTGACAAGTGATCATTTCCCCAATTCTTTTCAGCGCAATAGCTGTTCTCATCCAGACCATTTCTTTCTTAGGGAAGTTCTTTTCAGTATCTTTCATCAAGAAGATGCTAAACCACATACTACGACTACTAAGCAGTAGAAACCAGGTGCTGAACTGGCCTGTCTTCATTCCAGACCTTTAACAACCTTTAAACCTTTAGGGCATCATCAAACTCAAAATGTGACCAAGAAGACCCAAGAATGTTGGATCAGACAGGATTGGGACCACATTCCTCTCCCAAAAGGACATATATTTATGTATGGACACGGTTTTAAAAAACAAATTGAGACCAACTGCTGCCAGGAAACTCAGAATTGCCTTATATTTTTCTCTACATAGTATATTTTCTTGCTTCAAACGTTTGATTTTGTGTTCTGACCTCAGCCCTTAAGCTCATCTACACATGACTGACCACAGGCCTTTTCCTGCTTCTCATAGCACAGGTGCAGCAGTGAGCAGCAGCCCCCAGAAGCACCACCAGCACCATCCTTCCACGTCCTCATCTGCCTCGGCCAACGACGGTTCTTCCATGTCCACCGACCCGACCCTCACCGACAGCAGCCTGGAGACCGCCAGCATCGCCACCGTTGGCGCCACTGCTGCTACGGCCACCGGCCCCGTGGGCTGCTGCAGATGACTATCATCTCCACCTCCTCCAGGTCCGGGCCCTAGTCTGGGTTCTGTTCCTGAACTGGGCCCCGCCCACTGGGCACACCTAGAGGACCACCAGCCCGACTCTGGCTCCTGGTCCCACTCTTTGATTTTGCCCCCTCTCTGTGCTCATCTCCAGTCGTGTAGCCAGACAGCTGTTTGAGAATCATTTCTGAAAGGGCAGATGTTCTTCTCTCTCTCTTTTTTTAAAAAAAAAAAAAATTTTATTTTATTTTTTAAACATAAATCTTGTTGGTTTGTCAGTTAATTTAGCATTTATTTTCAGTCCTAGCTGTTATTTATTATGATATTTCTTAATTTTTTCAGAAACCTAAGATGGTAATTGAACTTTTATTTCACTTTGTTTCGGTTTGCAGTAACCGGCAGTGAGAACTTAAAGAAATATCTGTAAAATGTTATAATGTGATCTATCTTTCTGTTGAAAGTCGTCTGTTTCACTTGTAAGCTACTGCTTTTACAACTTGCCATATAAATGTAGACTTGAGTTCGTACAGATTTTAAGGTAGATGTAGTTTTATCTTCGATACAAGCTCTCGGTGAGCCATTGAAAAACTACTTTGACAAATTTATTGTCTTACACCTTCCCATATCTGCTTTTATCTTACATAAGGATATTGTTTTAGTACATTTAAATCATGTCCATTTATTTGAACCAAGATAATTTAGATTATTCTATTTTAAAAGCGTTTTTGTCACTACTACTTCCTATTTTGTATAATTTAACTTTTATGAAAGCTTTATCCTTCTTCTTCCTGTTGAGTCAGTTTTTCAAAAAATACTGAGGTTTGATTTTTTAGTGTCTATGGCACACTTCAGTTCTGCAGGATTACATCTCAGTGACTGTCTTCTGTACTTTTAAGTGCTTTTTTAGAACGTCTTTTGTCCAACAAGCAGTGCAGTTTTGTGGCTGGTGGCTAAAACTGTTTCAGTAGAGGTTGAAGATTTTAGACGGTTATTCGTTGTGCTTTGAGAGTTTTTTTGGGGGACGTTGTTGGTTGAGGTTGCCAAGTCGGTGATGGTGAAAAATAGAATGTGCTTCAGTCAGGAAAGGAATCGTGATATTGAAGAAAGGAAGTGAAAGTGGATTATATTTTGTGTCTTGGACAGGTGACTCTTCTCCCGTTTGGGGCGGCGTAACAAAGGTGTCTGCGTTCCACCCCCAGAGATATTAGAAGTGTAGCCTGGCCAGCCATGTTCTCTCACATCACATCACATCACTCTCCCACTACTCACATCCACAGCATTTCAGCCGGTACAAAACATACCAAAGGTGGCGAGCTTTATGTGATAGCTCTTACCAGAAGAGCACCAGAGCCACTATTCAAAACAACTGAAATGGCATCAGAATTGTTGATAGGTGCTACTAGCACCTCCTTTTTTCTTTTTTTTTTTTTCCTTCAAAAGTGACAACATTCAATTACTTTCCTTCTCCTACACTACACACCATTTTGGATGTCTGTTGTTGATACTAGCCTGTAGGGCTGGATCCAAATACTCGGATATTTGGATATTCATTTGTTATGTTGACATCTGGATTTCAATCAGGGTATCCATCTTTATTTATTTTTTTTAATCTTTTACAAACCGCTGCTGCAACATTGAACGTACTCACTGGCAGCTGTGAATGTCATCTACATTAATGATTCAGTTCATTTTAGCTGTTAGACATCAGCTGTGTTGCACACTTTAAACTGACCAATGAGAAGTTGGTAAATTAGAAACCCTTTTTTCTCCAATGGCATACAAGTTATGTTTATGCACTTTTCTTTGCGCACGGTTGGTCTCACAGATGAACAACTTGCTCATTCTCAAGTTCTTCTGGGTGTCGTGCGCTGTTCTCATCTGCTGTCGCACGTGTGTACCCCTTTTGCTCGGACACACGCGCAGACTTCATCCGTTTAATGCTGCGCGTGTCGACCACTCTCACTTATTAATGCATATATGAACAATACTAATTTGATCATTTAAAGTCATGCGCGCGTAGACCTCACCCGTATAAAGTCTTGCGCGTGTAGACCTCACCTGTATAAAGTCTCGCGCGTGTAGACCTCACCCGTATAAAGTCTTGCACGTGTAGACCTCACCTGTCATATGTCACGCGCATGTGAACCACTCTCACTTATTAATGCATTTATGAACAATACTAATTTGATCATTTACACTCTCGCGCGCGTAGACCTCAACCGTATAAAGTCTCGCGCGCGTAGACCTCACCCGTAAAAAGTCTCGCGCTCGTAGACCTCACCTGTCATATGTCACGCGCATGTGAACCACTCTCACTTGGGCCGTACTGGAAATGAAAATCAAACCTAAACTAACTCGTTCCACCAAAGGGAAAGAATTATAATGGCCGGCCAGGCTACTATCAGTACTTTGAGGTTGAAAATTGAAAAGTGACTTTTTTCTGAGTTGGCCAAACACTGCTTACCAGACTTGCCTCCAATTATATATTAAAGTAAAAAAAAAGAGGAAAAATCTAGCAGCACAAACAACCAGATTTAAAAAAAAAAAAATCTTCTTGGTGTATGCAATAATTGTGCCCTCTGGTGGTGTGTTTAATTTTTCTTTAGAAAGGAAAAGTGCCTGTTGTCATTCATTCCTTAGTAGTGGAAGGAAATGTAACATTGATTATGCGTAGACTTTTATGGCATCTTGATAACAACAGTAGTTTCCATGTCAAAACAATATTGTGTGATGGGGTTGTACGTCTCACAAATGTATTATATATTTTTCTACTTGTGTTGAGCAGGAGAGTAGTGTCTTGCAGGATGAGAGGTTGATGGTGTTTACAGAGGTCGAGGTGGTCAAGTATGTTTTTCTGAGTAATTTCAGAGGGAGAGGCAGTTTTATCAAGGTCTTTCATCAAAGTAAAAAGTCATTCTTTGCAGTGACAGCAACCAGATAATATGTTAATAACTGTTCTTTTAAAGATTTCCTTTGAGTACTTATTAAATGTGGTGTTTGTAATTGAGAAATATGAAACTAATTTCTAAGTTCTAGTGCCAGAAAGGCTCAAAGGCTTGGGATCATGTTTACTTTTGGGAAAGCAGGTTGAATTAATGATAAAAAAAAAATGTTCTGAAGAACAGAGTCAAACTACCACAGTGTTTCTGTAGTATGCAAGTCTTGTACTGACAGGAAAAAAATGCTCTAGCCATCGCTATCTAGCTTATTTCCTGCATTTAATATGTGATGTGCTCTTCCATGAATCACAAGCAGATGTGATTGATGCTTACAAAAGGGAAACGAATGCAGAACTCCAGAATTGGCTAATCTTTCTGTAGCATACACTGTAACATTTATTCTGATTGGCTCAGGGCAGCTTGTTGTCTGCCAACTAGGTCAAGCTGAACACGGATTTAACCATCAAGTGGCATATTTGTCAAATATTGCTGCACTATGGCTCCTTCTGGGCTTGTAAAGGTGTGATGGGCACCAGCTACTCATAAATGTATTACCAAACAAGTTTAAAACTTGTGATTTACTCAATCATATTTCATTATTAAAGGGATATGCCAATATTCTGGAAATCAGCTTATTTGCCATCATCCTCCACCTGCACGGGTGGATGCGTGAAATTACGAGTTTCAAGATCACGTGAGAACTGGGCAAGTCTTCTTTGTTTAAAGAAGTATATCTTGCCGTGTCTGTTCTTTCTAGGATTATACATTTAGAAAGCATGAGTGATGTAATATTTTTAAAAAGCTTTTTGAATTCAAAACCAGACGTCTCTGAACTCTCCATACATGGTTTCCATTATTTACTAAAAGCGTCTGAATTGTTTATACGTAGCTTCCACAGCTTAACGTTTTGTCAATGGACCAGTCGGAGCCTGCTTGCTGTGTTTAGCTTGAAAATTGACCAGATTTGTGCGGTATTTACCCTCTTCTCAAGCTATGAAGTAGATGGCAGATAAGCTAAATCCCCAAATGTTAGCATATTCAATTAATCCAATCTCTTTTTTTAGAATATACATAAGCAACAGATAAAACATTTGCTTTTAAATCATCTGTAATGACAATTAGGTATCTATTATATAGTCAATGTAACATATGACAGTTAGAACCGCAGCAGCATTTTAGAAGTTATCTTAGTAAAGTACAGCCTAAATCAACTTACCTCTTTCACATCTCAGCATAAAGGGCAATTTTAGCCTTTTCGCCGAGCTACATGATTGATAATAGTTAGTAGCACAAGCGAATGTTAGCTTTGTAATTTATTTAATGCACTAGAAAAGGTTATATGCGCAGACACTAAATGTTTTTATAGGATAGCAGACAAACATTAGCTTGCCAGTTAGCAAAACGTTTGATATTGCGCATTATCAAAACATTAGCTTTGTCAATATGCTACACACCAGTTATACAGAGCTTCAAACTTTATCCAGTTGCATAGATACAGAGGCTGCTATTCATGTCTGGAGACATGAATGATTTTTAAACTAAAATCAAATAGTCTTAGTTACACAACCCCTTAATATTTTAATAAGTACACATTAGCTCTGGCAGACTATTTCTTTTTTTTAATATATGAACAAAATGTAGTCGTAAAATAAACTCGATCTCTGTCAGTTAGCTACACTGTTGTTAACTAGGAAAAGTTTACCAGAGTAATTATTTTAAGGGTTGAAAACCTTTTTAATTTTATTGTTTTTAAACCCAGGCTGTGTTCACGTCAAAACATTTACAAACAGCTGGTGCCATTGCTCACCATAGTGTTAAAGAAAAGCTTTGATCTGACTTTTGAGCTAGCAGCTATGAGGCCACATCTGTCCGTTACAAAGTGACCTGCAGCAGTTATTGTAGTTTCCACTAACGACTATACAGTTGTACTACCTAAGATATAAGCAGTGTCACATCTGTTGAAACAAGGAAGCAGAAGTAGTTAGAGATACGGTGGCATTTATCAGATTGTAACATTCGGTAAACAAGGCGAGAAAAAGAAATCTGTGACAAAAAAAGTTGAAAGTGCTCTTAATTTTCTTAGCCACACATTAGGGGCATTAATTTGAGTTTTATTAATTCTTGGTTTCCTTTTCCTTAGGTTGTTGTTGCTTTATTAGTACTTTTAATATTCTTTTGTCTTTACAAACAATTTCATTCTGATTCAAGTCGGCTTTGATGAACTACCTCACGCTGAAATTCTGCCAGTTCTTGCAAATATTTAGCCTGCAGAATTAGCTATCGAAGATGTGTGAATAACAAATTCCATTATTTATTTATTTGAAAGTGTACTATTTGTCCGTTTCAACAGACTTCTAGTTTTGTACATTATGTATACTTCACCCAGAAGTAAGAGATTTATGTTTCTTTCCTTTTTTTTATGTGCAAGGGGGGGATTGTTTGTTTTCTTTAAATTAAGTGTGCAATACCTTCAGCAAACTGTGCTAGTAGTATGTGATGGGCTTAGCCTTTAGCTGTCTTCTGAAGGTAAAGAAAATGTTTGGTACTGTCAATCCATGTTTTCCTTATTTTTTAATGAATAAGATCAATTTTTATTTCTGTGACTTGTCTTATAGTCATAATGTTACCAAAAAAAATCTGTCGGCCGAGATATGAAGAGACAGAAAGTTCTTTAACTCTTTAACACGGGGCTGGCAGATTTTTGATTTGGGGTGCATTGTTGCGTTAAACATGAAAAAGAAAAAAAGAGGGGAAAAAAAAAGCAAATTCCTACAAAAAAAATTGTTATATGTATGGTGCTGGTTTGTAATGTTTGCTAGTGAATCCAGCCATGCAACTAGTTCTTAAGAATTCCTGGATCTGTGTCCCAACCGCAACGAAGGAAGAAGTGCACTACTATAAAAATGAAAAAAAAAATGTACTGCAAATAAAAGAAATACACTTTGGTTTATGATTTTAAGTCTTTTCTTTTCTTCTTCTTCTTCTTTTTTTTTTACCGGTTGGGTTTGCGTTTAAGTAATCCAGTTTTTGACGTTTGGCATGACTGCATTGGTGTTGACCTGAGACTCTACTGACCTGTATGGTGCTCCTCTAAAGAAGTTAGCTTTGTTAGCCAAACCTAGAGTTGAACTCAGTTTTAAACATCCATGTGAAGTCATTTTAAATTGATACTTTAGAATTTAAAAAAAAACACCTTTGAGCTGTTTGAAACTTAGCTAAGCTATTCAGACACTGAGATATGGCATAGCAAGTAAGTTTTAAAAAAAGTTTCTTTCAAATGTTTGGTTATCCAATTTGTGAATTCAAATATTTCATTCCTGTAATAGTTTTTTTTTTTTTTTTTGTGACAGATCAACCATAAATTAATATCATGTACATTATTCTTGGCCAGATCTACCTCTAATGCCCTTTGCTTTGAATTCACGAGACGTGTCTCAAGCTTGCCATCTTTTACGACATCATGAGTTATATCATCAAGAAAGGATGGATGTGCTAGACACCATCTTTGCTTAAGCAAGAATGTTTTAGAGAGGGTTGTCCTGAATTATCCTTCTGTCTCAAGTTTATTCTGGGGTTGACATCTGTTTTTTCAAAACTGAAGCTGAACCAAGGTACGGAGAAGTGGAATTCTTTGAATGATCACTAGGGGGCGCTGATAGGTTGGCTAGCCGGATGGCTGTTCAGTCTTCTCCGCATGGAAGAAGACTGGGGTCCAGATCAGGTCTGCTAGAGCTTCACCAGTCCATTCAGATGTCGTTTTGGTAGCGACATCTGAAACTAGGATGCACAGATAAATTTTATTAGAACGGATGTAAGGTAAGTTTAGTTTAGTTTAGAGTAACCTAAGCTACAATAATTAGCCAGTGGTAACTGATATAAGATGCTAATAATTAGGCTAGTCAGTTACACATACTTGCCTATTTTTGGATTAACTGTGGTTGGGTGGAGTCATCTCCAAGATGCCAATGACCTGAGCTCCGAAAAAAGGGCTTCAAAACAACTCTTGAGAAAATGTGAGTGACGTCAAAGGATTTTCCAACTATAGTCGATGTTTTCTCTGACATATATGCTCTCGAATGTTTTTGTCATAAGGCAGACAATATTGTAGAACAGTTTGCAAAAGATACCTTGTGTCTTTCAGGATTAGCTACCTGGAATAATTATCAAATTGAATTAACTTTGATCATAGTAAGTTCAGTATCAGCAGTCGTGCTGTTGTCAATGTACTCAGTAGAGCATGTGTGGATTAGTCCGCTCAGGAAAACATTTCCTAAGAAATCTAAATGAACTTTTGCCCTCTAAAAACTTAGCTTTTCAGTCACTACTTTTACCTCATGCTTCTCTTTATTTTAAATATAACTCTCATATTTATGTTAAAACAAACAAAAAAAAAACTCAAGTTCACCACTGTCACATGTGATGGCTGTCACCTTTATTCCCAGATATGGCCATTCATTATAAGACACGAAAGCCATAATAAATAAGCACCATAAATGATCTTCAGAGCAATAAGAAACATTTATCCTTAGTTATGAGTAATACATATGGGGAAAATAAACTTCTGTTGGAATGAAAGTACCTGCTGTTTTGTTTAGACTATTATAGCCTGGACTGTGTAGAGTGATGAGTTCGTAAGAGAAAAATACCTTGTTAAACCTGTGCAAAAGAATACAACAATGCTAGCTCTGTCATGTCCAGCTTGAAGCACATTTCCATGTAAAATTGTAGTAATTTAGAGCCTTTTGAGAAATAGCTGTTGAAAACGCCACCTCTGAACAGACTTTTCCTCAATAACCACATGTAGTTCTCAGTTTAGAAACAAAATTGAAGCCACTCTATACAGAAAAAGCACTTCTGACCACATGGGGGCAGCACATTGCTAAACAGTTCATTTGTCAGCCCCTGGAATAAGAGACCGCGACGAGGAATTACAAAATGTGCCAGACCATGCACACTCATTAGCGCAGTATTGTAATTGGCTCTTAGGTGAACACGTCAGATATACAGTATACGCTCCCATGTGGTCAGAAGCGGTATTGTCATACAGTGTGGCTTTTAGTGTCACAATCAGATTCATGTTATAGTACATTTTTATCACATATCCAACAGCACCCTGCATCTTAAGCCATACTGTACAGACCAGTTAATTTTTTTTCCCCCCCTTTTCTTTCATTGGGTTGATTCTATCAGTAACACATTACATTCGCTACAAGGATACATTCTTGATGCAAAATGTCCATTCAATTCACAACTGACTTTCACAAGAATTGGCACCATTAAGGAAATCATCAGCAGTTTGTTCCATGTTTAAACAAAAAAGCAATCCAACCACTGCGTGTACCACAAGTAAATATATGTACTACATCTCTGGGCAAGCAAGCAATACTACATTTTATTTCCTATTTTAAAAACACTTCCCTGAAGGCACAACCAGGAAACTCCATTGTTTCTCTGAGGGCAGTGTTCAGCTTCGTGTGCCAAAATCAACATGGCTTCCAGGCAGGCCATTGTGATCTGTAGTGAGTGAACAGCTGAGGCGGTCCAGCTTTGGTATTTAGTCTGTCGTAAATGAGCCGCATGTCCTGTGTTCTAGGCTGAAAATGCTTGAAGAATTGTTTTCGGAATCCCTGTTATCTGTTTATTAAAGGCAAATTACTGACATCACTGAGGGTCAGAGTAACACAGGCTTTGCCATTAGATGGACTTGGAAACCATATAGGTGGTAACGAGAGAGGCACTGGAAGGGCCTGAGGACAAAGAAGGCATTAGGTGGGTTTCCATTGCGGGGGTCCGGGGTAAAATCAGGGTGGCTACATCCATCTTGCCAGTCGGAATCCAACCCAGAATGAAAGACAGTTGCAGTTTCAAAATGCCAAAAGTGAGTCAATGTCCACTGATGCCATGTTAAAATGTCCAACTTTGAAGAAGAAATAAACATTTAGAGCCTCGTTCAAAGAAACTGTTTTGTCTCTATAGTTAGATTTCACATCTATGACTGTACGTTGCAAACTATCTTCAGTTTAGCTACTTAGTACTCTCTTGATATTAGTTCTAAGATCTGAATAAAGACCTAACAGACCATAATTGCTTGGATTTAAACTAATGAGCTGTTAATTGTATTAAGAGACCACTGAGACTGATCTTGGATTAAACTGGAAGGGTTCGGGGGAGAAGCATCTATCATTGTCCCTGGTTGAAGGCTGCAAGCCAGGGCTAACCAGGGTACGCCGGCTGCACTACCACTGGAGCATCAGCCTCCACCTCTTGTATCAGCTGGTTATTCTAGAGGACCTCCACTTTTCCTCATTTCAGCTCTTGCAGCACTTGTTTTAAGTGTCATTTCAGTAGTAACATCTGGAATGAGGAACTGTGGACAGATGAGAACACACATATGGTAGCCTTCATTAGCATCATAGGTTAGCTAAGTCAGCCAACTTGTATGATAGACATGTTACTTTTATACAGCCTTGGGGTAAAATCTAAGAAGCTGGAACTGAAAAGAGCCCACCTCTTACTCGATTCTTTTAGCCATTGTGCCTCCATTACAGTGTTGGACATGGTAGGATCTACTAACTAACAATAGGATCTACTCTGAAGGGGTCGAGATGGGTTTTCTGTTTGCATGTACGGTGGTGATGAATGACAGATTACTTGAACTCAAAGGGGACACCAAATCAGCTGAACAGCAACTGCCTACAGCATACCCATTCAGCAACAAGTCAACATAACCTGCACCCAGCAGTGTTTCAGGGCTGCACTTAAGAACCTAACCACTGGTAGGGACTTCAGCCCCATTGGGCTGTTCCTGGTAGTGGAAACAACATGCAAATGGTCAAGGCCCATTAAAACCATCCCTGTTCTTCACTAATGGAAACCCACCTCTTGAGGCCGCTATGGCAGAAGTCCCATTTGTTGAAGCTTCAATCCTGAATAAAGTTTTTTTTTCTCTTCTTTTTTTTAAACTTTGTTTTCTGACATCTGCTTTTGCAGTTACAACATACAAATTGAATTCTACAGTAAAGCATGGCTAAAATTGCTTGCTGAACATATACAGTACAGAGGATAATTGCAGGTAGAGGATCCTCTGCAACAGCTACCACTGTAGGTAAATAGTCAGTTCACCAGAAATGACACAAATGTACTCAAAACTAATTATTATTAGCTACTTGGATACTTTAACTTGACTGAAATATCTGTTATTCTGTACATTTATGGGATTTTGGACACAAGCATTCCAGCCTGGTATCAGTGTCGGGCCCTCATAACATTATCACAACATGATCACTTCTGTAAATTCACAATTCTGTAGCCTTCCTTGTCAGTAACTTCCATATTTTCAAAACTTTGACAAATTGAAAGACATTTAAGAGCCTCCTCCACATGACAAACTGAGCCTGCAGTATAAGACATTGCTTGATTTAAAAAAAAAACAAAAAACAAGATATGAAGTATTTTCTATTTGCAGTTAGCAATCTGTATTAACACTGACATTTCTAACGAGTCTACCATTTTAGCAAAACAAGAAATCCCTTCAGTTAGCATCTGTGGATTAGTGGGTAAAGAAATGTTGGGGAAGTCATTATATGTTGTTTTTTTTTTCTTCAGTAATGTACAAACACCTGAAATGCTTAAAATACCTTCTTGAGACAAACCTTGGACTATTCATGATGAGTGTAGGCCAGTCACAGAAGCACCGTTTTAACATTCAGTTTCAAGCATGCGGAAGAATCAAAATTGTTCAGTGGAAATGATCCTGACTACATTGACATAATTATTAGATTTTCTTTTTTTTTTATCATCTCCACATATTAGTTTCAAGCTTGTTGGAAATGTGCAGCAATATGCTTCTTTTTTTTTCTTGTTCAACTCTTCTCTTAAAGGAACATCCTGATGCACAAAGGAGGACATGAGTTCCCGAAACCCCCTGACAACCACACTGTTGGCCTAATACAAATGTATCATATGTCGCTCGTCCGTGAGCCCAGGGCAAGATCCCCCAGTGTGGAAAAGAAATCCTCCATCTCCTTCTCCAGAAGTCGGTTACGGTTCTCTGCATCCTCCCGTGCTCGCTCCGAATTACGAAGTTTGATCTCCAGCATGCGTTGCTTCTTCCTCTCCTGTTCCATCTCTTGTTCCAAACGCTCCATCTGAGCACACAGAGCAGCGCTGGACTCTTCCAGTCTGAGAAGATGGAGCACAATAGTTCCATGTTAGCGATGAATCATGTACTGTATGGATTAATTACATATAATAATAATATTAATATCTGAATCATTCAACAGACCCACATCTCCAAATTAGAGGAATAAACACTGCAAGATGAAGTCATTATGACAACTAGATTACAGCAAACAATCAATGTTTTTCAGGTTTAAAATGATCTTAATTCATTCCAGACATTAAATTTAAAGTGATTTATGCTTCTATGTAACACCTAAGCATGTCGCCAACTAACGTTGTAGTTATTTAGGCATTTATGGTTGTTGTTTGTCTCATGCTGTAATTACACCACCAAGCGCTAGGTGGCAGTGTAATTTTTTTTTCTTCAGCACTGTCACTTGCAGTGCTGAGCTTCCGTTTACTTAGTTCCTATATGCAACTCAAACACAGCAACGGAGCAAATAAAGTATATCGTAGTTGAGTTGGCGCTGATGGTTGGTGATCATCAGGCATTTGCAAGCAATCATTCTACGTGACCTGAAAATGACAATGAATAGCTGAAAATATGAAGACAAAGAAGAACAAATCTATCAAGTGGACCAATCACATTTGTTGCTGTCTGTGTCGATGTAATGTGCAGTTACATTTGTAGTTACATCAGGGTCTGATGTTTCTTACGGCATAGGATTCCCTCCTGCGGCTGAAATATGTAGTAAGTTGGACGCTGAATAAATCAGGCTGAAGTGAATACATCTTATTTGTCAGTATGACACAAATACAGAAATGAGCTAGCTGTCATCACTTTAGTACTTTGTACTGTCTTGACTAGACTTCTTAACTATAAGTAAAGACTTAAAGCATCCTCATTCTTATTTCAACGATAAAGTGGCTTGTTGTGCTGTTAATTGGAGAATTGTAAGAGACTTCTCCATCCGGTTTTGGGTTGGCATGAAAGGGACTGGAGGCAAAGCTGCTATCCTCACTGTGACCCTGGTCAAAAGCTGCTAGCCAGGGCTAACGAAAGACCACCAGCTGGACTGGTCGCTGCCACATGGTCTATCATTTTGAAGCCCCAATATTAGGATTTATCAGTTGCTCACTTGATTTTCATGGGGTCAGAAGGGATGTGTATATATGTG
>JBAMYA010000011.1:490398-506309 GCA_037176975.1 Arrhamphus sclerolepis
ATATATGTATATGTATATATGGTGGCACAAAGTCAGAATCCCAATCAATGCTTCACAGATCCAGCCATTTGGACTTACTTTTGAATCCTGGTCTCATATGTCAACTTTTGTTTCCTCAACTCGCCCTTCAGTCCTTCCACTAAACTGTTCATCGTTAAGTTTGCCCCGTCCCCATCTTCAGTCATGATAATGGACGGCACCCCGGTTGTCACGGCCATGCTTTCATTCTCGCTGCAGGCAGCACTGCTGGTGCATAACTCCATGGCTTCACAACTGTCCTGTTCAGAACTGGGTTCTGTCAGCATTGCTCCATCCCTTTCTCTCTCAACTTCCCTCTGATTTTCCATCCATTCCCCTTTTTCCCCATCTTCTACTTCACCTCCCAAGTTCTGGTGCCCTGAAGTCTCACCACCAGAGTCAGGAACAGTTATTTCGCAGGATGAAGTCGACCACGGTGTGCTGGAAACGCTCGGAACACTCCCCATGCTAGAGGAGGAGGTGACGTTGTCGTAAGTGGACAGTCTCTGGGAGGAACCAGTGGAGTCCCGATCACGGGCAGACCGCTCTCCTGATGATGTGCGACGGTGTCCTCTCAAGGAGGACAGACCATTCATCAGCCAGTTACCTCCCCCACCACCTCCTCCGCCACTCGAGGATACACTGGTTGTGTCTGCCGCTGAACCCCCAGAGTTGCATTGCTTAGCTTGTGGCTGGGAACGAGGTGCTGAAGAGCTTTTGAACGAGTATTTCCAGGAAGGCATGGTCTTAACTTGTTTGCTTGGGCTCACCACTGCCTCTCCCTTCCCTGTTGAAGAACCTAATTTTGGTCCAAGGTTTGGGGTCTGGGTGGGAGTGATGGCTGCGCAAAGCTTGGCATCTAGAGATGAGGCACTGCTGTGCAGTTCTTGGTCAGGATTGGAAACGGGACAGCTGTGGAGGTCCTCCTCTGAGATCCAAGCTCCCAGGCTACGGTGTTGAAGCTGATGTCCCTGGACAGGTATCTCAGTTTGGGCTAAGTCGGGTCCTTCCTGGTCCTCTCTTAAGTACAACCGGTTGTGTTCCCTGATGAGGATTGTCATCAGGTGCTGAACCAGGGAGGTTCCTGGAAAATATAGATCATATTTAGACAGGGCATTGTTAAGGTACAACAAAGAATCATGATGACGGTTGTCCATACCTTCCATGATAGTGACTGGGTCCTCCATCTTAGGTCGAAGGATATTGGGTCCAAATACAGTTGCTAGATTCTGGACACTCATCTTATTCTCATTACAGTGGGACTGGACCTCATCAAGAAATCTAAAGAAATACAACTCCTTAGAAAAACAGAAACAGGTACCAATCCTGAAAATCTCATGCATTGGTCTATTCACCCATCCCTTTTCTGATGTTTATCCAGAACAGCTCATCTGAGTAAGCAGTTTGAGCAGAGATTCTCAGACCTTCCTCTCTCCAAGAGAGGGAGGTCAAGTCAATATAATGAAGTGTGCAGAGGCTTTCAGCTCTCTTAGAGTTGCTGAAGTTACAGCACCTTCCACCACTACACCTAGAGACTCCAACAATCCAGGGTACTCTACGTGTCATTACGAGCAAACAATGTCACCCCTGGGACCCACTGGGAGTGGAAGCGGCCCAGTTCAGCTGTACAGCTGTTTTGCTTTGTACTCTGTGATCTCAGGCCCCAGTGAATTTCAGAAGCAGAGCATTTCCATTCACTTATTAAATCCTGCCATGTTCTTCCTTCATGCTATTATAAAAATGTTCTGATGTCAAAAAAATGTGCTTTGCGACTTCTGAAATGATCCTGTCTTCATATGTGGGTGAAATAACTTCTGAAACACTCGGAGTTCTTCATCTATGGTGCTGTATTTTGTAAATTCCCTGGATTCACCAGATGCTTCTTTTATCTCACTTCATGTCAGCTCAATTTGCTGTGTACAAAATTACGAGGTTTTACCATGGCTGTGCAACAAAATAGACTAGACTTTAGCAGATGGACTCTTCAGTCTTGTTAACTCCAATGGCCATGATTCATAGGTTGGTGACCCACCAATATTGCAGTACTTTTATGCCCGAGTCTTAGGATAAAGGTTAAATCAACCAGTGAGGCCATCCTTTTGAACTCTTAGGCCAAAAATAGAGGCCATAGATAAACCCAACTCTACTTGCTGCCTTTCACGCAAGCTGACTCCAGGCTGAGAAAAAAATCCAGGTCTCTACTCATGCTGTTCATCAAGGTGAGTGCCACATTTTCCTAGCCAGTATCTCTAAGTTTTATGTTGCTTGGGTTTCTTTCCCACCAGTAGTTTCTATGTTCCAACAGTCAGTTTCAGCAGCTGGAGACTTTAGGTTTTGAGGCTTGGCTCCAGGGTGAAGCCGTGTTTCAGGCTTTTTCAACTGCTCTTTCTTTGACCCTTCATCCAAGACCAGATTAACTTGGAAGACCCTACCAGAACCAACTGCTCCTGACAACGTAGCTCGGTGGATTACTGGAACATTCAAACCCATCCACCATGAGAAGGTAGTGACATCACATATTATCACAAGGAGACAGAAGAGAAGGGACTTACTTGCATATATACTTGAGGAGATTGTAGTTAGGTAGAGGTAGAGTGCTAACTTGTTTTCCAAGCTCCTGGACCCCCTGATAGAAAACAAATAACAGCACTTATTGTACACACATTAACACAAATTATACACTTACAAAAAAGTAAACTACGTATACCTCCTCCTCATCTTTGGCCAAAAGCTGTGCGCAGGTTAGAAAGTCTTCATATTTGGAGAAGGGGATGACTGGTTCAGGCAGCTCTCGTAGGTACAACTTTAACAAGGATGCCACCGTGTGGACATCTGTGTTACTGCATTTAATCATACAAACAGAACAAACAGTAGAATAAAGTGAATTAAGACATAAAGGTTAGAGACACTACATTTCCTATTTTATTACATCCCCTCAAGAAAATCCCTCTCTTCACCTGTCAAACAGAGGTTTGTCTCCACAGTCAAAGGCCTCCTGCAGCTCTTTAACCAGGTTTGCCTGTCCTGGCATGCGGAAGAGACCCTCTTCATCCAGACCCCTCTCTCTGATGAAGTCCACACACTGCTCCACAAGCAGTGGTGCCAGACGGGGTCCAAACTTCTTCTCATACTGCACAGTGTCCTCTAGACGCTGGCCAAATATCCCTGAGAATGAAAGAAGAAAACATCATGTACAGTATCTGTGTATTTGATATCATTTTGATGGAGGGGATATCATAAACTGTATAAAAAGAACTCGGCAAATCCTCTATTACATCACCAAGAACTGAAGCTTACTCCGTCCCAGATAATCCTAAAATGACTATGTGGAGCACACCCACTATAGTTCAGTTTCTGGTTTGTCAACTTGGAAGGGTCCTTAAATGATATGAGTGGACGGCTGCTTGACCAGGGGACCCAGCCGCTACAGGAGGTAGAAACTGAGGTCGAGGCAGTCAAGCTGGTGCCCTCTGCTAGTAGAGCCTTCAAAGGGAAGCAGCTTCAGATTTCTTTACTAATCTTCACCCTGAACTCTTCCAGACCAACCCAGTTCTGATGTCTTAATACAATTAACAGCTCAACAAGCCATGTTACCTTCAAAGTAACAACTATTATGCTCTGTTATGTCTTTATTCAAAGCTAAGAAGTCAGGTTAAGCCAGTGCGAAGTAGCCAAAGTGATGACATGTAGTCATCGAGTATACCCAGCCATTAAAAACAAACTGGCTTTGTATAACTTAACCTGATGTGCTAAAGTACAGTTATTATGGACATATAGCTATGGAGACCAAAACCACCCAGACTGTAAAAAGGTTTATTTCTGCTGAGGAGCCAGCCCATAGTGTCCATTCAAAGAACTGAATTGTATTCTAACTCAGTCCAATTCATTGTTAAAAGCAGGTGTTGCCCCTTAGGAGACATACAGGTCTAAACATGATGCAAACTATTTGCTTATTTTCGGTGTAAATCTTGAATTTGACTGTAAGTAATGGGCTATACGTCTCAGTAATTGTCCTTGTATGAAAGCGTTATTCCTCATTTGTTCAGAGATGAGAAATTAAGCACTAATTTAAAATCTTATATACAGAAAACAACATACAGTTAATCACCGTCCTCTAATTACCTGCTGACTGGTTGCAGCATTCACAGCTGGCTGACAGCTCGCAGTAATCAAAGTACTTCACCGTACAGGCGTTGCACATCAACAGAGAGTGCTTTTCATACATCCCCAACCTACATTTCACCAAGTTAATCCATTTCGTGTCTGGCATTTCACCCTGGATCTGGAACATTAACCCTTCATTTCCAAGCTCCTGCGCTGATGAAAGCGACTCAGGCAAAGAGCAGCTAAGGGAGAAAAGAAATGTGACCGGCAGGAACCAGGGTCAGTCTTGTCGACTGGAGTGCTGCTGTTAACAACCGGCCTGCGTGCTGGCGACAGATCTATTCTGGACCCAGACCTGAGAACAGACGCCTCAAGCCTGTGAATCTGAGAGGGAGGCTAGAAATATAACCCAGCCACAATGAGAACGCACGGACGGCACCTTCAGTCTGGGATTACTGAGCACATCAAGGATTCAATTAATTATTTTCACTCAAAACATTTCACAAAGATCATTTTTATAATATTAGAAAAACTATTTGAATCATTAGCCCATGTTTCTAGAGTGGAAGTCTCTG
Source organism: Arrhamphus sclerolepis (assembly GCA_037176975.1). Taxonomy (NCBI): domain Eukaryota; kingdom Metazoa; phylum Chordata; class Actinopteri; order Beloniformes; family Hemiramphidae; genus Arrhamphus; species Arrhamphus sclerolepis. The sequence goes on from JBAMYA010000011.1 coordinate 495,096, forward strand.
GAGCTGTCTCTTTTATATAAAATATCATAAAATAAGTCATGTAGTGTTACTGATGTGCATTATATGTGTTTTTATGCTTTTTATTTAGCATAAACTATCCTGTGAAATGTTTAAATTGGTTACGTGAAATAAGATATGTTTGAAGAGGAGTGTTATTTATGTGCAGATTCATGTTAGCATGTAAGCATATTAGGCCAATCTTAATTTGTACAACCACTAACCATATATAAAAGATGGATAAAAACTTCTTGTCTGAAAAATTAAGGAAGTCTGAAGAAGTTGACAAAAAATCCACTTCCAAATAAAGTTCAAAGCAGTAGCCTGTAGAGGGCACTAGCACTACATGGACAAAAAATAACCTCCTGTAAAGAAATCAATGACCATATAACTGTACCTCATTTGATTTAAAGGAGGCATTTTCTGGTAACTACTACAACTCAATTTTTTTATTTTTTATTTTTTGGCTTGGTTGTTTTCTCACCCATGCATGATCTATGTAAAGGATAAGTGCTGTTTTTTTTAATTTGATTTTGATTTCCAGGGTGCATTACCAAAGGGTGCAGAGGAAACTTTCTTTTCCTTTTAATGAAAAAGGAATTTTTAGCTCCAGTGGCCTTTATTTACAGTGTAGCTAAGGGTTGCAGGCCAGGAGTCAAACCTGCGATCACTGCAGGAGTACTGTAGCCTCAGAACATGGATCACCTGCTAAAAACAACTGAACCAAACACTCAGCAGCCTGAGAAGAGGAAACTGTCTCTGCGCACCATTGGATAGGCGTAGATCTAATCTAAGATACGCTTTGTGACATGTGCAGATCAAAAACCAGACTGGTATCAACAAAAGACATCCAAAATGTTGTGCAGTGGAGTTGGAACACCAGGAATGACAGTTGTTGGTTTTTGCTGTAAAACCTTGTTGGTCTGATGCCTTACGAGCAATTATGTGACCTGTTTCATGGGAGAGAATTTTTGTGACATGAATGGGTATGGTAGAAGTTATAGAGTTATACGTTTCAAATACATTTACTGCGGTTTAATCTGTTTGGATCAGATGCAACAATTGGTCCGCTTTTAAGGGGTTGCCTAATAGGCTAATATCCATGTATCATACACGTTTAATCAAGAATTTATCAATGACTAAAATAAACACTTCCAGTCTGTGAATATAATGAGAATTCACTGAGAGACACATTCAACTTCTCAACATCAGCTAATTTTAGACATTCTGGCACTTCTTTTGACCTTTTCCTGGTGTTTTTCTTTTCAAACAAAATAATGCTTAAAAAAAAAAACTATACAAAAAAAAAAAAACATTACTAGGTGATGTGTACATTTAATTCTGACACAACAAGAATTAATATTAGATACACGATGTCATGCCCTGTATCACTGGCCTGCTGCGCTACATTTAAGCTCCTATTAATATAGTATTATTGTAAACCTACACCTACAGCTGCCTCCTATAAGTTCCCAGATGAGTCTGGATATACTTCTGCTCTTATGTCAAGTTCACAACTCTGACATGCAAAGCAGATGAAGAACAATCGACACCAAAGGTGAACTGCTGGTGAAATACTGGAACAAAGTTATTACAAACAAGCAAACTCATCCTTGTTTGTTTCAGCACAGGCTGAGACAAGATAGGAGCTCCCTGTCATCAATATCTGAATTTATAGCAACGGTATACTGGAATAGACTAACTGCAGCTCTGATCACATTTCTGTGCTCACGTTCAGATGTTCAAGAACAGGAATAGAGACACCAGACTGAGAATAGTGCTCCCTGAAGACAGCAGTCACAGTAAGGCAAAGTGATACTTGGGTCCTTTTTTTGTTACTTATACAGAAGAACACAGTCAAAACCAAAGATGTGGATCATCGTTGTCTTTTCATATGTTAACAGAAAGGTCTTGTTTCAAATATAGATCTGTGGGGCCCACTGGACAGAGGAAATGAAAGCTTAGGAAGGTATGCTTTCAAAGAAACTTGAGTAAAATACCTTAACAGCTACTTCTTATTTCCTTTTAAACAAAAACTAGCTTGATTGAAGTGATATCCATTAGTTTTTTATGTCGACAATCTGTCATTAGAACAGCTCTAAATAGTAATCGTTTCCCTTTAATGTCTGTGAATGTAGAACCCCACTTCCTGAAAAGTTAGAAGGCCATATAGAATGGAAATAAAAGCAGAATGCAATAATTAGCAGCGTGATCGTAGACCCATATTTTATTCAAAATAGAAGAACAAAGTCAAATGTCAGCTCTGAAACATTTCACCATTTTATGAAAAACTATTCGCTCATTTGGAATCCGATGGCAGCAACGTGTCTCAGAATATGAGACATGATGGAACTGGCATGACTGGGAATTCAAAATAATGTTTTTTTTTTGTTTGTTGTTTTATTGTAGACTTGATGAACTTTGAAAACCTCTTCATTTACAGTACATATAAAAAATATTTCTCTTATAAATATGTACAAATGTATGTATGCATGGTAAAAGCAAAATAAATGTGCACATGATACCCATGATCTTTGGCTCTAGAATGGAAATCACTGCATGGAATTATACACAGTTTGCAACCGCAGAAGAAACCGTATGTCAACATGAACCATGAGCCCTATTCTCATTTGAAATGGACTGAGGCAAATCAGAAACTCTTCTGTGATCAGACACATCAAAATTTGCTTCAAAAACCATGGACCCCTAACCTAGAAATCTAGATGTACCGCTGCTAAATTTACATTTGTTCAGCAGGCCCGTCTAGCTCCCCTCTGCTGAAGCTCATGAGTTATGTCCAAAAGTCTTGGGGAACCAGCGAGGTCAGTCTGTCTTTGCAGAGAGTTTCTCGGCGGGCTTAATGAGATGACAGAGCTGAGACATTGTGGTCTGGATGATAAACTAATAAGATGCTTGCATTGGAGGAACCACGGCCGTATGAACCAGCTTTGGCATCAATGGTTAAAGACTTCAGCGACCATCTCATTTCCACATGGTAAGAGATGTCTGGTAAACCTGCTCTGATGATAAAGCTAACAATTCAAGAGGAAATCTGAATATGTATATCTGTCTAACGTTAGCTGTAGCCAGCTGTGTTACACATGGTTATGTTTTTTTTTTTTTTGAAGATAGTGTTTGAGGACACTGGTTATCCTCAAATTCTGCTTGCTAAAACTGCAACAATCTTTGGATTCAGTTTGCTTTGATGCTCTGATTGGTTGCAGCACCAACCAACCAAGAGCAGAGGCAGTTTGAGGCGCCACCTTCTGGATGCAGAAGCCCCATGGCTTGTTTTCAAACCCTACATCTGTCTACATATGGGAATGATCTGTCAGGCTAATGGACCCATGTCCTCCAGACTAAAGCGATCCAGGACCATCCAGCCTGTTATCAGCACTAATTCAAAAGCGTCAGTCTCTGAAGGTTTCAGTGTCTTTTTCAGGGAATGTCTTGCATCTTTCAGCAAGACAATGCTCAACTGTATACTGTTTCCTTTGTAGTAGAAGACTCTGGCTGATGATCAGTCCAGATCTTTGACCAAATGATAAACATGACAAGACACTTAGGACTGTTGAACACCATAAATACTATATCATATAAGATCGGAACAAAGGTCCTCTCTCAAAACTCCAGTTTCAGTTCCCAGACATATATGGACTGTTTTTAAAAGTAAAGTATTTTCTGTAAGACATGTTGCTGCCAACAAATTCAAAATTACCTTTTTTTTCTGTTTCCTCACTTTAGACATCATGTTTTCTATGTGTCAGTTTTTATTTACATTCTATGCAAAGTGCAAACACTTTTGGGACTGGAGTAGTAAAAATAGGCGCATTCATCATCTTTCAGTTCAAAGGTCTGGTCTTACCTCCTCCAAACGGCGCCCAGATGACCCGCCGTATGGCCTTGACCCAGTCATCCATGTCTGTCTGTGAGTTCGCCATGAGCAGGAAGGATTCATGGCTGATGGGGGCCCGGTCCTTCTCTCCTGTCCCACCTGTGGGGAGTTCAGTGAGTACGGGTGAGTAAAGCACACAAGAAACTATGTTGTCCCTAACCCCCCCGACATGTTTTATGTCCTCACTTGTGGGGTATCACATCGTACCTGTGCTTCATAATTAATGTCACATCAGTGGAATAATCTAGTACCTGCCAGCTGTTTTAAACTGGGATTGAATGAGAGATTTGAGAACAGAAACAACAAACCTACCAGAATTATTAACCAATGAAGAAGGACCTAATGTATCCCAGGTCTGACTGAGGATGATTTAATTGTGTGTATTAAAGATTGCAGATTGCATATTGTATTCTGTAAGGGTTTAACTAACATGCAATAAGGGTTTCTCAACTCTAGATGGCTCTGCAGCCCTGCTGAACATGCTATTGTTCTTACTCTGGGACAAACAATACAAAATGTTACTGGCTCTTTTTAAGTTGAAACACAAATACAGCAGCCTGTGAACATGTGAAACAAAAGTATGAGTTGAAAAATCCTCATGAGGAATGATTGGTTGGGCTATGAATGCTGGACAAATGTGTTTTAACGGAAAAGATTATTGTACTGTCTCATAAAACTGCATCTTCTTATCTTCCTCTCATCATCTCTTCCTGTATTTACATACTCTGTTCTTTTTCTCTGCACCAAAAAGTGAAGAATAAGTTACTTTGCTGTTTTTTTTGAGCCATTAGTGACGGATGGTGGTGTTGCTACAGTCACAGTCATTGTTGTCACAGTCATTTAGCTGCGAGGGGGGAAACCAAATATAAACAGCGGTGCTGTAAAGCTAAGAGCCATTGTCACCCAGCTTTTCAAAGTCGCGCTATCGTGTTGAAGGCTGCTCTTCTTTCTGACAGTTTTTCTGCCAAACTGAGGAGTTACAGTCATTGAATTTTTTTGTTCTTCCCAACCATGCCTTGATAAGAGACTCATAGAAAGAGCAGCCACTTAAATCAGCTCTAGCATTTCCAGCAGACATCAGAACGCTGTCAACAACCAAGCTTGCAATGACAAGGGGTTCAAAAATCCCTTTTGGAGACAATTAAGATAACGCTGACTCCGAGCTCGACAGAGGAACACATGAAACCGAGTCTTCCTCTCAAAGCCCCTGTGATGGATTTGATTGTAGCCTCTCGACGCAGCCTTCAGAGCCAGGCTGACAGCAGGGCCCTGTGAGGAGGCTGAATGTGTGCAGCTCCAGATTCATGTCCTGGAAATACCGCTGCACTTCTTAAATGTCAGACGGCTCTTTGTCGCTACAGGGTGGCAGATAAGAGGTGGGCAGGGAGGAGCATGGGTAGTTCTGGTTTAGAGAAGCAGAATAAGAACCCTTCCCTTGATGATGTCACTTTTCACTCCTTAAATCCCAAACATGAATGAAGTTGTTCTTTATCTGACCACTAGGGGCTCACTCCAGGAGTCGCTCAATCTCCATTTGGACCCCACCGAGTTAAAATGTCCAACTTCTTCCCAGGCTGTTTTTTTTTTTACCACCCAAAAAAGCAAAAACAGTTTTGGCGTCCAAAGATAAAATTCTTTGCCTCACCAGATACAGTTGTCCAGGTATAAAAAGTTATAAAGTCACATATAAAGTAACAAATTTATGTCTAGTTAAAGAAAAAAAAAAATCCATATTTTGAACAACAATATGTTTTTGGATGGTATTATTAGATGTTGACTGCCGTAAACTCTCCATGGGGACCAAAACGACATGAATGCAGGGTAGTTTTGAGCACACATTTGCAGCAAAATGAATATTAATGTCACCCCAGAGGGTAAATCTACTAATGTCAGAATAAATTCTTCTTTTAATCCTCTGAAAAGGCTCAAAAATGTCATTACTCTTCAGTGATATTGTGATAGTGAATAGACACCCTTGCATGACACAAGAAATGAAATTTCTTGTCATGTGCTGCCCCCATGTGGCTGTAAGAGGTATTGCTGCACAGAGTCTCTAAAATATGGTTTTGCTTTTGATTTACTGCTGTGGCACGTTTTATTTCAGCCACTTCCACTTGGAACTGCAGTAGCTGTAGTCCACTGAGCAATCGTGAGTCTCCTCGGTCGTCTTTGTCGGATGTGAGACGAGCCGCTGACTCGAAAGAGCACCTCAGGTCTCGTGGTGCGTTGGTAACACACCTGTTGCTGAAGCACCAGCTGGACGTATCCAAGACACTAGAGAGTGAACCACAGCAGAGCCAGGAGGAGCAGCTGCAGCTGTGCTCGGAACCAACAGCTGGATGTTACAGCAGGCTTTATCAGTGAGTAACAAGAACTGAATGCATCACGTCTTGTCACATCTTCTCTCCTTTCCTTCATATCCACAGACTATTTTCTCTTTCTGGCAGTGTAGTTTAATCGAAAAGGGCCAATACTGCAACATGTGTATTCGAGGGAATTCTTTTTTAAGATTTTCGATGTATAACTCAAGAAAAAAACATGAAAAAATGCAATGACAATATTAAACAGTTACATTTTGTGGTGTCTGCTTTTTGATATATGAAAAGTATTCATCACTTTTTTGACCACAGAAAAAGAAAAACTCCCATTATATTACCTACAATTTTGCAAAATAAGCTGTTTATCTGTTTGATCAGCTTTATTGTTTCATATAAATTATCTGATGCAGTTAAAAAAAAATTCACCCCTGTACAGTTGTCATGGAAATCACAGAGACCACAACGATTTTTGTACCAGGCTTTAAATACGTCTAATTCTTCTGCAAAGTTGTCACTTTTAACATGAGGGTCAGCGGAGATTTGTTCTGTTTTGGAGCCAGCACCTAGTGGTCAGTGGAGGAACTTCAACCAGAAGTTAGGGTTAGGGTTCCACCGGTACAAAATGTACCAAACTGATTGCAGTGGGATTTATGCCATGACTCACATGTAGAAAAGTCACTATTCACAGAAGCCAAGATGGCCGCAGAGTTGCTTAAAAAATCTTGAATAAACAGGCTTTTACTGCAACACTGAATTCTTTACTTCAAAAATAAAAATAATCTGGATGGCTGGCTAGATTATGTTACTGAGCAGTGTCCTTTAGGTCTTGTAATACATTCATAATCATAACTGATGAGGTGACGATAAACTTTGAGACTTCTGCGCTTCTTCTTATGAGTAGGAGAGAGCAATCTGAAAGCAATTTATGGCCTTATAGCATTTATGATTACAACACAAGCCTCCTTACCCAACAGTGCCCACAGTATACATTCATTTATCATCACGACTACGACATAGAAGCAGCTTCACGAGACAGAAGCTTATTGCAGTAAAGCACATGTCAAACTCAAGGCCAGGGGGCCAAAACGGGTCTGCCACTTCATTACAGCTGGACAGCGACAGCGAAAGCGTGCAAAGACAAGATTTCAGTGTGACTGCCTGTTTCATTCAGTTCTGACATCAAAAAGTGGAATAACTGAGGTGGAGAACGGCTGGTTTATGTAAAAAAAATAAAATAAAAATCACAGTTTAGCAAACATTTGAAGAAATATTTTACCACAAAATATTGGTGATTTTTATCAAAAGTCTTGACTTGTTTTCATAAAATTTACATTTCTAAAAGCAGAAAAAATATGTTTTTTTTTTTTTTTTACAAAATCTGCAATTTTACAACTGTTGTAGTTTTATGCCAAGATATTGCAAAAAGTTGATATTTTTCAACAAGTTAAAAAGTCACAATTTCTCAGTGTATGATAAACAACTCGATCCAGCAGAATTTATAATTTTACAAAAGATTTGTCTGTTTACAAAAAGTAAAATAAAAAAAAATATATAAAATTTTTTGACAAAAAAATGCCACTTATACATATATATGTGTGTATATACATATAAAGGTATTTTGAACAATATTAACTTGTACTTTGAAAACATTTTTCTTTTGACATTTGCGATCATACAAGAAAAATTTGTGACTTTAGTACAAAAGCCACAATTGTTTGATAAAAGTTTTGTATCAAAAATGTACTTTTTTTTCTTTTATGACTGAGCCAAGGAAACTAGCGTGAAATGTGACAACATGGCTGGTTGAGAAGATAAAGAATAACCGGCCCTTTAACGGTAACCATGGTGATGATGTGACCCGGGATGAAATAGAGTTTGACACCGCTGCAATAAAGGATGTAAAAGCGTCAGAAAAGCTACACAGGAAGAGACAGAAGAAGAAAAAACCTCCAAGCTACAACCAAAGACATTCAGGAGTTTGAGAAGTGAACTCGTGTTTTCGATCCAGCATGAAGTGATGTGGACACAACAAGCTCCTGCAGCAATATTTCTGCTGTCTTCTTGCTACATTACTGTCCACAACAGCGTTGCACTGACATCTGTGTGCAAGTGAATCAGCCAGGAAAAAAGCTGCAATTCACAGACTCTATGGAAATTCAACAATGTTGCTGGTAAATGTCATTTTGCAGCAGAATTCTCCACTAAAACCCATCCTATCTATGTGTTGCTGCGCGAAATATTCAAGAACGTGCTATCCTCCTTTTCTTTCTGAGCGGTAGAAAGGTTAGGAACGGACAAGAATCCGTGCCTCGTTCCAGTTTTATCTAAACATGCTGTAAATCTAAGTTTCCAACAGTCTCAAAGCTGCTCGGCCGCTCCTCCTCGCTCTCTGCCACACTTGTAAAAAAAAATCTCCAGCATCTGTTTCCCGTTACCTTGGAGATGTTGTTTCTTCAGTCTGTCCGGCTTGCAGCAGACCGGCCCCATGTCTGAGCGAGCGGCGCAGGCTGGAGCAGGGACTGGCTCCGGCCTAAAGCTGCAGCATGAGGAAGAAGAAGAAGGAGAAGAAGAAGAGGAGGCTGCCCCGACAAGCCTGACTGTACCAGCAGGCAGGTAGCACCGATGGTCAGGACCTGCCAGAGAGGCATGCTCGATGCCAGCGGAAACTAAACCCGTCAAACCAGCCCCGCTTCTCACTCCTCATTCACTCTTTTTCTTCTTGTCTCTCTCATTTAGCAGTGCAGGCAGCAGGTCTGTTCCCTTCAGCCCCCCTGGGGAGAAGAAAATCCCTGAGGAGGAGTGTAACAAGGCTCTCTCTCTCTCTCCCTGTACCTCAGTGTGTGTGTGTGTGTGTGTGTGTGTGTGTGTGTGTGTGTGTGTGCAGTAATGGGAGATGGGCTGTCCTCCAGTCTTTGTCAAACAAACTCATAGACGCACGGAGGTTAAACAGACAACACCAATCAAGCTCCACAGGCAGCACAGTTTTGACATCCTGGCTCTTAAAGACCTGTTAGAATGTTCATCTGTGGCTTTTCATGTCATAATAATAACAACAACAACATAAATAATAACAATAATGATAATAGTAATAATGACCTGTGACCTCTCACTGAAAACCTTTTCAATTTTTCTGTTCTTACAAAAAAACTTAAAAGATGGGTTCTGTCCTTTACAGCAGCTGTCTTCCACTTTAAAGTGATTAAACTTATATTTTTATTTGTAGTAACCAGGCAAAGGTTTCTTTGATAGAATAGAATAGAATAGAATAGAATAGAATAGAATGGAAACTTCTAATCTAAAAGCTAAGGTGGGGCAGTTACAAGTTAAGAACTTTATATATCGCAGATGGTGATGATGGAAATGAGGCTGAACTGATGTTCGATGTGGCAACAAATAAATAAACAAACAAATAATCCTTTATTCGAAATATACTTCCGTTCACACACGCCGAACTAAAATCACGATGAAATAATGCTAACCCACTGAGTTAAAAATCCATTTTTTTTACTTCGTATGTGCTGCTTTAAGCCGACAGGAAACTGAATTTTATTTTTTCAGTTTATTTAATTACTCATGAAATCATCTTAAATACCAAAGCTGAAAACGGGATGTCCGCCTAACACACATGAATGTTCAGCTCCGTCTCCAGGCTACCGCTTAGTTGACTCTATATGGGCTTTACTCTCTTTTGATGTTCCAGAGGATTCTTTTGTAGGAGCATCAGCGCTCCTAAAACCTCTTCTGTATTGGGTTTTCTGTGAACGGACATCATAAAGGCTGAGATGAGAGGCAGCAACGTCCTCCTCCAGGTACCACTTCAGCACAATGTACGGCCTGAACCCTCCGGGTCTGCTCATTTCATCCAACAGTAGAGGCTGAAGCCTTCATCTCTGTAAGCCGATTACAGACCCGAGAAAGAAAGAAGGAGAGAAAGAGAGAGCAGAATAACCCGTGTTTCTCCCCTGATGTGCAAACAAATCTAAGATGTTAAGTATCAGATGTAGCCAGCATCATCTTCTAAGCAGCAGGACTGAAACACGCCCTCATGGTCCACGCGTCTTTCTAAACTATGTTTCTCTTCATTCTCATCCTTTCCATCCTCTTTACACCTGACTGCGTCCCTCTCCAGCTGCCTGCGTTTGGTAGGACCTGCAACCCCCCCCCCACCCACCCAGCGTGTAGCATCTCCAGGCACGTCAGCAGATTTGAAGCTCGCAGGGGTTTGCGGCCTTCTGCGATGTTGACTGGTCATAAACAGAGCACACAGAGGCCGACAAGCCTTTCAGCCATTCTAAACACAGGGAGAGACCACTGAGCAAACGTCTGAGACCAGTCAGGCTGAAGAGCTGCTTCTTCTCTTTCCCTGCTGTGAGATTAAAGAACGATCTCATCCTCATTAAGCCCTGATATACCAGAAGTCCTACATGAGAGACATGCACACAGACATCTTTTAGCCCAGGAAATCCACTTTTAAATCAGAAACCGCTGGCTGGAGCCGGTCACCTCTGGACGGTGGGGGACCAGCTTCGTCTGAAGCGAGTGTTGCGTCGGTCGACGAGGATTCGTTCGAAACAACAAACGGAACTGAATCATCCAGTGCAACGATGTGTTTATTTCACAGTTCGGCTGAAATAACTGTCTCCCTGCTGTTCTCAGCAGACACTGAATTAAATAGTAGGAATGAGGTGAAGACTCCACGTGGTCAATGATGGTTTGTTGTGGAAGTGAGATTGTCAAAGTTGAGCTACTAGAACTAGGCTACTAGAATGAAGATGCTGGAGGGTAACTAGAACTCTAAACAGGTGTTTCCTAAAGAGGATTGTCCGTGTTCCCACACGTTGAGAACCCTTCTGCATCGTCAGCAGGTGTCTCAGGTTCACTAGCGTTTCGCCCCTTAACCTGTACGTTTTGCCTGAGTGGGGCAGCAAAGGGTGGTTAGCCTTCGCCTGCAGAAGGGTTCCAACTGTGGGCTCTCCTTAACCACAGCCATCGTGAGCTAGTCTC
>JBAMYA010000011.1:506409-540001 GCA_037176975.1 Arrhamphus sclerolepis
TTTTTGTATTCCAACTTTGCCATCTTCAATCTCCTCTTCAACTCATGCTGCACCTGTTTGAGATGTTCTTTGTCACCGTCTCTAAAAGTTTCCTTTTTCTGGTTGAGGATTGCTTTTCTGTCACTTGTGATCCAGGGTTTGTTATTGGGGAAACATCGTACAGTCTTTGTAGGTATGACTGTCTCTCTACAGAAGTTTATATATTCATTAAAACAATCAACCTGACAATGTCGGTAATGTTCCCGTCTGTTTCCAGCAGCACATTCCAATCTGTGCATTCAAGCTGTCCCTTAGAGCGTTACAAGCTTCATGTGTCCATTTCCTGACTGAAATATCCATCAGCAATTGACGAAAAAAAAAAAAGTAAAATATAAAAAGTACATCACTAATGGTGTTAGCGTTACAACCAAATATATATTTATATATACACTATTGTACTTTTGGAGGAGGGCAGATTTGTTTTTGTCATTTTTCTATTCTTCTATCTCTCTAACACTTGTGTGGAGTGTTTTCGATCCACGTCTTTCATCTGAGGGGTCAGTCGGCTGTTTTGCACAGTTGGTCTATTCTGTAGCTCAGAAATGTCGCGAGTGACATCAAGCAGTGGTGCTGTATGGAGTTTGATATTTGTTAATTCATTCAGTTGTTTATTAGAGGCGTGTTTGGGTTCATTTTTTGTGCAACATCACGACATTCTTTCAAAAGTAGTCCACTGTTTAACGGTCGTGTTTGCTAAGTGCTTCTCATGAGCTAAGGTAAGCTAAAGCAGCTAACTGGCGTGAGGTGGGTGTGGCCTAATTAGTCTGTCCCAAGCATTTGTGTGTTTCTGGATTAACCAGGGTTGGGCGGACACAGCTTCTTCTAAGACAGCATCATCCAGAGCTTCTAAACTACTGTTCAGAAACCTAAAGTGACGTCGCAAGAAGGGTGTGTCCGGCTCTCTTCAAACAGTTTTTGGTGCACTTCCTTTGACCTCACCCCAGAAAGTGTGTGTTTATGTGATCCAGGCGGGGAAAAATGAGTCTCTCTCAGTTGGATCATGGAGGCTTTCTCGCTAGACGTCGGCAGCAACAACATGGATCTCCCTTCGCCTTGTGACGAAGAAGCTCACTGAACAGTAGCTATCAAACTGATTACTGTAAACAGGAGATGGATTTGAATGCAGGCAGAAGCTCAATTATACGTCTAAAGGCATGAATAGAGGTGCCTTCAGTGAGGACACACAAAGACGAGACGTCCCTTCCTCTGCTGGCTGAATCCCATTACAAAGTTATAGGGACAACATTGCACAAAGGACGTGACAAATGTAATTTTCACATTCACTTATTGACTTATATGTAATTCAATCCAATCAGAAAGCACCTGTGTGTCAGCTCTGGGTTTGTCAAACATGGTGGCTGACTAAAAACTCCAAAAGCTACACTCAAAGATCTCAATGATAGAGGGAACACCTGTTTTCATTTTCATTTATTTTGTTCACTTCACAAAGGAATTGACTTCCCCTCTGTCTGGCCACAATGCAGAAGCTGGACGTTTTAGCAGCTCTGCAAAAACAATGGGACTGTCTTCTCTTGCAGCTTGGAGAACATTGCCCTCTGCTGTCTGAAAACAGGTTTGCAACTGTGGAAATTAATTGGAACAAGAGGAACACGACTCAGGTAAGAGCTACGTTAGATTCCTTTAATCTCAAACAGGTTTTGCATGTAAATCATTCTAAAAGGCATTGCTGGAATGTGAACTCGTAGCTGACATGAGTGCATGTTCATGTCACCGCAGATAGTTGCATCCTGGGACCGGGCATTACATCCAGACTATGAGGTAGTTTGTGAATCAGAGTGGATGAGCAAGGGGAGGGAAGGTGTCAATCTCACCTGGCACGATCTCAAATAGGTGTCTTCCTGGTTCATCTGGGTTGCCCGTGAGCTCATTGACCTGACATCCCTGCAGAGGTATGCAGCCCTGAAACACACAGCAAGAATAATAATCAGAATAATAATCGAGCACACATGTAATGATGTCCTTTCTTTTTCCGTCACTCCCATTCTGCTTTAATGTTGTATTCCTTTTTTTTTTGTCAGTTCAAGGGCATTGACGTGGCTTGAGTTCACGTAAATGGAAGAGGTTCCTATTTCTCATCTCTTAACCCCTTGAACATTTGAAGCAGCTACTCCTGTGATTGAACAGGGACCCACACAGATTATCAGAATACATTATCCAGATCAATACCCATTTAGCTCAGAGAACTGAGGCCAAGTGAGCTGTGAAGAGATGCCAGCGTCTGCGGGTCGGCTCCGATTTTCTCCGCGCTGGCATCCTCCATCAAACAAGCAGAGGTGTCTGCCAAACGGCCACAGCCAGAGGGCCGGGCTGTCGCCAGCATTAATCTCCATGGCAACAAATGGAAGAGGTGGGAGCTGTGGATGGATGCAGTGCAGGGGCAGGGCAGGATGGGTGTCCCTAGGGTGCTATGTGCTCAGAATAACACAGTAGGTCGCTGGAGAAGGATGAATAGGAAAAGGAGACGCGTAACTTGAGAACACAAATCATACGGTCAATAGTGGGCTGAGAAAACAGGGACAGGCAGACGGACCTTTTATATTGGTTTAACCAATGATTTTGAGACAGTTAGTGCATGCAAAGGCCTCTGATAAGCAGAAAAACAGATGTGCACACGTCTCGTTTAACACGGTTTGTACATGAATGTGCCTGGACCCAAACATGAGCCAAGTCTCTGATCGCTCCTTCTCGCTGGTAACTCCCTTTCACCAGCCGACAGAGAAGATTCTGCACTATTATCATGTAAATAACACATTTTTGTTGATCAGGATCACGCATGTACATGGCCCCTGCAGCTGCAGCAGTAAATCACTGATTAATTTATTTTTCCCCCTTAACCATATGAACATAGGCTAAAAACCTGAACATACCATTAGAAAATTTGAATTACTCAGCAGATCCATCAAGCTACCATCCTCTGGAGCTCACTGATTATGCCCATAATTCTTGGGAGAGTCAAGAGAGTTTCTAGGTGGACTTCAGGCAATGGCGACAGAGCTGCGTTGTAGTCTGGGTGGTAAACGGTGGTTGTTTAAACCACCACATCATCGACAGTTAAAGACTTCTTGTTCATTACTCTGATTGGTTGTAACGCTAACCAACTGCACGCAGAGGCAGTTTGAGAAACAACCGTTGGATGAGGAAGCTCTTTTGGCTCTTTTTCAGACCCTCCATCTGTTCAGATGTGGGTCTCATATTCTTAGTAAACTTTCCAAGTTATCAGTAAACTTTGCTTAGCAGATGCCTCACCACTTCATCAGGGACAGACCGCCAAGGTTCATGAGTGTCAACACACGTTTCTTACTGGGGTTAAGTCTAACTGGGACCCCCGGGGTTGATACCGCGCTCTCAAATGACCTGGCTCCAGGGAGGGATGCTGGTCACTGGTAGGAGACCCTCCTGGAGGAAATCATAACATATCTAGGATCGTTTGGGCACACTAACTCCTCCACAATGATAAAGAGGATCCCTGCTTGGTCTCCACCACAGGTGGTTGGTGGGGAGAGCTAGGTCTGGGTCTCTCTGCCCTGTGGCCCAAACCTGGATACGTGGTGGTTAATGGATGGATGAATGGATCTTATTCAGGGTCACTGGGTCCACTAGAGCGTATCCCAGCTGTTTTCAGGTGAAAGATGCCATGACTTGTGATGTGACTTGTCCATTGTACACCATGGAAAAGTCACAAGTCCATTGCAGGGCCACACTTACTCATACACAATACTAGAGTCAATTTAGAAACACCAATGGGGCTAAAATGCATGATTTTGAAGCGAGCCCCCTAGTGGCTGCCCAAGAAACTGAACGTATCGCCACTTCAACGGTAGTGTCAGTTAAGAAAGCCAGGTGTAGCTCCTTGTTAGCAAATAGTCCGTTTCAAATTTTCACAGTACTGGAAGATGAACAGTTGGCCTCCGTGTCTAAACATGGCAGTTTTAAAGGCCCCTGCAAAACTGCAAAATTTGGCTAATTAAATTTGTTTTCTGAGGTCTCTAAATAGGGGCTATAATGTTGTTTTTAAAGAAAACTGTCTATGAGTCGGAGCCGTGGGGGATGGAAGACAGAACGTAGTTTTTATTTGCTTGCATCGGCATTTAAATCATTGGATTATTTTTTATTGAAGTTTGTCTTAGTAAAAAGGAACAATTCAGAACACACTGCACACAGTGTAGTGAGGGTGCAGCGTATTTTTATCCCAAAACAGGCAGAAATCTGAGCTCTACCACCAAAACAAAGTAGGCTAGGCAGCAGGCTACAACCCATAGCTACAACCGTTAAAGTGTTTTATTTTCCTTAAAATGGTTAAACGGTGTGCTTGTGGCACTTGTAAAAGTGACACGCGCTAAGATATTTGAGAGCCCTGACTCGAAAAATGGTCACATATAGTCTTTAAAGGCAAGTCTGACGGTGGGAGGTTGCTAGCATCAGCTGCTTACTCTTCCATGCTGTTAACTAAATCAATCAAAATATCCCGTTTTCACAGAAACCCAACATTTTTTCAAGCTCACTACACAGTACCTGAAGTGTTCCTTTTTAATATCCAGTTGCTGTTGGTTTTCTTTGGTGCATTAATTAGCAATAAAGCAATGTAAAAACCCGTTTTTACAATAGGAGTGGACAGGACAGATGATAATTTTGTCTGACCTAGCAACACGGGCGGGTCAGTTAAGGTAAGAATTAACTATTCTGGTGGCTCTAATACTTTTACGGATTTTAATTTCACTGTTAGTCGGCATATTGTCTGAATATATTGTGACGCTTAGCTCCAGGTTAGTTTATAGTTTACTTACAGGTCGCGGTTATGATGCTGATACGGTTGTTTGAGTGTCTTCTTGAAACTTTCCAAGCTTTGAGAAAGAGTCTGGAGTGAAGAAAAATACATTTTTTTGTCATTAAACAAACTGATTTTGCTTCTTCTTTATCCAACTGATCCTCATACAGAGGTTCAGACCTCCAGAGTCCAGCAGAAAGTGGGCTGGTTCTTGTCAATGTTGGAGGAGGAACTAAACCAGTCCGTGTAAAGCGTTACGAAACACTTTGAAGGTTTTCAGACTGGACCGTGTTTCAGCTGAATATTTAAGTTATGAAATTTACATATGAAGGAGATGACGATAGGATTTGAGGCTGACTGTCTATTTTACATCCCAAGCTATACTTATTCAATTATGCCGAAGGTAAAACCGGATTTAAACGTCACGAGACCTTTAAGCATTTCCTAATAAAGACGGAGACAAGAAAAGCTTCTCACGTCTCGTCACTTTAAAAGCAATCTTTTATCTTTCATCTGAGCTAATGGAGCCTCCCACCCTCTATTGTCCAATAACTGGAGTCCATTTGTCTGGTAGTGGATTTACTCCCACATGATGAAAAGGAAAAGAAGACTTGAACAGATCCTTTGTCAGTATTGCCTTTCCTGCAACCAATTATCACATCCTTTCATTTTGGTAAGAGTGTGTGTGTGTCAGAGTGGGGGGGTGATGGTCAGGGGGGGGTCGTCTTGGCCTGCAGCAGTGATTTGGCAACTCCCTCCTCACCCCTTCACACTCTTGGCCTCAGATTTCTCATCGATTAGAAAATGAGAGGGAGAGAAAAGACTGGAGTGATACTGTCACACATCTAGCTCTTGGAGGGAGGGCAAGCTTTGTGCATGTGTTTGTGCACAAGTGTGCATTTCTCAGAGTGCTTGTGAGCTGGGCATCCAGCCATGTATGCAACCTGAATCCACTGGGAGTTACAAATCAATACAGGCTGAATGAGTATTGGCAGGCTCTGATTAAAGACAGGTTGTCAGAGCCTTCAGTCATCTGCTGTGTACGTTTGAGATGACAGGGACTAAAAGACGGCCGCTGCCTGCAACAAATGAGCAGCAGTCGTGCAGAGTGAACGGCTCGAGAAATCGATGCGTGCTGAGACTTTAGCAGGAATGTGGAAGGGTGATTATTACGGACATTTGAAGGATCATTTGTGTGCTGCAGGTTTACATCATCTCATCTTGTGACAGCTACAGCTGGGCTTGTCAGCTTCCTTCAGTGTCCACCCCATTATCATTACAAACATGGCTTAAAAAGGTCAAACATGAGTCACAAGACATCAAATCATCACTTCGAATGATTTAATATGCGAATATTTATATGATGGTGTACTAATGGGTTAGCAAACGTGTCCTTGCAGCTCACGCATTAAAACACCCTGTGAGTGCAGTGAGTCACCATCACGACTCTTTAATTTCAGTTTTCAAAAGTAAAGCACAGACAACAGCACAGACTGGTTCTGTTGGCTCGTAATTTTCAGTTAGTATGAGACCCTGATGTTTTTAAATCAACTCTACGTAGCAGTACCACTTCTGACCACATGGGGGCACAACAACTGTTCACCTCTAGTGGGACAAAGTGGTATTACAAGAAATTCTGGACTTCTCATTAGCATATTGTCAGCGTCCCTTTTGTCAGATATATATGCCTCCATGTGGTCAGAAGTGGTATTGCTACATAGAATCGATTTGGTGGCTGTATGACGTTTTTTACGTATTACATTTGGTTCAGGCGGTTGGATATGTGTTCACTTGAACAAATCACAAGATGAACTCTGAGTGTCCCTGACTTTCAGTTGTGTCCAGTCAGCTGAACTACCTTAACTTACCTGTAAGTTACATGTGTTAAACTGATTCGGCCGCCATGCTGAACAGCTGTTTTATGTCAAAGCGTATGAGCAAACACTGACAAAAAATGAGCAACTTTTTGTTGTAAAAATTAAAATTAAATCATCTTTTTATACCAAAAATTCCTGATTTTAGGTCAAAACTCAAAGTTGTATAAAATTTGTAATATAACAACTGTTGTAATTTTACGTCAAAAAGTTGCAAAAAAGTTTATATTTCATTAAGTATTTTATTTTATGATTAAACAATTACAGTTTTGCAACATTTGTGATTGTACGATAAAATTTTGTTGCAAAATTTGCAACAAAAAAGCATTTAGATTTTATAAAGAAAAAATAAAAATGTGATTTTAGTACAAAAGTCCCAATTTTCTGATTAAAGGTTCTGACTTCTGTGAAATTTTATGACAAAAATTTCCATTTTAAAACAAAATTTGGCAGTTCTTTTGTTTGAAGTTGTAAATTTTAGCACAAAAACCTAACTTTTATGATAAAAGTCACAAATTTTGAGAAATTTGAGATTTTAGAACAAGAATTCACTCTTTTTTTTTAAATTTTTTAAATTGATTGAGTCCAGGAACTAACGGAACTGTTGATGAACAAGTTGTGAGTAAGTTGTGTGTATTTCTGGGGACCAGAGGAAGTGTATAGTTGTGTGTTTCGAGTTGATGAGCAGTTCTTTGTTTCATCAAAGTCGTCTGCTCCAGTCTTTCCATTATCTCGGCAGCTGGATTCTCCCGAGGTCATAACAGAGAGAGAATCCATTTACTCCAGCTTCCAGCTACGTGCGGACACTTCAATATATCAAAACTGTCTCAATCTGAAGAAGTTCTTGATTGAAGTTATTATTTCTCAAAATACTGACACAAGTCTGTCGACAACAAGTTTTACCTGCGGTTTGGTTTCTTCCTCGTCCTTGTAGAAGTACAGCTGGTCTGAGCGCAGCACAAACCAGCGGAGCTGCCAGTTCTTCATGATGCTGCGCTGCTTCTTCAGCCATCCAGCCTTCAGCGCCCCCTCCTGGAGGCTGGGGGAGGCGGGTCGGCATGATCCCCGCGACACCTCTCCCATCACCATGCTCTTTGACCTGGCTGCAAACACACAAACAAGACATTCTTCCTTTCAGTCTCTATGTTCGGCGGAGAGTCAGAGGGGATTGCTTTTGTTGCGTTATTCCCTCGGAGTGTGTGCTGCTTGGACACGCATGCACTAAATTTCTGCCCTGGGCTGCGAAGGATCTGTATGAAGCCGGAGTGGGACCGCGGAGAGGCGGCGGCCATAAAGGGCGAAATAACAGAGCCGATACAATGCAGACTGACTACAGGGGAGGAAAACACACACACACACACAAACATAAATGTGCATTACACATAGCCTCAGGTGACAGGGATATCCCTCTTCAATTTCAGAGGTCCTTGGAAGAGACTTATTGTTTGTTGCCACGGCGTAGCAGAACAGCAGCAGCTCTGAGCAGCAGATAATAGGACCACATGGGACTGACTGACTGACTGACTCACTAGCTGAGTGATTCTCAGCAAATGCGTGTAACCCGAGCTGAGCCAAGGACATGTTTGAAGAATAGACGGCAGCTTTGGAGCCGTTGCCCCACTCAGACAGCCAATGAATGAATCCGGCGCTCAAATAATTTCATTTTACACATTCAACAATCACCTCACATGCTCACACTTAAGTATGACTTCTCTCAACGTAGCACATTGCTGCTCGCTGTTGAAGCCGAACATTACGGGCTACCGGCTGGAGGTTTGAAGGTTTGGCACAGATGAGCTGAGCTAAGTGTTATTAAATCATAATGTATCACTTATATGCATTATTTGAGCAGACGTCCTCCTTGCCGGTGTGCACAAACACACACACACAGACACACACAAAAAAAAAAAACACACTCAGACACGATCAATTTTCAGATGGCGCTGAGGCAAAAGCTGGGGAAGACTGAATGGGTGGGGGCAGAAAATCAATGTTTATTCTTCTTTATTGTCTCTCCTTGCAACCTGAAACATATCTATGTAAGGATATAAATATATATAAGGCCTGAAGGACGCGGCGCGCGTCATATTTAATGCATGTCACAACCTGTCCTGGCAGCCAGAAGTGCCTGTTGATGTTCAGAGATGTGTTGGCAAACAGTTTAAAAGGTTTCACAAAGCTCTTTAGCTCAAAAAGCTGCATCAAAGTAGCAGATCGGAGGAGTGGAAGAACGAATATGAAGCTCTTTAAAACACTTTGCTACTCTGTTGAACTTTGTGTTAAACTTGTTTGCCCATTGTCATTTTAATCTTTTCTTTCTTCCAGCATGTTTATTGATGAAGCTACAGAACAACTTTTTTTAAGAGTCTCCGGGTTTGTGACATAACTGTTGTGGACTTTGGTGCCAGTTTGCGTTTAACTACGGTTGCATTACAAGCAGCTTTCTCCAGCATCTTTTCTTTTTCACTACAGACACCACGCAGTTATTGCTTACCCTGCCTTTAATACCAGAAAACTGAAGTGTGTCCTTTGCTCCACTTTTGCCCACTTCTGTGTTCTCACCTCTCTGCCTTGTCAACCTCTGTTTCTTTTTAATCAAGACTCAGATTCTTGCCCCCTCCTTTCGCACAGCTGCTCCTGCAAATCAAAGCTCAGGGAGTAAGCATGCAAGCTACGCCACATCTCATCCATCTTTGTCTAAGGAATTAGCTCTTGGATTAGAGGCACGCTTTCATTGAACATTTAATATATAAATATTTACCTTGTTTGTGAGAACATTGCCGATGGTGAACAATGCTGCTGCTAATTTACATTTAAATTGCTTTATTTATTTATATATTTATTTATTTATTTTTAACCATTTGTCCACAATACAGCAGAGAATAAAACAGATAAAAATCACCCTGTTCAATGTTATTTAGCTCATGATTCCAAAATGTGTCGCCCTTCAGGACTTTCATGTTTTATAAATTAACAAACAGAGTAACAGAGTATTGGTTCTTTGAACAATCAGAAACAAATCATTTCTGGAAGATTGCATTAAAGTGCAAGCCAAGAAAAAGACATGAAACTGACCACGCCCATGATTTCCATTCAGATTACCTGTACGGACATACGGACATACAGTACGTAAATATGTACATACACAAATATGTATACACCCATCTTTCTTTCCATCCATCCATCCGAGTCCTTTCCGAGCTGTTACCCGCGGATATCTCCGAATTGAAATCTGGACGCGACCCATTAATCTATAGCTAATAACCTAATTACAAGCTACACCCCATCCCTCTATTCATTGTATCACTTTTTCTTTGTTCTTATATCTAATGTGATGCTGCTGTTTTTGTCATTGGTATGAAAAGACAACATAGGCGCACTTGGTTTATTTTCAGCAGAACTTGCACTAACATTTTTTTTTTAATGTGCATATCTAACATTGCACTGACTGAACCACTAGGCTACCTCCCTTTAGTCTGTTATTTTGGCACTTGGAGGTTTTATTTGTTTCGGAGACTGCTGTGCATAAACACAATATCATCCACTGTCCCTGGTTTGAATTGTATTCCCCATTCTTGGATCAACCAGCTTTTTCACAGGCTGGCGAGAACATTCCTCGCAATGAGCACAAGGTTTGGAAATTCTCTTCTATGCGTTACAATAAAGCTAACCCTGGCGCCTGATGTCACGTCCTGCAAAGTAAAGGACAAAAAAAGACTTTATATAAAGACTTTAAGAAAAATTTTATTCTTGCCCGTATGGCCCGCACTACATAAATATCCTCCCGCACTAGTTAAATATCAGCCTGCACCCATACCCGTGAAATTTAATTATTGTAATTTTTATCCGTAAAATAATTTTTGTGGGTTACCCATCAGGTACTTGACCTGTTGCAGGACTCTTTCCCAGTCTGGAGTCTGTTCCAGCTTTCTTGAGGTGAAAGGCAGGCTTTTTAAAGAAAGATGTACAGCATTTTAGCTAGTTTGTTCACAGAACTCCTGAGTTTATGTTTCGCTTATGTTGAGATTCCAAGCAGACTAACAGCGTTTCAGAAAAAGAGTCAAAGATGGTAGTTGTTTGTTGCCTCAGGAACCTGAATGTCTCACTGTCATTGATGGAACGATGAATTCTGCTCTCTACCATAAGATCCTGAAGGAGAATGTCCGGCCATGAGCTTGTGACTTTAAGCTCAAGTGTACTTCAGATTCTGCAGTATGATAATGATCTGAAGTACACCGGCAAGCCCACCTCTGAATGGCTCAATAAAAAACAGAATGAAGGTTTTGGAGTGGCCAAGTCAAAGTCCAGTCTTACTGTGTGTTCAGACCAAGAGTGACTAAAAATGGTTTAACTTTATGCAAGTTAGCTATTATGAGTTTCGGCTGTAAAATACTGACTATCGATAAGAATGTAGACGTTCTTCGCTTGCGGGGGTCCCAGGAAGCATACTCAGAAACTTTGGTTCCATATTGTAGTTCAGTCTCAAAATGACGACAGAAAAGTTGATCACTGCCATCGCTGACTACAAAGTGTTATACGATCTAACTCATTTTGCCTTTAGGGATCACTGGTACAGGAACGCAACAGGAACCAACTCCAACAGGAACAACATCTCAGGCATCCATATCGATCATACAAACGTGATGATCAGTGCGTGTGGGGGGGTATTTATATGAAATATTTGTGATCTAGAACATTTGTTTTGAGCAGGAATGTTTTTAATTTGGTCGCCATACCATCAATTTAACCAATTGCATGTAGCCATTCTTAACCAAAACAAGTTTTTGAATTTGTTGCGCACACACAAACGAATTGATAATTGAATTGAGAAAAAGTGTCTCTGCAAAAGCTCTGTTGACTGTAAAAGCACACGATCCCTTTAAAAGGATAAGTAAAACCGAATGTCACATCATGAGCGACTTGAGCGACAAAAGCAAACAGATTTTTTTAGCAGCTATTTTTCATGAGCAACAAAAGCTTCTTGGTTTGAACGCACAGTTAAATCCAACTGAGATGCTGTAGTCTGAAATAGGAGAGTTTTAATTCTGGAAAACCCTCTGATGGGGCTGAATTTAAACAATTTAAAAAAACAAAAAAAAAAGACTCATTACCAGTTATCACAAACACTTGATTACAGCTGTTGCCACCAGGAGCGGCACAACCAGTTATTAGGTTAAGGGGGCAATCCCATTTCCAAACAGGGCTGGGCTGGTTTGGAAAGCTTTTTTCACCTTACTGCTTTGTGTATTTGATCAGGTTATCCCTGTCTGATTTTAGCAATTTGTATGATTTGAAACATGTAAGTATGACAAAACAGCAAAAGCCAATGAAATCTGTACACAGCGATGAACTGGCGACCTGTCCAGGGTGGGTGCCCAAAGTGGGCTGGGATAGGCTCCAGCAGACCCCGTGACCCTGCACAGGATATAGCAGGTATAGATAATGGATGGATGGATGGATGGAAATCTGTACGGGGACATACACGTCTTCACAGCTCTGTGTCCTCACAGATAACCAGATATATAAACAGATGTAGTCCCACCCACCCTCCCCTAACTTCACACAGATAAAAAAAGAGACAGGAAGTGGATGACCAGTTACAAATCAATGGAAATAGTCATAGCAGCCATCAGGGAAAAAATAAGTCATACTTTCTCCTCCTAAAGATGCGCAGGCAGTAAGCTACTTGCAATAATGACTGCTAAAAAAAACAAAACAGGAACATCTGTCAGGACAAAATCAGACAGAACTAAAATGCACATGATGCTAACTTGAAGAAAACCTTATGTTCTATTCAACATTAAACTGCAAGGTTTTAAAATGGGAAAAAAGCCCAATTGGGAGCACATCATCCTCCCATATGGATGATGCCTGTGAATACACCAACACTTGAGGTGACAGACAACACAAAACCCCAAGACGCTTTCAAGAAGAAATGTATTTCAGTGGGATAACAATACAAAGAACCCAAAAATTCTGACAAACAAATCTGTCCTGGTGTGTTTCCTGCCTGGGAGGAGTAAGAGCAAATATGGTACCTATCACAACTTGATGTAATGTGGTTACTGTAAAATTCTTATGATATAAAAGTGAGCTCATGCAGTTTGCTTGCATCCGACCACCAGCCTGCAATGACCTCATAAACTCTGGTAATCCTGTACGCATCACACTGCCAAGTGAATGAATCTTACTTTGCAATTGCTCTTGTTGATTGCTCATCCAGTTTACTTTATCCGGTCATGTGTTAACGGAGACTTGGGTACGTCAGTATCAAGTCCGAAGTTATTCAGCAGAACAATGGTCTTCTTATTGGGTTTGTCTCCTGCTCTGTTGCCACAGTAAAGATGAAAAGATTTGTACCTTCACAGATTCGTCCATTATGTCACCAATGGCACCAATGGTCCATAAATGGGGTTCCATTGTTTGTACATAAATTGTTATGGAACAAAGCATTAATTGGCTGGCAACACCAAAAATAAAAGCAAGGCAGCTGTTTCTCCTCCAGAGGTCAATACAGCAGATCGTCATGTTCTACATAAAGATTTGTTATGTGGACACTGGGTTGTGACCCCTCAGGGGCAGGAATGAGGGCAAGTGTGGGGTTCAGTGTCCTGTCCAAAGACAATTTAGCACATGATAAGACTGGAAATCAATCTGGTGATCTTGGATCGTAGATTTTGTTCACTACACCACTGGGGGCTCATAATGTTCTTCTATTGTTGTAAAGTAATAATAATAATAATAATGATAATAATAATTGTAATAATAAGGACAACAACAATAATAATAATGATAAAACAAGTCAACTTCCATTCTCACCAATGGAGAAATTTTAATGTAAAACAATTTCTGACCCCCCTAATGTGGACCATGTTTAACCACATCAGCAGTAGAAGAAAATCTTTCCTTAATTCTCATCGAGTGACTCGCTGTCATGGTTCTGTTTAATGTGTATTAGTAGTCAGAAGAAGTCTGGAAAATTGGCTATTTTCTTTTCTTTTAACATACTCTTTTTGTGGTGTGCCTTTTCATAAATATGTCTTACAGTTTTGCACTACTCACCTCAGTGGTACACCAAATGGCTTGGCTTATATTAAGTTTTTGTTAGTTTTAAATGATCAAGTCCATCAAAGTTTAACCACTTACTCTAACATCTACCCTTGAAGACCAACCTTTCATTTTTATACTTGACGAATGCTCTCTAGGCATGAAGCTTTAAAAGTCTTTTCAGATTTTCAGTTCTATAACTATGGTTTCAATTACTGTTAAGTTTCCATAAAATGCAGCAACATTTGGATCTAATTAGGGTTAAATCTGGTACTTATGGCTCAGTTACTGCACTGGTTAAGTGTCATGTTGTCCAGATGTGGCCAAAAGGTTGGACCTAACTTTGGTTTTTGCACATGAAGATTGTGGGCCATGTTTGGTCTAAACATCATTTTGGTATCTGGGTGATCTTGAGATTTCCAGTGTCCCAGCTCCTTAAATTTGTAGCTTCAACTTCTTTTTGTGATTTTTCATGATTTTCTTACCACTGTGAGCTCAGGAATCACACATATGTCTTTCTTTTGTTTTCTAAGATGGCTCACGTGTTCTCAGCAGCAGCAGCAGTGTGAAGCCAAACATTCAGTCTCATTGCTGTTAATGGTGGTTTTCACCTCTGCTGTCCAACTCAGTCCTTCTGTTTATATTCACCACATCACACCCCTCGTGTCTTTCCATCTCTGCCTGCCAGTATTCACATGAGACAGCGTCGCTGTTCCACACATCAGCTGCCTGGATCAAAATGTGAGTGGAACAGACTGGATGATTCACGTTTGAGTCACACCAACTGATTTTTGACTCTGTTTTGTGTGAGAGTGTGTGCCAAGCACGACTGCCCACTGCGCCACTTTAGACCTTTTTCTCTGAGTGATTCAGACCTTCCTTGGCTTTGGGTGGAGTTGTTCTGTGGTGACTTCTACAACAATCGAGTACAACACTGTAAAGTGGCCATTTTACTGTGAAAGCAGACTATATAAACAATCTCTGCAAGTGTGTGGCATTGCCTCTTTTTCATTAGTAGCAGATTAAGGATGTGCTGAGATAAATAAGGAGTCAGGTCTGGCTGTGTTTTCAGTAAGCTCATGTTTGTGTACCATGACATAGTCCATTGAGGATTCATGTAAATCAGTGCATGAGTCATGTTATTTTAGGTTAATTCTCGGTATGTTAATGAACTCCAGGAATACCAATTAGACTGGCTTCTTGTTCAGTAAAGAGCTCAGAAAATGGGACTTTCGGGAAGCTGTGTCTCTGGATCAGGGACTTTCTCACCAACAGGCCTCAGGTTGTGAAACATGGGAACAATTCAATTCAGTTTTATTTATATAGCATCTGTTACAATACAAGTCATCTCTAGATGCTTCACAGAAACCCAGAGGATGACCCCTGAGCACATGGCAAGAATAACTGTGGCAAGAAAAAACCTTGAAGGAAAAAACCTTGAGCAGGACCTGGATCATACAGGACCCTTCTGCTGATTGCCAGCCAGAAAAAGGAAGAAAAGAGGAGGGAGACAGGAAGAAGAGAGGAGAGGCAAAAAAAAAGAAAAGAAAAAGAATATATGGTGGTCGGAGGGTCGGTTGGCCACATTAGTTGATATCCTACACGCCAACCCTGTGGCGTGTGTGTTCAGCCCTCTGACCCATGACTTTTCCTGCCATCAGTTCGACAAATACGATCATAATGTTTGCGGAAGACACCACCATGGGACTCAGCAAGACCAAGGAGGTCATTGTGGATTGTAGACAGGAGGTCCATGAAGATGGAACACACCCCTCTCCTATTACATAGGGAGACAGTAAAGCACATGGACAACATCAAGTTCCTACACATCCACATTACATCTGCCCTGATTTGGTCTTTGAACACATCCCATCTGGTGAAGAAAGCCCA
The DNA here is from genome assembly GCA_037176975.1 of Arrhamphus sclerolepis. Taxonomy (NCBI): domain Eukaryota; kingdom Metazoa; phylum Chordata; class Actinopteri; order Beloniformes; family Hemiramphidae; genus Arrhamphus; species Arrhamphus sclerolepis. The sequence goes on from JBAMYA010000011.1 coordinate 522,046, forward strand.
ATAAATAAGGCTGAAATGGGCTACTCTAGACAAATTGCAAATTTCTACAAGGACATAATATAGGGTATGTACATGACATCACAGCAGCAGAAGTCATGGCAGTTATGCCCACCTGAGTGGCAGAAAGAGGGAGATGAGGGGGATCATTGGCTTAAATACCGTCTAAACTAAAGAACCATGTCAAAAAGTGGGGAAGAGCTGGTGTGCGATCGATTGTACAAACAGGTTTGAAAAACAGTCGGAGCTTTCTATTTACAGGCTACCGAAAGCTAAAGAAAAGAGAAGCAGATGGATCGCTGTCTTTTTTCAAAAGGAAAAAAAAGCTGCACATAGAATCCTGTAATGCTTGGATGAACGCCGTGTGTAAAGCAAGACTGACAAATAAATGTGATGTTTTGCAAACTCTTTATGGAAAAGTATAGGCAGTGGACTGTTTTTGCCTCTTCCTTCACAGAAATGGTACATAAGGCAAAAAGAAACAGGATCGGAGACAGTTTTAATCCCCCTTCCTGTGCAAACACACATCTGCGCTGCACTTAAGTCTTCTATTGTTTCTCATTTTATATTTCACACATTGTTGTATTTATTCTTAAAAGTGTGTTGTTGCCTTTTTTTCCATTGCCAGTGTTGGGGGTGGTGTGCAAAGTTGATCATTTATTTTGGACCACCTTGTAACCCTTTGGGCTGAAATGCAGCAACAGTGTGCACGGATAAGCTGGATTGTTCTGCTTCCAGCTGGGAGCCCAAAAACATGTGACCAACTCAGCATGCACCCAGATCACCCTTCCATCCAGAATATAAAGAAAGAAAAACCTCCAGTCAAAGACTCAACATCATCATGGCCGGAAACATCTGTTATTCACGCCTCAGTTAAGTAGACTGTTTACATGCTTCGGTAAATGTGCACGTCCACAGAGTCTGCACCCAACTGGATAAAGGGGCTGCATCACCCTCGCTACTTTGATGCAGCAAGGAAGTCAGTTTAGTTGCAGTTCCTTGACTGATCAGCTTCAAAAGTGGGTTAATCTTTACTGATCCCATGTTAAAATGTCCAACTTTACAGCATAAAACAACATATTTCCAGACACTTTTGGCAGCTTTTTAGATTTCTCATCCATGACACCAGTATGAGGAGTGATTTCTTTTCCTCTTTATTACCACATCATAAACATGCATGTAGAGAAAGAGATTTATGTATAATTAGGGTTGTGGTCTTTTGATTGACAGTGGACATAGCCAGTGGCTAACTGTCGTCACTTTAGAGCTGTTAATTGTGATCGGTTGTGCATTGGCCTGGAAGGGTCAGACGATAACTGTAGCAGGCATCTTACCATGATCACAGCCTTGTAGTCCCATGGGGTTTCATCTCAGCTGGGTCCTGCTCCTCCAGCCAAGCCACCCTCCAGGTCAGCTACCCTTTTGGACTGATTTGTTCGGACCACCGTTGAGACCTGATTTCTGATGTTGCCTCAAAAACATTTGAAACGGGAGGTCCTGCCGTTCCTTGGCTGAATGAGACGGAAACCAGCTGTGACGAAGCCATGGGTGCTGCATGACTGCGTCATTTGTAAAGGTGCCACCGAGACGACGAAATGGGAAGGTCTGCAACAGAACCTCTGAACCCCTGAACCTCCTTTTCATCTGCAGGGCCCTGGAGGAACCATCTCAAAGGTCATTTCTGATATTACTACCAAAATGACATTTGAAATAGAAACCCCACTGTAGATGTTCGCTGGGAGCTCTGCAGCTCTTGTGCTGTGGAGGAGGAGGTCAGCTGGGAACAGAGTCACTCAGCCATAAGGTGCTCAATCTGCAGACAACTGCAACCGTCTGAACCCCACAAGAAACAGGCCAAGCAACCATTGGGAGGGTCCAGCAGAGCTCCGATAGTCCTCATTTCAGCTCTGGTAGTGCGGGTTTCAGATGTTGTTTTGGTAGCTACACTTGAAATGAGGATGATTGAACAGGTTTGTTTGGAATTAATGTAAAGTATGATTAATCAGCTTCATGGGTCAGCATAAAAAGCCTTCAGCAAACCCATGCGTAACATCACAGGCATTTGTTCAGATTTTAGACCAGACTATAGTTGGTACCTCAGAGCAACAGCAACACCATGGCCCTGTATAATACAAACAAAGAGCTTTTTAAAGATCAATTTTCATCTTGAGTTCACCTCCATTTTGTGAAATGTATTGAACTGTCAGACTGGCCGTGCTCGAACACCTGTCTGTTCAAAGTGGATCTAATGTTACATTGTGAACAAATGGTTGTCTACAAACCGAAAACAAAACACAATTGTTATGACATCTGACACTACATTCTCATGCACATGCCTCCAGGCTCCCATGGTGCCACATTATACAGCTTAGAGTCGAATATTTATCATCAGCAGTGAATGGATATACAGCTTTCATCCACTTCAGACGGGAGGGCTTCCATTAGCATTAGCGGGGTACGCCACGATAGTTACTCAGTGAAATACACACACACACGCACACAGGCATCCATGTAGTCATGGTGAAGGAATTCAATTTTGTTAATCTGGTTGTTGTTTAGTGATTTATGGTTTGCGGAAAATGGTAGAGAGAGTTACAGGTGCATCAGTGCGGAACTTCCAGCTTTCCTATCACTGCTGATTGATGTGTTAGCCATTATGTGCGTGTGTGTGTGTGTGTGTGTGTGCAGCAGCCTTCCGTGACAGGCTGGCAAATGACACACAAGCCGGTTATTTGAAAGCTGCAGCGTAGTGGAACTGATGTGCAGCAGTGAGTACGTGCGTTTGGTCGTCTCCACATGCAAATGATCGATGTGTGATTGTTTTAAACGCGCTCCTGCCCAAAGAATCTACCCGTGGATGCTTTTATTCGCATGCTTTGGAACGGCAGAACGTCAGCGTGCTGTTTCACTGCAGGACTTTGATCACAAAACCATGGTAACGCAGATCAAAAAGCTACTGCAAGACACAGAAGCAGCTGATGTGTGGGCAATTAAAGCTGCTAGGAGGTTTCTGGTGCCTGTCAGTGTGCTAAGATTTACGGGATTGTTTGCTCTCTTGATTACATTATATATATTTCAACATAAACGTCCCCTTCTGGATATTATGTTCTAGCACACTGAATATCTGACTCTCCAATATTTTGTTGGAAACCTTCAGCTTTGATTATGGCATGCATTAGCCACTTATGCTGCATCACAGCAGTTATTGTAATTCAGAGTTACATTAATATTTCGCTAAGACCTTGAATCAGCGATGCGGTACACCGCAGTCCTGCGGTCTGACTCTCCCATCATCTGGTTCACCACTGTTATTTCAGGTTTTAATAACGAGGTTGAGCAGTTCTGGATCTAATGGTTTGACACGACAGGAACAGGGTAGAGATGTACTGGCGATGTACTGGTGTACTGCCTTTTTTTTGGGATCAAATGTTTATTAGGAGATGTAGGTTAATTTACACACCTAAATTACAAGTACACCTACCAGCCCACAAGAAGACCCCAAGAAAACTTCATAAAAACAGGGAGTCATAATGAGTGACACAACGAGATGATCCCAGTCGCTCTTCTAGAGTCATGTACCATAAAACAAGAGTTTAAGGTCTTCCAAGTGGCTCCATGCAAAAGTAAGAATCCAGGGTCTAATACCGAACACCTGAGCATTTCATTGCAGTACAAGACAATACGCTTCTTCAATTCAGTGATGCTGAGTTCTAACAAATTATTTTGTAACAAAACTGGTACTGACACTGACATCAAAGAAGAAGAAGGAGGAACCTGGTAGATTAAAGCTTCTTAAGATTATGACAAGAACATAAAACACTGTTGCTAAAAATATCTTTTAAGTAATGGATGCCAGTGTTACTCCAGTAAGAGGGGGAGATAGGTCTCCCTGCAATCAATAAGCTTTTGTTGTTAAAAAGGGGAAAGTGTGTGCTATTTACAGGATGTCCTACATGCAGATTCAACTAAACAAGCTAATAACACTGGAAACTAAAGGGCCCAAGCACATCAGACTCTGTCAGATATATTGGAAAAATGTAATCTTCCAGACTCCATGGTTGCGCTATATTGTTCTCTAAATCATGCCAAGATAGCGGCGTATGGAGATCATGCCACGTTAGGAGGGTTTGGAGAGGATCAGTCATCCTCTCTGGTTGAGCAGATTTTAAAGTCAAAATCACAGCAAAACAGATCTTGCAATGGTTAAAAAAAACCAAAAAAAACTGCAAATTGAATAAGTCGGGGTTAAACTAAGCTGCCATCTTATCTAACTGATTGTGTGACTCCTGGTGTACCCCGTTTATCTCCCAACAACAGCAGGGATAGGGTCCAGCCTCCCTATGATCATCATTATGATGAAGCCAGTATAGAAACTGAACAAATGTAAAGTTATTTTCCTCTTCAACAGATAGAATTTGTTTGGTTCCTCTGGCTTTGACTTTGATTTCCAGGGGGACAGTGCCTGAGGACACTGATAAAATTCCCTCCGGAAACTATTGGATAAGACATATAACTAATCAGAGAAACAATGCATGTAATGTAGGCAGAACAACACCCAGAATAGTATCAACAAAAGACATCTAAAATGCTGTGCTTTGGTTTTGCAATAAAAACTTGTTGATTCAAAGTGTTATTAACGATTCTGCAGCCCTCAAGGTTGCTGTCAGTCGTGTCATTTGAGCGCTTCCACCCCTCCACCCTGTATGGTCTGTACCAGTGATTGAGAAGGACACCAGATCCTTTTTCATTTAACTAGAGTGAATTTTACTCAAAGTAAACTGGTGTGGCTGGCCTCACAAAGTCATTTTTTGAAGTTTAGGTCAAATAGCTTGTTGGCAGTTAAAACACAATAATTTAGTACTTTTCCAGAGCTCTTATTTGCTTAGTTCAATCCAGCAACCCGGATTGAACTAAGCTTCTTTTTTTTGAGCTGGACTCTTTATTTTATCATTCTGCACTTGTTTAAATATAAATAAATGTTCTACACTGGCTGTTTGTTTTTTTTTCTTCGATAATTAGGTTCTTCAAAGCTCTTTACAATGTGTTTCTCATCCATCCATTCACCAAAACACTGGTATACTGCTACTGTGGAAGGCTAACCACTCCAACAGCTGTGACTCCCAGTTTACAGACACACACCAATTCAGCTCTGTAACTTCCTCCCCATCGGGCCTCAACAGTCCTCATCACAGTCAGGATTTAGAACGGTCTTCGCCAAGGAAGACCATTCCAGGCCGAGTCTGGATGGACAGGTTCAATCAGAATAAATGTAAGATGATGTTAAACAGCATCACAGTTTAGCATCAGCTATGTGTCAAAGTGACACCGTAGCTTGTCAGTGCGTGTGAATCCTGCACCTTATGCTATGCTGGACACCGACGTGCATCTCTCAAAACGAAACATGTCGTGTCAACGCGGACTGCGAAAAATGTGATGGATCTGCTTGGAAGATTTGCTCGTCTTTGCCTTCGTCTGTCCCACTGCTTCCTCTTCTTCTTCGTCTTCAAGTTGGATAGAACGATGGTTTGCTGCCATTTGCTGCAGAAAAACCACCCACACTGCTGTCTAGTGGTTGATGGTGTAATTATGGAGTGATACAAACAATAACCCAGAAGTTTAAACACCAATGATGCACGTAGTCTGTCCGTAGCTGCTATCTAGAAGCATAAATCAGACTTAATGTAACACACATGCTGCAGTCCCCCTGCAAAAGGATCATAAGAAAACTACAAATAGGCTACAATGTGAAGAGGTGCCAAATACATTTGGGTTGCCATAAATATACCTGGGTGTTCAGCCTAATTATTGAAACTGTACTTTAAACCCTGCACATAGCATTTCAAATTATTATTCCAGTTTGCATAATCTGTCCATCTAGCATTACGAATTTTGCTGTTATGCACAATCAATAATATGGCACATCATTGCACAGTTATGTTCTGTCCATGCTGTCTCATACCCACGATAGCGTGCACCGCGGTTGGCGCTCTGTTGCCTCTTGACCCGCTCTGACCCCGGCTCGCCATGTATTACACCTCTACATCTGTCACATACTCGCGTATTCATGCTCCTCACGCAGCAAATGTGATGCTGTCAGCAGTCAAGCACCAATTTACAGAAGCTATGCAGAGAATGCATCTCATGCAGAATCACACAGGCGCTTTAATCCCTTTCATTTTCACTGTGTCAGAAATGCAGCAAGGGTTTGTGGTCTGCCCACCTCCTTGTAGCAGCTGAATTACTTATTATCAGTCTTTTTGTATGTGTATTTTAGGCTTCCATACATGCACATTATGCCAAATATATCACCTCAAATGCTACAAATTGTATACCATAATTGTTGAAATTATTTAGGGGACTGTGCAATCAAACGTACGTAAGATGCGCAAATAGAGTGACTTGTATTCATATATCCAGCTGAATTTGCTCTGCTCTTTTTAATACATGCAAATGCAGATTTAATCCACCTCACTTCTAATTTTCTGCCACTCCAGCGGAGGATTTTAACTCCATGCTCCCATTGTTGAAGCCTATTCATTTCAGCCTAATCAGATCCAGCTGCATAATTGCAGTCGGGGAGATTAGTGCCAAGACAGGAAGGAAGGAGTGACACATATTAATACATCCATCCACAAAGACACGCTGTACATGCCCGAGTGTGAGCAGCAGCTGACGGCAGCCTGATGATGCTGAACGTTGCAGAGATGAAACTAGAGATGCAGGTCGCAGCTCCTCGCAGCATCGACCAGCTGTAGTAAAATGCTAATGTACGCAGGAAACCTCCTGCGTGGGCAGATCAACTGCTTCATTCAAAAATGTGTGACAGCAGAAGGGAACGGGAGTGGAGAAGGCACATTATGGTGTCAGGTCCGAATTCTTTCCAGTGAAAGTCTTTTTGCTTATAAAAGTTATGGCATGTTATCCTGTGACTTATCTCCCATCACAGTCCTCATCTCATGTAAACTGATGTGTCACCACAGAGGAGAAGATGATGCAGCTGGCAGCAGCTGGACGTGAAGGCAAGCAAACTCACCTCTCCTGGTCTGTCTGATCTTTGGGCTCAGCATGGTTGTCATCGCTCACCGACACACTCTCCTGTCAGCATGTTCATGTACATCCAAGCACCCCACCCCTTCGTCTCCCTCCGCCTCGCTCTTCTTCTTCTCCCTCTGACCTTCTGCAGTGCGGCCGGCAGCTAGGGGGTTGGGTGAGCATGTGAGAGGAGGAGAGAGGAAGGAGATCGGGGGTGGTAATAGAGAAGGAGGGGGAGGAACTACACCTCTTATTTTCTCTCTCTCTCTTTCTCTCTCTCTGTGTGCACACGCCCAGTGTCCTCCACCCCTCCCTGTTCCATTATTCATGGCAGTACATCCGCCTGTGGGAGGTGGGGAGGGCACCCCATCAGTGAAATCCAGGTCTGAAGATTTGAACTGTTCCTCTTCTCAAAAATGAGTATTTTTATCCATCTTGTAACGAGAAGGAGGGCAGGGGGTGTTCATGTGGCAGGTGTCTCCTGCCTTTGCTCCTAATTAGGCTGTAGAGGTCCTCAACTTGTCCCCACCTCCTTCCTCTAATCAGCCATTTACCCTCCACCCTTCTGATCACTCCTTGCTATTCCAGCCTACATCTCCCAGCCTCTGCACTGCTTTCCTTTAATTACTTTTATTAACCGCTTCACTTTTAACCAATCATTGCTTTTCCAGTATTGATGCTGCCTTCACTTCAGGACAGGAGAAATTCCCAGCTCATACATTAGGTCATAATTACACCCTGCAGGCAATCCAGAGGCGCGACTCAGAAAGAGATCTCTGTAACGGTGTCCTGTCGCCTTGAGCTTCAGCAGCATATAATTGACACAGAAAGTGTGTCAGCGCTAAGAGAAACAATATATCCTGCAAGCGTATTTTGATTTAGAAAATGTGGTCTTTCAGTCACATTTCGCCATTTGATTGGAACTATTTTAGACTCCAGTCTTCGTCAACAAAAAGGTTGGTTTTTGTAATTTCATTTGTCTTCTCGTAAGCAGTGAAAGTAAATTTTTATTCTTGCTGGACGTGACTTAGCTTCAGTAATCGGACACCTGACCATTACACCAGCAGGGACTGGGATGACGTGGACATTATCGGGGAGACAGGGTAGCTTGTAAGACTTTTTATTGTATAGCTACCTGTATCATCTAAGTGCTTTGAAATTACTAGGGGAAAATATGCATCACATTTCGTCTGAGAAGCCTCACTTTCATCTAATATGAGTTATGTAGTTATAGCTGCAGTAGTTCTGATACAAAACAAAACAAAATGTCATCGTCAAAAAATGTACTTTCTTACCTCAAAATCATTTTTTCCCCTCTGCAGAATCTGCATGTATATGTTTACATGTTTACAGCCTTGACAACTACATCTGCCACACAGTGACATCATCAGATGACTCCTTCTCTCTGATTGGTGGAAGTGGTGGCATTACAACTCTACCCATGTTACAACCATACATGCAGCTATACCAGCTTTCACTTTTCTTCCAAGGCTTTCTATAAGATATTTGACTGTTTCTGTAGGAACCCGTGTCTATTCGTTCTATAGAGCCTTTATGAGGTCAGGCACCAGATGTCTGGTTCCCAGTCTCTGTCCCTGTTTATCCCATAGGTATTCAATGAGCTTGACGTCTGGGCAGTCAAGTTTTTACACACAGAAATCATCAAACCGTGTCTTTATTGTCCTTGCTTGGCGTATTTGGGCGCAGCCATTTTGGAATAGAAAAGGGCCTTCATCAAACTGTTGCCACAAAAGTTGGAAGAATATTGTTCTTGACGTCTTGGTATTCTGAAGCATTACGGCTACTCTTCACTGGAGATAATGGAGGTGGCTCATTATGTCACCTCCACCAAAATTGGAGAGTTGGAAGAGGGCATTCAAGCAGGTAACGATCTCCCAGAATCCTCTAAAACCCAGAGTTGCCCAGCTTACTGCCAAACAGAGAAGTGTGATTCATCTCTCCACACAACATGTTTCCACTGCTGCAGTGTCAGCGGTCCAGCTCTTGGCACTGAACCTGTTAATGTGAGGCTTGCATCCAGCAGCTCGGTCATGAAAACCCATTTCATGAACTCCTGGAGTACAGTTTTTGTGCTGGAAGTTTATAACTCTTCAGCTGTGGAGCAGGGCATTGGTGACTTTAGACACCATGAGTCTTGGCAGTCGTTGACCCTGCTCTGCCATTTCTTCTTCTGCATTGTGGCTGAGTTGCTGCTTTACCTAAACACTTCCACTTTCTGATAAAAATCACTTACAGACAGCCTTGGAATGTCCAGCAGGGATGAAATTTCATGAATCATCTTATTACAAATATGGCATCCTATCATAGTACCACGCTTGAAGCCACTCAGTTCTTAAGACTGACTAATTTTCTATTACAAATATTTGAAAATATTTGGCTGAGTGACAGGTTTTATAAACCTGTTGTAACAGTTCTGATTGAAAACATTCATCTAGTACTTAACAGGTGTGTCCAAGTGCTAAGTAGTGTATCCTGGCTATTAGCAGACTGGCCATTTAATGCCATTTCTAGACCAGAGTGAGACCTTTTTGGTTGCCAGCAGTAAGTTAAACCCATTTTGGAGTAATTTCTCATGGGTGTTGGACTCCAACAGTGACAAGCCTGCTGCTTTACACTGGTTCTGATTATAACCATTATGGATAGAATTTCTTGGTCCCGCCAAGATTCAGGAGCCTTCCACTTCAGTCAGCTCAGGATTTCATGTTTGACTTTTGCAGATGATTTGGTTCAGCTGACTTCACATTGAATCAGTACACACTGGGTGCACACTTGGTTTTCAGTCAAGTGTGAGACAGCTGCGTTGAGAATTAGCACAGTCAAGTCTGAAGCCACAATCCTCAATCACAAAGGAGAGGTCTGCACCCTCAGAGTTGGTTGGTTAGGATTAGGGTTAGCCATGTGTTTGACTTTGGGGCTTTTTTGATTTTGGTTTCAATAGCTGCGCTGAGCTAAGAGGCAAAGCTGTTACTTTATCAATCTATCAACTTTTCAGTCCTCACTCAAAGTCTTGAGCAGTCCCCAGTGACCAAAAGAATAACATCATGAATACAAGCAGTGGAAATGAGTTCCCTCCAAAGGTTGGCTGGGTTCCCCAAAAGAGCCAGTTGCAATTGTCTGCCATTTTTAGCTCCAGAGGAGGGTGTGGAGGTGAGGCTGCTTTTACAACAGAGTCTGAGAATTGCTTGTGTTTAGTCTATTTCTTGTTTACTCTCCATCATTACTATTCTGAGTTTCTTTTTGCCTCTGTCATAATGTCCACATTAGCTCTGTGAGGTAGTTTCAGCATTGTCAGAAAAGACCACCAGGATGGAAGCTTTTCAGTATTTTGTTTGCTATTTAGTATTTTGCTATGTTGTATTTTCACATTTATTTCATGTATGTTGATTGTGTTTTTGTTTTGCATAATTAGTTCAGTCAGTCTTGTTTGAGTCTATTTGAGTTGCAGTTATATGCTTTTATTTTGAAAGGTGGTGTCACTTAATGGATTAGAGCAGTCAGAAAGGTGTGGGCACCAGGGAAGGTGTATGTTTTTTTTTTTACCAGCTTCAGGAAGAATCAGGGCAAACAATTCAACCTCATGCAGTATTCGTTGGGAAAAAGGTTTTTAGTAAATCCCACAAAACGTCGTTGCCTGTTCAGATATTTATTCCATCCTGTGGTTCTTAACTGATCTGCGTAAGAACGCTTACCTGGTGTCTCTTAGTGGCTGTTGGATATTTTGTTGTTGCTGAAAAATAGCCACTTCGACCAGGATCAACAGTCGGGACACAAGACTTCAAGAGTTAGATGACAGTTTCTGACAGTGAGGAATCAAAATCAAATTAAAATTACTATTTTGTTTGTCTGTGAGTTGTGTTCAGCACAAAAGTGATAAGAATTGCCTTGTGTAAAAATGTCCAACTTTGCAGCAGAAATAAATATATTTCCAGGCTGGTAGAAAAAAAAAAGTATTTGTCTCCAAAGCTAGATTTCACATCAATGTACAGGGGATGAATATCTATGTGCCTCATCAGGTAAAATTATATAACAACACAATTTTACGGATAATTAGGGGTTCTGAGTGGTGAATAAAACCATAAGAGAGCAAAGTCATTGCTATGTGAAAGATAATTTAGCTTTCTGTGCTTGTAGCTGCACTAAAACACCACTGCGACCAGTTTAAGTTTGGCCCAGAAGGGTTTGGGTGTGAAGCTTAGCAAAGCAGCCAGAAGCAGCTTCCTGCACTCCCTTTTGAAGGGTGCTAGATCGACATAGCTCTTTGAATCATTACACCTCTAAACACGAGAACCAGCAGAGGTCCACTGGAGCCCTCCATCGTAGCCCACTGGCCTGCCTTCATGAATAACAGGTCAGGCGACTGTGGGTCCCAGCAGACCTCTGCTAGTCCTCATTTCAGCTCTGCCAGCAGTCATTTTGGTCCTGACATTCGATGTTTGGCCAGATTTGATCATAATGAATGTAAAGTCATGTTAATTAGCATCACAGCCGGCGTCCCATTTGCAACATGGTATTGGAGCAGAACAAGAAAATGCCGCATGAGGAAAAAGAGGCTTCAAAACCTATGGTGATAGACATGATAGCAAGTGCTTCATCTAGGACTTTCAGGTTTGAGATGCTTTTATGGGTTAAATGTCCCTTTATTTGCATGTTCCTTGGCTGATGTCTTAAATTGTCCACTCTGGACCATCTCTGGAAGGCAGCATTAAACCTGTTGTTGCTGTAGCAGATGTTTTACCCTCCTCCTCCAGCGTACAGAGGATAATAGCCTTAGTCCTGCACTGCAATTGAATCAGAGCTGGCCTCACGGCAACCACAGCTGCTCTTATTACAGAGCAAAGAGGGGGAAAAGACACAGAGGGGGCGGAGGGGTGCATGTGCCCACACATAACATTCAAGCATTTATACACATGCACACACGAGCACGCACGAGATAACAAGCTGTTAAAATGAAACGGCAAACACACAGATAGATCTAATACCCGCACACAAACACACAGCCAAGCAAAACGGAGCCAAACTGAGGCTGACAGAAGCAGAGATGGGGTCCCGCAAGCCGAAATGAAACAATGGAAAAGGAATTACACACAAACACAAGGAGAAGCCAAAATGAGACGGCAATAAAGGAAAGAAAAACCCATCAGTAACAGTTGCTTAGCTTAAAACTGAAGCTTGTTGAGAGCTTAGTGGCTGCTCCATGCTGGGTGTGGCTCTGAGCGCTGGTCCCTCTAAATTTATCACCCAGAACATCCTCATGTTGTTTTATCCCAGCGTGGAATGCCGGACAAAAGAGGGGAAAAAAAATGGGATGTTGGTGAGAGGAGGGAACGTGGAGTTTTAGACAGAAGCCACACACTGAGAGCAGTTGCAGAGTTGCAAACCGCCAGCAGGCCACAACCGATGTTTTCTGTTTTTGTTCAGCCATAACCACGGCTGCTCCCTATATACACCTCACTGACACCATAGCGCTCGTATACAAGCTATTTCAGAGCTTGATTAAATGTCAGGCTTTTCTTTCCAGTTTGATGTGCAGGACAGGGCTGGAATTACAGCAGGGTGGAGTGTTGTGACTGATGCTTGCAGTTCACTTCTACCAAGGATTTGCATTTTCAGCAAGCTTGCGTGCAGTTTTGTTTGGGTATTTTATTTCCAGTGTCTTGGAAAGCAAAGAAGTAACCTCCTATTTCATTTTTAAACAACTGCATCATCAAAATATGTACAGTGACAGGAGAAAGTCAGCTAATTCCATGAAATGAACTGGTTGTCTGTGCAATGTGCTTAAACTGATAACACACAAACATTTATCATTTTTATTGTTTCTATTGAGCACACTGATTAAACATTCACGATGCTAGAGGAAAAAAAAATGAATCCACTGAGACAATAGCTGGTCAACCCTCTGATGGCAGCAATGACTTCAAGAAAGCAAATTCAGCGTCTTCGGGGGGAAAGGATCTGCCAAACATTGGAGAGGCATTTCTGACTATTTCTTTTAACAGAGCTGCTTCAGCTGAGACACATTTGTAGGATGTTTGGTGTGAAAGACTCTGCTGAGGTCATTTCTCAGGTTCACAAGGAAGTTAAAGTCTGGGTTCCTCCACGACCACTTTAAAAGGTTGTTGCAGCAAAATAAACCCAAATAATGACACGCCGTCCACCAGTCTTCACTACTTAGATGATGACTAGACCTTGATAAGCTGTGGCCTTCATGCATGATATGTCGTACTGAGTAACAGAGGGTCGACACTCAGGGTCTTCTGTTGGGGTACTCCAGGAGTATGGGATTCTTGGGCTGTTGCTATGGGCTACCAAGCTGCCAAGAAAGAAACCTTGCATGTCTGGTATAAGTCAGATCTGTTCCTGAGTGAGGTGGACTTTGTTCATAACTTTTATAGACAGACTTTCTAGGTGCAGCCAAACAGTACAGGGGACCCGAAATGGCGATCTCAGGATTACATCGCTCATGGCCACAGTGTGTTCCTGCTGGTGTAATCGAACAACCTTCCTCAACTCTCACTGGAACGGTTTGCAGGTGACTCTGAAGTCTCTTATCTGGAAAAGGACAGCCTTTTATAAATACATGGTCCTCTCAGCCACCCATCACCAGATTCGTCTGACTCTTAAGTGGTTAGAACCTACAGTTCATGTAGACTGAGACTTGTTTGGTCGACTTATTTTTCCTTGTTTTTCTCTTGTTTGATTTCCCCTGCCTGCCTTGATTCCAGTGTGTATCAGCCTCACCTGGATCATAAGCCACCTGTCTGCCAGCCACCAGTCAGTCTACCTGCACTGGACTGCCTGTTTGCCTTCTTGCCTCCTTTTGGATCTCAAGGTTTCAGGAACTATAGCTGCCAGAACTCCCTTTTAAAATTACAGCTTTGTCTAAATCCATTCCTTGTCTGAGGTGTCTAATTGTGGATCTTTGGGGTTGGTCATAACAATTAAGGGATATATATTAAGTATTTGGAGTCCTCTTGGCCTGTTGGCATCCCTTCATAAAGACAACTGTAATATTTGCCATTTCATCTGCCATAAGAGCTGTTGCAAGGTTGTTCATTGGATGTTTCTTTCCAGATTTTCAGATCTGAATATGAAACAAAAAACTGGTGCATGGGACTTTTATTTCCAGAAGCAGCACCTCCCACCTTGTAAATCCACCACTGGACTCATCTGTCCTCCGTCTCTTCAAGTCACATAATGTCACCAGGTTGATGCTCAGAATGCTAATAAGTCCCTCAGAATCCTCAGTGTTTCGAAAACCTTTTAAAATATTGATGTTGGTCATGATTAAAATTTCAGAGTGGTGCTGCTGGGCTGGAGGTGTGACTGTTTACATAGCATTATTTATTGATCACAACTGACTGATTAGTGTTAGACACCAGCCACCAGCATAAAATACAATCAAATGTGACATATGTTGGGCAAAATTTCAGAGATAAAGTACGTAAGAGCTCATTTTTCAAGTGATGTCAACCTTCGATGCCACCCTCCTCTTTCACAAGGTGTGCATTTTTATCTTTTAGATTTTAATCTAAGCTGAGAGCTTTTCATTACTCACATCAGGAGGTGAACAAATGAAGAATAATGTCAAATTAAGATGGATGGAATATGATGTGCGTATTATGATGGGAAAATGGGTAATTGTACTGTGATCTGGGTCAGTAATGTTACATTATAAATTTGAACCGGGTGCTCCAGTCAAAGTGGTGGTGCTGTGTTAAGTCTGAGTTTTTGATCTGGTTGCCAGATGCACAATACTCTCAGGTGGAGAAAAGATTAGCTTAAAAAAAACTGCACTGACAAGTAGGAATTGGCTTGTAATGGTACTTTGTCCCAGTAGAGGTGAAATAAATCAATATAGCATTCTTCTATCTTTGTATATTCCAAAGAAGAAGAGAAAGTTACGCTGACTGAATGGTATTCTTCTCCCATGTCAATCATGTTGAAAGAACCACTTGAATAAATCATTTAGACAGCATTTACACATTTACAGACTGGCCAGAGGGCAAAGAGCTGAGTAGTCGACGGTCTCCTGTCAGAATCATAGACTGTAAAAGATGAACTGGACAAAGCCCCTGAGATGTCACTTTTAGGTTTTCTGAAGAGTGCTCTTTCTTCACAGTACACTGCTGCAAATGGCAGAACAAAGCAGGCCTGAAAGCTGGATGGAACAAAGCCATCGTGGTTTAGATACCTAAAATGAGCCTTTTCAGCTTGGCTTATGCTAACCTGTGATATTAATAACAATTAATTTTCCTTCAAATCAGGGCAAACATCCTCATTTCATATGTCATTATTAAAACAAGTACCGTTGTGGCTGAAAGGAGGACTATGGAAGGTTCATTGGGACCTGCCATTATTTTTGGACAGAGCAGTGGCAGGTACAAGTGGACCTATGCTAGTTCTAGTTTCAGCCCTCGTTTTAGATATCATTGGATGGTCCTGAAGTTAGCAAGAGTTGCTCGACTGGAAGATCCAGCTGCTGCAAGAGAAGCTGATGAGCTAGAAGTAGTCCAGGTGGTGTCCTCTGGTTAGCCCTTGTCAGGAGCCCTCAGACAGAAGCAAAGATAGCTGCTTTAGGTAAGCTTTGCCCTCTAATCCTTCAAGGCCAGCCCAAAACCAGTTCCAGTGGTCTCTTAGCACAGTTAAGAGCACAACAATCCATTTTATCTTTAAAAGAAAAATGACTATGCTCTGATAGGTCTTTATTCACAGCCCGGAAGTCAAGACATTGCTAAGCACAGAGCTAAAATGATGACAGCCATCACTTGCTATGACAACCAACAATAATTACATATATATAAACCCTATTCCCATAATTAGACATTAAATTTGTGGTTTTATATAATTTTTCCTGGTAAGATACATAAAAATAAAAATAAAATCACTCCTGTACAGTTGTCAATGGTGTGAAAACCAGCTGTTGAGACCAAAAAGGTTGCAGCAAAGCTGGATATTTCAACATAAGGATCAATGCTGTTGGAGCCAGCCCCTAGTGGTCTTTCAAGAAACTGCAATGCATTTTAGTTCCGCACTAAGTGTCTGACCGCCAACAGAAATCCCAGCACAAGGAATATCTGGAGCCTTCAGGGAAATGACAAACCCAACGACAAAGCAAGGAATGATGAAGGGAATTCTCCGAAGGAAAAGCTCCCAGTTCACTCTGCTGTTATTGGCTGCCTTGCTGGACCAATCAGACACCATTACTAGCAGTCACATCAGTTGACTGGAGGATGTTTCTTTTTGAACTGAACTAAAGAAGGGAATGACTGATGGCACAAATCTACAGATGCTATTAATGAGTGTGTTAATTAATGCTTAAAGCAGAAAGCTGCTTTTTCAAAACTTTGATCAAAAGCGCACCTTTTTAAAATAAAAAAAACAAAAAACAAGAACAACAAAAAACTGGGCATATGACAGTTTAAAGTGCCCTTTAAAGGTTGATGTGAAACTTTCTTGTCTTAGACTGATTGGGGGATTGTGCTTACCAGATAATTACCTTAGTTCCTCATACATTTTGTGAGATTTCTATCATATTAATTTGTCCTACAGTCAGTCACAGAATAATAAAGGGCTTGTATGCAAAATACACAGTAGTTAAAAAAAATTGCAAGTGGTGAAATTGATCTTAAGTTTGGCTCATTAAAATTTCCTCTTTCTAACAGCTGAGTGACTAAAACGCATCTCACGGCTTTAATTAGAAGATGAAAAATCCAATTGCTGCTGGTTAAAAGAGGAGTGCGATTCTCTGAAGACATGCAAGAGACAGGTGGTTTCCCAAGAGGTGTGTCTGTCGTCTGCTGCTGTCTTTCTCTCTCTAACCCCCTCTCTGCCCCCCCATTACCCTCCCCTCACCACTCTGTCACTGACAATTAGCAAAGGGCCATGACTTCATCCACTAATGGTCCTGAGCAGACCAGACTGCGGTGTATGCAATATGGATGGAAGCCGTCTGCTTGTCCAACTGTGTTTCTGTCTTTCTGTCTGTGTTTTCTTACTCTGCTCTCCTTCTGCAAGAATAGTTTCAGTTTTTTTTCTTCTAAAAGACAGCTACTATTCCTATGATCAGTTTTCCCAACCTTTAAATTATGCTTGTCAGATAGGAAACCTTTTAAAATTGAATTCCTTTTAACCATAGCACTTTACAGAATAACCTCAGCTGGGATGCTGGTGGGTTTCCTCGCATAAGCTGTTAATTTCAGATTTCCCAGCAGTATTTCTTCTGGGTATAAGTCAGATTACTGAACTGGCAATGACTAAATTTGGTCACTGAATCCCTGACTGCTCCCGGTTGTCTGGCCAACGCCGTTGCATGGCAGCTCCACCGACAACCGGTGTGTGTGTGTGTGTGTGTGTGTGTGTGAATGGATGAATGCTTACAGTGTAAAGTGCTTTGGCGCTGTAGAAAATACAGTTGTAAAGCGCTATATAAGTGAAAGCCATTTACCATATACACAAGACAGAGCCTGATTCTTCATGTTCTAGGAGCCTTTGGGCCATGTCTGGCCCTTACATTTTCTGCATCTCATGTCAAAAGTCTCGTGAAATTTGGGCCACATCTGGTACACACACCAAAACCCAACTCTAATTCCTTGTTTTCCTGTACAGAATTAAATCCTTATCATATAAGCAATGCATGTGACCTGGCATCAGTTTATTTTTTAATCTATGGCACTATTGAGACCTGGGGCCTCAAAACCTAAAACCTGTTACGCAAGAAAACGTTACATGAAGCAGGGTGAAATTTGCAGTCGCAACATTCCTCGCAAAAGTTGGGATCTATAAAGAATTTCTGTGTGTAAAAAAGTTCCCAATTTTCCGAAACCTTTGTGCCACACGTGTAATCTTGCGTAATGCTCCCGCGAGGTTTTCTAGACTGCATTTTAGTGACTTCTGATGGTAACACGAA
>JBAMYA010000011.1:558308-576612 GCA_037176975.1 Arrhamphus sclerolepis
GAGAGAGGTGGTCTGTTTGTCAGGCTGAGAATTTGAGGCAGATGTTTAAGGGTGTGTGTGTGTGTGTGTGTGTGTGTAATAGAAGAGAAGACGACCGGCTTTGATTCAAGATGTGAAGCCTGGTACAAAAAGTCCTACAAGTTTTTCTCACTTCCTGATTTCCCCGAGACAGACTTTGCCCTCAGATGTTCTGCAGCGAACAAAAGTGGCAATGTCGCGATTGTCTGATTGAGATTGTTCAAAACTTTAAAGTGGGGACGCTCGGTTGAGTGTGGGAGTATGGGCTGTAGGAGCAACAGGAGGAGGAGGATGAGGAAGTTTAGAGAAGGGGGAGGCTGTATTTGAAATGGCAGTATTGCATAACTTCTCAGAGGGAACAGAAGGAACGGGAGGGAAAATGGAAAACAAGAAAAGAGGGGGTGTGCTATTTGTTCTTAGGCTAGGCACCATCTTGTTGTTCTTTTTCTTTTATTTCTAAACTGGCTGAGGAAGAGCTTAGACGAAGCACATGGGAGCAGTAGAGAAAGGAAGATGTAACAACAGATACGGGAGCCTATGGGTGGACCCGGTTGTCACCCAAGCAGCAATAAGGCACAGCCGTGCAGACCTGTACACGCCCTCTCTGCTCAGACGTGCACACACTTGTAGCTACGGTCCAGAGAAGAGGGAGTGAGGTGCGCTGCTACCTGTGAAATCCCAGGAGCTGGTCAAAGGAAAACACACAGGCTTTTCTCTCTCTGCACGTCTGCTCTGCTGTCTGCTGCTGCTGTGATTGATCTCACTGCTGACTGCTGCCGTTTGGGGAGTATGACTCGCTAATCTCACCAGGAAGGTGAAGCTTCCCTTCGGCATGGTGCAGAGGGACATGACCATCCAGTCAGGTAAAGGCTGTTTGAGTTCTCCTTTTATGACTGAAAGTTACCTGCAAAGTCTCCCTTAAGCTGAAAGCAGGCATCAGGAAACGTTATTTGAACTGCAAACATAGCGGTAAAACTTTATTACAACATTTTGTTGCACTTTATATTGCTTTTTTCAGTTTAAGCTGTTAAAACCCGAACTAGGAAATGATCATTTTTAATCACTCCTATTTGGAATCCTACATTGTGATTAACTGCAATTGACTTCAAAGTTCCAAATGAAAATGTGGAATATACTACGAACAGCTATAGAAAAAAGAAAAAAAAAAGAATATCCCCAGGGCAAATGAAACAGGTTGGCAGGGTCTCCGTAAAACAGAATTGTACTCAGCTGGGCGTGTTGAAAGAAGTTGTATCGGGCTTTTTTTTTTTTGCTTTTTCTTGTTAGAAGGCAACTCCTCACTCACAGCAGCTGTTAAATGTCGTGCCAGACCAGCGCCTCTTCTCCAGCACTGACTGCAGACAGTGGGCCAGCTTCCAGGTGTAGCTGGAGAGTTGCGGGTTGGCTTTGGAGGGGCAGAACAGAACAGAAATGGGCAAAAGTGGGTTAGAGGGAATCACTGACTGTGCTCCAGATTTAAGTGGAAATGACCCACTCATTCAGTTCGGAACAGATTGTTCCAGAATAATGCCACAGACTGCTACCACCGCTGAGACCAGAAAGTAAACGAGCAACGCCAGCTGCGTCTGCAGAAAGCATGACCAGGAAGCAGACCACAATAAATGGTTCAACATATAATAATACTTTAAAAAAAACAAGAAAAAACAGTAGTGTAGTATTGAGTGCTCAAAGCAAGGAACACTGGAAAGTTCTGCATGTCTCCAGAGTTGACTACTATCACTGCTTGAACAGATTTGGAGTCAAGGAAAATGAAATTTTGACTATAGGGAGCTGCTGAAATTCCATCAGGGAGGTTCTGTTTTGTTTTTAACACTACATCATTTAGACTGGTATAAAAATCACACGCCTCCTCATCCCCACTCATGCATAGTGACAAAACGATGATCTTCAGTTGATGTTGACTCATTTGTATTACGATGTGCTTGACAGGCGGCAGAAATGACCGGCTTTCTCCCGCAGATGAAAAATGCTAACGTAATCTTTAACACACAGCCCGGAGCCTGCTCTGTTGGGCGGTGTTTTAAGATGTGATGGCTAGATCTGCAGCCTGACTGAGGCTAGTTTAGCCCAGCAGTGATTCAGGGAGCTGATGGTGCTGTTATGCAACAGATTGGGACACTGCCAACAGCAGAGGCCCCACAGCACCCTGTCAGGCCTGAGAGTAGGAGGGGAGGGAACGGGCGAGATTGATAGATGGCAAGAAATGGGTGGATCAAGGACGGAGAGAAAATGTAGATATTATCGAAGAATTAAAGAAAAAAGCTTAAAAATGGCATAAGGAATGAGTTAGATTAATGTTTTCGTCCATGCGCACAGCTGCAGCAGACGCTGTCCAGCTGCAGGTCCTGTCTTTGTCCCACTGATTCGGTCATAATGTTGGATAATCTACACTTTCCCACATGGTTCAAAAAAAATATGCGAAGACCTGAAAAATAAATGACGTTACATCACATCGAATTACCGTAAAGCATAAAAGTGTCCCAGCAACGGGATGCTTTAAGCTACTAAGTCACTTTAGTTTGAGCACATGTGACTTGATAATAGATGCGTGATTGCATTTCTGAAAAAAATCCAGCACAAATTTCTGTTTCCAAGTAACATAACATAACAGGTTGAGTATAAACAACAGGGAGGCCAAATGGTTTCAGCGTTGACCACTGTAAACAAGTCTCCATTTAATAGACGTAAGGGTAAAAACATATTTATGCAACTGAGGCAAGTTTTGCAAGTAGTGTGAAATGTATCCAGCACACCTCAAACACCCATAGACCATGCACGATTAGCCAAGACAGACGCACTCACTCACACTTCACACCTTGTGTGGCTGTCAAGACCTGGGCGTGCATTCACAGGAATTGGTAGCCTTCCATTTTCACAGTGTGTCCTGACAGCAAGGTGTTTCAACAAGCACCAAAACACTTGCGTGTTTGATTTTGAGCCGGTGAATTCCTGTTAGATAATGAGAAGTCGGAGAATAGAGCCAAACAATCTCACATAGATCTGTTGCCTAAAGCCCAAAAAAAAAAAAGCTTCATCAGCTACGCAGGTCTGCTTGTAGCAATGGCAACACGATTTCTGCACACCCACAGGTACAAGCCCACTCATGCAGCATCTCATCTGTCTTGCAACATCAACTTCAGTGTTAAAGAACAGCCTTAGAACAGTCAGTACCAAGCAGATGAGCAGTGTCACACACACTCATTTTTGAAAGCATCTATTGCTTAATAGTAGCCAGCAACATACAGTCTTTGAGATTAAACGTGCACACGAGCATCTCAGCTTCTCTGCATAGTGTAGCTGTGGCACAGCTGCAGTACACATTCTTATATGTACATTTATAATGTGTTTTTGTTAGTAAAAATGAAAGCAGCATCTTGTCAAAGCAATATTCTTCAATCAGAAGTATGTTTAATCTTAATGACATGGATGGAGCTGTCCTCAGATCTCAGTACTGATCTTTGTATTGCACTTTATGCCAGACACAAGCTGTAGTAGTTTACCATTTTCTGGTGAAGGGTAATAAAAAAATCAAATTATTTTATGTGGATTTCCGGTTGGTGCACACACAGACGGTTTTAGGGCCAAATTTACTGCTGTGATAAAAAAAATAAAAAAAATGCTAAGCTATACAAACAAAGGATATGCATCCTCTCCTTGGTCTAATTTTCCTTGTCTAACTGAGCTTGCTCTGGTGTTTCTGAATAATAGAACAGCCATTAGCCAGTGACTCACCTACCAACAGCAAATCTGGAGCACTTAACGTTTGCTAGTGAGTGCAGCAGAGGTCACTGTGAACTGCCAGGACTCTTGTTCTGTTAGTGTGACTCATACAGAAGCCATGAGATCTGCTTTCATATCAGCAACACTAAAACTTCAAGCTGTAGGCTACAATTTGTCACGTGTTCATTTGTTGGCATGTATGTCAAACTAATGTATCTGTATGTGAGAACAGACATGACAGATGTTGGATCTTCTTAATGTGCCAACTCTCCATTTTTACAGTGCGAGCAAGGGTGATAAACTGATTTTCTTCATATAAGTTTTTTGATAACTGTAGATGGTACTTTTTTTTATTTTTCCTCAGGGCACAATCTAGCTGTTAGTTGATTTAAATGCTTGTGATTAAACTCCACCTGCTGACCATGCTGTTATTTGTTTACCCATAAAAATGAAGTGGAAAAAATGAGCAACACCAAGTACCCTCTGACTGTTTCAATAGGATTTGAGAACCTGTGATGAACTGATCATAAGTAGGTGTGCAATCAGACATTTTGGAAGGTTGCTAGTTTGGAGCACTTAAGTGTGTTTTAACATAACACCAAGTGAAAAAGACGTAAGCAATGATCCTAGACAAGTATTTATTGCTGCACTTCAGTGAGGCAGATGAGGAAGTGGGAACGATTATTAACAAGTGGAAAGCGCTCAAAACTGTTCCCACAACGAATTTACACCACCGAGCTGGATCTCAGACCATACAGGTTTAATTGAGCATGTTATAAATGCTGATGTCCAATCAGAAGACGCCTGAACGACTGTGGTTTGTTTGGAAGGCTTGCCTGGTCTCTTCTGTAAAAAAAAAAAAAAAAAAAAATACAGGACATGGAAGCGCGACTAAGAGTCACATAACTGCATCTAAGCAAAGCAGAACCAAAATGTCCTATAAACAGATTAGAATCTGTCTGGCCTTTACACCCAGTACCGTGTTTCATGAAAAACAAACACAGCATTTCAGCAGCCACACCACAGACCCACTGTCAAGCAGGGCAGTGGAGGGATTATGATTTGAGTTTGTTCGCGAGACCTGGGCACCATGCAGTCTCTGAGGCAGCAATGAACGCTTCTGCATACCAGGGTATCCCAGAGCAGATGCCATCTGTGTGACAACGAAAGCTTGGTTGAAATGAGGTCATGCAGTACGACAATAATTTGCAGTACAATGAGAAATCAGCGTTGTTATGGCTTAGAAATTAAAAAAAAGAAAAGAAATCGATGGGATGGCCTACCCAAAGTGAAACCCGGTGAACAAATCGTGAGCAAATTTTCCACCATCAAATGTCCAAAAACGTAAAGCAATGCAAGAAATGACTACTGTACGGTATTGTTGCAGAAGAGGGAGGGTAAATGATTTCAGAGCAACAACTTCTCTGTTTAAACTTTTTTTTTTTTTGGAAAACTTTCCCATGCATCTTTTTCAGTTGCATGTCGGTCATAAAAACAATTAGAAACCCGTAATAGTGACCCCGTACAAGGCCAGTGTCTAATAAAAACCCTGATGCTGAAGCAAATTGACAGCCAGGCTTTTATTAGATGTTATACTATACAGTAACAGAAAGAGGAGAAGAGAGGAGGAAGACATCTATAAAATCTCAGTGAGCAATCTGATAGAAACGCTTGAAGGAACACACTTTGAGTATAGTAAATAGTTTTTTTTATAAACAAAGTGAGAAAAAAAAAAAACCCTCTGTCATACACTCACATGACATGATAGTTGTATTTCTGTCCAACGGTCTTTTTTTTTGTGTGTTTTTGTTACCGGACGTCTTAAGAATCTTGTCGATTAAGAGCTGAGGGGGAAATGAGTTGAAATGGAGACAAGAAAACCATGTTTCTTTTGCAAGTAGGGCAGGAGGTTAGGGGGTTTGTTACAATAAAAATGATTTTCAGATGTTTGAGTTACGTAACAGTCTGTTACAAAGCTGTCATCACTGCGCAGAGAACACCCCTCCCCGGCCCTTTCCACTGTTTTTCCCTCTTTAGTCCCTTTCCCTCTGAAAATCTTGTTTACTGGACACGACGTCAGCTCCTCTCCTCCCTCTGTCCTTTCTGTTTTGCAGTTAGATGTCAGCTGGACTGCTTTTTAATGGCTTTTATTGACAGGACTGTGTCACGTAGGAGTGCTGCTCCAGGGTGGTCAACAAAGAAGCTTTGATCGTGTTTACGAGGACCTCTCGAAGAGCACTTAATTACTTCCCAAAGTTTAACAGCACTGAAATGGCTTCCATTTGGAATCATTTTCTCCATCCTTTAATTTGTTTACAAACATGTAATAAAACAGTAGGAACTCATAATTGTAATTTTAGGAAAATAGTGATTCTCGAGACTTTGGAACACACTCAGAATAAGAAGGGCGTAGCGGCTTTACGACGATCATAAACCTAAACCGTAATCAGTCTTTAGGAAAAGTAAAAAGTGGAACAAAATGGGAACCAAACAATCCCCAGTGATGGCAGCGTGCATGCCTCACTTGGCATTGTGAGCAGTATCATTTCAGGTTTTTTTTATCTTCAGTTAAGATGGTATCGGCTGTCGTAAAAGTTTATGGTTCAGTTTTTATCTATAAACAGTTTTTTTTTTATTGCATTATTGATTCTTTCGTATTTCACTGGTATCTTTGGAGCCACTGGAAAATTTCTCCAGATGTAAGTTGCATCTATTAAAAGGAGGTCTCACAAAAAAACAAAAGAAAAAACAAAACTACTACTGTATATATGACGTATAGCAGCCATTAAAAAATAAATAGCTGTTGTAGGCGTTTTCTTTTCAGATTGGCTCAACTGTTGACAAGTGTTAAACTGAAGTTCTAAATCGGTCATTTAGATATTGTGACTATTATTCCAAGAGGACATTTGCTTCATCTCCAAACACACAAAGTTGGTTTCCAAGTCTCTGTCAGTGAGTTTACTCTTTTAAGTACAAACACTGAGTGCGGTAAGTGATGAAGTGCTGCCTTGCTGTTGCGTTGTTTATATTTGGGTTTTGTGCAAGATTCCACATCCTTTACTCATGATTGCACACATGGTTTCCACAGAACTCAAGTATCCTCCGTGACATTACATTGGTCTCATTTGTTTCTTCACTCTTTGTTTCTTTGCGGTTCAAATACGCCATTGTATCCCGTTGAGTTTGATGTCGGTGTTGAGTCCCAGCCAGAAGCAGAAAGTGCTGGTAAATACCACACCAGGACAGGAGGGACTAAGTAGGAAGTGAAGGGGAAGGAGGGAAATAAAAAATCACCTTCTGTTTTCAAGGCTGGAATGTTAATGGTTGGTCTGACCTGTGGCAAACTGACATAAGTTTTGTTTGGTGCGTTTTTAATTGGTAAACTCGCCCTGTTAATTTTAAGGCACCATTTCAAAGGAGCTTGGTGGGAAACTAGTAAATGGAGTTGGTGGGAATGGTAGCAGTGTATCCTTGAGTTTACAGAACAAAAAATAAAAGTATTTGATGGAACAAGTAAACATTCTGAAAATTCCAGCCAATTAATTCACACCGGATTTGAACTCAGGACACTAGTCGGGACTTTTGGCAGCTTCCATATCGTAAAAGAAACACTGTTTTCATAAGTATGTCATCTTAATCGAATAAATGTTATAATAAGTTGTGTAAATGTGGTAAGTGGGTTTTGATCATGAGACACATGTTGCAACCATACCAGCATTGAGGAGAAGTGCTTTTATAGATCACATCTCTGGCTGAAATATGACATGGTCATATTAGAAGTAAAATGAGGAAGTAAATGTACCAGGGTGCTTCAGGAAAAGCAGATCGTTTGTCCAGGACAGATCTAGATAGTGATATTTGGTGAACTGCTAAGCTGAAATGTCAGAATTAAGGGGAGTTTCCACACAGCTCTAATAGTTTGGGATTAACATTCTGCTACGGGTCAGGTTGTTCCAGAACCAGGACGTCCTCTCCGTTTCAGTCATCTTTGAGGCATTTGGAAGTACTGTGAAGTTTTACTGTTGTGCTGTTTGGAATAATATTCTCAAGGATGGACGATAAATAAATAAATTTAGTGTATATTATATATCCAGAGAGGCACCAGGATCCTTCCTTTATAAATCTTTAACAGCCCAATCCACGTCATTACTTCATTCCTTTAGACAAAATGAAACACCATAGAGATGTTCGTGTGGGTTCCGACACTGTTGTCATTACATTCATTAAGCCAGTAAAATGAAGTCTTGTTATCACAGATCTATTTTATCCTTTCTGTTTGCCTTTCTTACATTCTTCCCCCCCTCCCCTCCTGTTTTTTTTAATTCTCAGAAAAGGTTTCAGTAAAAGATAACGGAAGAGCCAGATAATAGTGGTCAGGGTCAAATAGTTTTCCTGGAATGTTCATGAAGACAGACCTACGACACCCAGTTTCTCTTGTTAAAGGTTAAAACAACCAGCCATTCAAATAGTTGCGACAACAATAGACTATTCTAGTCTTGTCCTATCAGTTAACCAACAGCATGCAAAAATGCTCTGCAGAGATACTGCTGGTGCACATTTTAGACTCTTCAGCATCATTCAGTTCATTCCACAAAGATTTAGTCTCTCGAACATTTATTGGATCCTGTATATCGGCACATTTTGATGTTTTTGTCACAAATCTCAGTGACTTTGGTCATTTCTTAACTTTTTAACTGGTATCACAATGAAGATGGCATTTGAGTGCCATTTCTGGGCTGTAAAATGCTGTTACCGTTCAGAAACACTAGCAACCAACTATGAATCATTTAGCGGTTCATCCCATACCAGCTCCTACTGATTTTGGATGTCTGTTGTAGGTATTTGTGTGGTTGTCGCTCTGCCTATGTCACATGTTTCATTCCTCTAAGTGGTTGTATGCCTATGCATTGGTGTCCAGAGGCAGTTTCTTCTGCATCGTTTTGTACTGGCTCCTGCAAATCAAAGTCAAGTACAGAGGAGCTAGAGCTACGAAAGGAAAAGAATTAGGCTGCTAAAAACCTTCCAAATGAATAAAATTCCACGTCACATTTGCTTTCTTTGCTGCAGTTGTGAATGTTTATTCATTCATACTCACTTCACACTGTAATTGATGAGGTCTTTGAGGAAGAGAGAAGATAATAGTTTGCACCGCTCTGTTGGCACCTCTCTTTCATTTCAAAGCAACGCTGATGATATGAACCACTGCGTGATTTAAAGAAAAAATAAAAAGAAATGATTGTTCTTCCTCTCTATGACACCTAACCCTGTTGCATGACCCTGCTGAATGACTGGATATGATCAGATATCTCCATGAGAAACCTGAGAAACAGCTCTGCGCCAGTCGTCTAATTCTAAGTATACTATAACTGCATATTCAAAGAAGAATTGAGTAACAGGAAACAGTAAAATGGTCTTTCCTCAGACTCTGGCCGCTAAATTTTAAGGCCATAAAAATTCCACTGCAAACTGGAGGTGAGGTAATAACGACAGATATCAAACAAAGAAGTTATTCATACGTCTGTAAATCATTGCCTTTGCATGAATTATTAGGGAAATACAACTTGATGTGAAATATACTAAAGGTCAGGATGAGTTATGTTAAAGTTTAGTTAAGGTGATAACATGTTGTGATTGAGGAACAGGACAAAAAGTAGTAAATGATTTAAAAAAAGAATCTTTTTTTAACTGTTTTGGCATAGGTATTAAAATGAATGGAGCTTTTTGCCATGCGGTGTTCATTTCCTGTTTTGTGTGCGTTGCTGAGATTGGTTCAGCTCACACATTAACAGCCTAATCCCAGTGTGTGTTGTCATCTCTGCGTTTCCTGCCCAGACCATGAATCATAACAGCAGGTGGACTTTAATCTCGCAGTCATAACAGACAGTAATTGTAGCTACCAGACGCCGTTTGTTCAAGGTGTCGTCTGCACTTTCAGGTGGGCCACGTTCGTGTTTGCCACCTGTATGATGGAAGCGTACTCTTTTTAGTTGACTTTGAAGTGCAAGTGACTGCTGAGTTTTCATATTTGATATCCGCAGCTCTCTGAGCTGCATGTGTGGGGGAAAGAAAAAGGTATGGAAGCCACATGTCCCCTTTTATGACAGGTCTAATAAAACGTCGATTTAGTCCAGGGAAGTAAGGCTTAACCTTCTCTTGTGTGTCTGCTGGCTGTGTGATGTGTGCCTCAAAGTAACATTACCCTGCTGGTGCACAGGTGATACCACGCTGAATATAGCCCCCTTATGGCCAGCTGGCCTTGCTATTTAAAACGGATCGGAGGTGGGGACACGGCTGGCGTTCACCATCAGCATTCTGCAGGAGCCACATACAGTTTGGTCTAAACCTGGACAGCACAGCACAAGAATGAGAACATTTTTAGACAACACTGGGATGCATCAGATTTGTTCAAGGGACAACTGTTCAGAAAGCATCTCAGAAGTTCAGTGGTGAAGGAGTGTCAATCAGTCACTGAGTATATGTGATTCATCCCGGTATCAGATTTACACAAACGTATTTGAGAATGGTTGTTTGTATTGGATGAAGTCACCTCTGTTATTGCCGTTTCTGCTTGTCCAATAAAAACTGTTCATAGGTTGACTGAGTCACCGCTTTTGAAAGGAAGGCTGTCTAGCTGGAGACAGTGTTACAGAGCACGTTTAAGAACACGTTCTCTGTGTTGTTGCTGTGATTTTGGTCTGTGTGGTGCCTTTGTTTTTAACGGGGCGGAGGGTTGCATGTGGCAGCCCCCCTAAGCTTGCAGCCGTGAATGAATGGCAACAGCTGAGCCGGAGAACTTTATCAGCAACACTTATTGCTTGTGTGTGTGTGTGTGTCAGAGTGTGTGTGCATTAGATTCAGGAGGAGCTGCAACCAAAGCAGTCTCGCTGGGGACTCTGTGCTGAGCTCACTGCTGTCCTCTCTTCCTCAGCCGCTGGCCTCTTTTCAGTTTCCTCCCCTCGGCATACTTGTTCTTTTTCTCCACGACTCACCCTATGGATTTCTTTACCCCGGCTCTCTGGAAAACCGCATAACGTTGCTGTCGTGACTCGCCGGCTGCCACTGCAAGGAAAGGAGGGATCGGGAGCCAAAAGAGAGAGAGAAGCAGAGACAGACCAATCGATCACTCTGATACCGAGGAGACAGAGTGGGAGAGGAGAGCCGAGGCGGTAGAAGTGTTTTTCTTTGGCGTTAAAATATTTCTGGAAACGGTCTTTGACTTACGCAGGAGTCTTCCAAAGCCTTTGATTTACATTTGACCCATGGACAGAGAGGACAGCTAACTGCAGGGACAGCTTTGGACACAGGAAGGATTCTTATTTCCTTCCCACCTCATTAGTTCAACCAACAGTTAGGATTTTAGAGCAGGACGCCTTTTGAACAAGAGTTCAATGCTGATCAAATAATTGATCTCCGTTCTGAATGATAATGCTGGACACCAACCATTGCCTGTCCTTCACACCCTCCCCCCTGGACTCTCCCCCACTGGCAGACGACATGGAGAAGGCAGGCTTGAAGATGGATCATGACAGACTTGTCTATCACAGCCTGAAAGAAGGTGGGCAACCCGAAGTCACACACAGACAGCCAAGAAGATATTCAATACTATCCGTGTTTTGCTGCTCCCGTCTAGAGTTTCATATAAGCACTTAAAGCCATTTTATTGAATTTTTAATGGGGTTGTGCCAAAGATAAGCAATTTGGATTACTGGCTTGTGTCAGAAGATTATATTATATTGTATATCTCCCATGCAACTCTTTCAATGG
This sequence comes from Arrhamphus sclerolepis, assembly GCA_037176975.1. NCBI lineage: Eukaryota > Metazoa > Chordata > Actinopteri > Beloniformes > Hemiramphidae > Arrhamphus > Arrhamphus sclerolepis. The sequence continues at coordinate 569,832 of JBAMYA010000011.1, forward strand.
AGTTTAATTTTCCTCTGTACTCATTTAAGAAGCAGAGGCATGTGTGCTGAACTAACATTTCCCATTAATTCAGAATTAGAACTGCCTAGTAAAGTTTTCATTCAAGTAGCAAAAAAATGAGATTTTCAGTTGAGCTCAAATGTTGCATGTACATGAAGTCAAACAAATTCATAGCTTATTCTGTATGCACATGTTAACCTGCAACCGGTATCCCTCTTTTTGTTATATTGTATATTACTGCTTTTATTTGATAATTACAGTGAGTGGAGTTGGGTTAAAAAGCATTGTGTTCAGCATCACCCATATGCACGTTTGTGCATCGTAATAAAGCAAACAGTAATCATAAAAGCATTACTCCACAGAGCCACAAATGAGCAAAATCTCCTCAGGGCCCCTGTTTTTATTATCATTCAGATAGAGTCACTAGTTTATAGTTAATCTTAGTAAAATGTAAATTTCATCAGGATTCAAAGATGTTTTTTTCTTATTGCTTTTTATTGTGGTAAGAAATTTGGGGATTATTAGTTGTAATGTTACATTTACTGCCACTGGTCATTGGCAGATGTAGATATTGCAGAATTTACAAAAACATCTGCTAACATTGAGAAATTATGGTAAAAAAAAAAAAATCTGATAAAATAGATTAATTTGGTATGACCCGTGTTTATCTGTTTAGACTAATGTTACACGCTCAGGCCAACATCAGAGATGACACAAACAAAAAGAGTCTACAGAGAAGCTTGAGGAGAAATTAGTAAAAAAAAAACCATATTGCATACATATACTCTGCCAACAAATGTACCTGGACTGAACTCTCAGATTATTCCAGGTCTGCGTTTTACTGCAAACTTTGCTGAATTCTTGAAAGAGAGCCACATATCACGCCCAGAGAAAGTGTGAGTGACAGGGACTGCAGATCGCCGTAGCTTTGGGAATTTGTCTCGCGCTCCGTGAACTTTGAGGTGATTAGTATTCACTGCATCTCTTCTTATTGTCATCTGGCTCCTTGTCATGATGCGGCAGCGAGATGCAGCGGGCATCATTCTGGGGGTGTGAATGGCCTTAACCTTGCATTGTTCCTGCCCTCTGCCTTCTTTCCACTGTCGCTGATGTGTGGAACATTTGCCGTGGGTGACGTGTGCTTAGGCTTAGTTGGGACAAGCCGGGGGTTTTGGGGGACGGTGACAAACTCAGACATGTTTAATCAGAGCTACTGACACACAAGTGCTGCAGGATTAGCCCAGTTGGCCACCGACATTCTGACTCTACCTCCTCCCGCAACTCCAATAATGATTCTCTGTCCTTAAACTTTAATCCTTGAATCCTTCTTTCCTGCCTGCTTTTAATGTTCCAGTGGTTTTCTGTAGTCGCTGATAATCATCCTGCAAGTTTGTTGAAGAAAAAGTGCTGTGTAGTGAACTTGTTTGAAATTAATCACATGATTGTAATTCAAGCAAAGGAAGCTCTTATACAGCTACTTCTCGTTGCAGAATTGATTTATCAAGTTTGCAACTATCCTGGAAAGCAATGAGTCGCAAAAGATTGAAGTAATCTTACTAGTAGAGAAAAAGCAGGGTGGGACTGAGGCTGTTATTCTAATATGGGTGGTAATAGTTTTCCTGTCATGTTTGGTATGATTTTAAATTCTCTCTGTCTTACCGTTTGACTCTTCAGCCAGGAAGCTGAGAAAGTGGTTAAAAGGGAGTCATTCTGCAACAGAGATGACAGTTGTGACTGAAGGTGCAAACGGGTCTCTGGAGAAACTGGAGACTGTGGTTGTAGTTTTGTCTGATTCATCTAAAAAGTGAGTTAATGTTACCATCCCCGCTGTCTTCCTGCATCTCGCTCTGGGCTTCATCCCTCTAGCTTTTTATGACTTCAGAGGCAGGCTTTAGCTGTGGCCTACTATCCCAGTAAAATTGCCCTGCCTTTTCATCCTTGTCTTAAATTAACCAAAACGGCCCTCAAAACCTGATTTAAGTTCCGGTGTGTGTCTTCTGGTCTTTAGATGGCAACGAAATACCACTATTTTCAAACACCTACCACTTATCAGATCATCAGTATCACTGCCATCAATTTATGTAATCATCTGGCCTCATCTCTAGTGTGTTTATGCTGGTTTCTTGCTTTTCTGACGTATTGAGTTTACGTTAGTGGTTCAAAGACAATCAGAATACATCTCCACGTACGTCGACACCTGTATCAACTATCAATAGTTTTGATGTTTTATAAGTACTACTGAGCCATAAGACATGGCATGTAAATATGTAAAAGATTTTGTGTGAAACTAACTAGACCCACATTTATTCCAAATGTGTTTTTCATTTGCTCTGTAACTGCCTGTAGTTTGTATAAACTTGAACCCAGTTGCTGTTAGTTCAAAGTGTCTTGTTTTTAGTGCAGTGACTTCAGACGTGCATCGACTGTGTTGCTGACTCGACACGTTTGTTCCCATGAGCTGACGGCGTCTTTGAGCTAACGGTTCTATTTGAAAACCTAACGTTATTGACTTTGTTGTATCTTGCTGCTTCAGGCGATGTTGTTCAAAGAGCGCATATAATACGGTAGAAATTACCGCCATTATCCGTGGTTTTTAAGACAGCTGTCGCAGCTCTTTCAGAAGTGGTCTAATGACCGAGCAGTTCATTAGCAATTATTAACAGGAACATACCGTAACTTGGATCGACTGGACTGAAGGCTGAAAATCTTGGGGACAGCTCTGCCACATTCAGCAGCTGTTCGTCTTGTTATGGATAATGGCCAGTGTGTGACTCCTGCAAAAGTTATGACTGCCGACTGACTCACACAGTCAGTGGAATCATTTAAAAACGTAAGACAGAATCATTTCAAATGTCTGAATAACCCTGGAGCTGCAGGCAAATCCTTCGGTACAGACTATTCTACAGCCAGTACCACCAAAGAGCTAATTTTCAGGATTCATCCTTATTTTTCTCAGAAGGAACCAGGACCAAAAGTGTTTTGTAATTATACTTTTATCATTAAAGCAGCACAAAAGTCATCTCCCGCTGTCTCCCATCCTTGCCACTGGCAAAAGCCAGACAAAGTGACTTCGGACTCCATCCCGGTTGTCTGTTGCAACTAGGGATGGGTTTAATTAATCGATTTTTGATAACTGATGGTGAAGAATTTTGTCGATAATGTGAATTTGATCGTTATAACGAGTGTATGTCTCGAAACAACGCTCTGAATTTAACTGTTCCGAAGTTACCTGACATGCTAATCTTTAACAAAAAAATCAATAGGCTTAAAGTGCTGTTTTTATGTTGTTTTTGAATTTAAATGTTAAGAAGTTTCGCTTTTTCTTTTGTATAAACAAAATGGTTAATATCTGGTAGATGTTTGTGAAAATAAAGAGTGGATGGAAAACCATTGCTAGCATGTTGTATTTTATATAGTCACCTATAATTTTTATTGCCGGACAGTGTCATGAAAGTGCCTAAACCTCCATAGGGGGAGGTTTAGGCCTATAGGGGGGATCCCATCTGAGCTATAAAAAATTTTTTTTAAAAATTGCAGAAGTTCCTTTGTGCTGCTTCACTATCAAAACATGAGGAAAGAAAAGGAAGCGCAGAAGAAAATAAGTGAGTTGTGAGGTAAACATAAAGGGAAAGTGTAAGATTCTCTTTCTTAGAATAAACTTTTCCTGGAAGTGCCAAATGCCATGGCATCCTATCATCCATGGCATGGACCGTGCATGTCTTTGTGTCCATGTGTTATTATTTGCATATGTGCATGTGAGTTATAGAGCTCATGTTTGGCACAGAGGGAACATTAATTTTCTAGCCGCTGCATGAGTGGAACATATACATCCAGCCTGCCTGGCGGTGTTTAGATCTCCCTGTTTACGCTGCTGAATGTGAGCTGACATGTTATTGCTTGGAGAGAGTGTTCTCCAGTGTTGGACTGGGAGCTGAAGATGTAGAGCGTACACTTATGAAAACAACAGAAGGGAGCTGGGATAGCCAGCAAGGATTAAGAGCCAAAGAATGACATTTAGAAGCGCAGACTTTGACATTAATTCCTCAGAATTGGAGCGTCGCTGTCCAGACCTGCATTGTTTGTCATAACAGCGAGCCAATGCAGCAGCAAACTGGTCAGCCGCCCCTGAGAGCCACCGATGATGTCACTTTTTTAGTGGGAAGGAACAGGTGCTGCTTGTCCTCAAAGTATCAGACATAACCCTGACCAGAAATTCTTGGGAATCTTTAGCGCTGTGCTCCACTTCACACAAAAACACACATGCGCTCAGTCACTCACAGGCCTTCACCAGCCACAACCGGTGCGTATATATAAAACAACGGCCTCATCACGGTTAGAATATTATTAGAATATTACCACCAGCATGTTCAAACCTCTATTTATTTTATTCTGTGAACCAAAGTGTAGGTGTACAGTAAGTGTTTGTGTATCAGATGTTAAGTTTTAAAATAGAAACAGGCTCCTGCCAAGAAGCACAGTGAAAGAATAATGGTTACTCAACTTAATAATCACAATAATAATAATAATTCTAAAACCCCCTCTCACATCACAAACATTTTTGTCATCTCCAGTGGCCTGTTTGTCATACGGTGCACTTGCACGAACTTGGTATTCTCTATTTATTGCATTCATCCTAACTCTTAATTTTAATTGCTATCTGTTTGAACAGTCAGCTGTTGTTGTGAAACCACAGTCAAGCCTGATAGCATGTGAGGATTCATTTGTCAGATTAGTTTGACTTCAAAATTGATCAAATTGAAAAGGTTTCACATTTGAATGTCATACGGTACACAACAGTGGCATTCTGTGTGTGGACAGGTCAAACATGGCTCTTAACTTATTTTGCCAACCATTGTGTTCCTCAAAAACTCTCTCCTGACCTCTGCATTATGTAACAAGTGCTTCCTGTTTTGACATGACAGCACAATTAGCCCATATGCTGTTTTTTTTTCCTCCTCATCTACTGTTAAAGCTCCATGCAGTACTCCATGTCATGTTTTGTTTGACTGTATTTTCTTTTGCCGTCTAAAATGACTCGTTCAGTGGTTACTGGTTTGTTTTCTTTTCTTCATGCATCTATGCTCACTTGGTACACTGAATTTTTAAAAAAGACCTAGAAAAAGGAAGTGAGTAGTAGTCAGACCACACCCTCTTTGTACAAGTTTTCACGCCGCCTTCTTGTGACTTTGAAAAAAACACTACAAAAGAAGGGGGAAATGGGAGGATGAACTGGCTGCCAGAGTGCAGGTTCTCTTCATGTCAGTCTGAGCACGTCTGTGTTCCTTAGCACGCTTATTTACCTAAATGTTACAACTGGAGTCCTGATCGCGAGGCTTCGAGCTCCGTCTCTGCAGATTCTCACCCCGACTTTCTCTTCTTCTCTCCTCACCTCCTCTTTCTCCATGCAGTCCTCCAGCTCAAGCTTCAGCAGAGACGTACACGAGAGGAGCTGGTCAGCCAAGGGATCATGCCACGTAAGTTTTTTTTTTTCTTAATAATTCAAAAAATAATGTATTCTAAAACGTTGTAAGCATGGCTGGAGTAGTTTTGACGTGCACATGCATGCGGCACAGTGCTGTAGCTTCCTCTAATGATGCAGATATTGCAATAGAACAGATTCGGTCTGACCCAAATTGATCGCCGAATGTGTGAATGATCAGCTATCACCGCTACAAGATTGCAACTGAAACTGATGCGTTTTTAAATTATTTGGTCTGATGTTTCATTGTATTGTGAGATTCAGTTCCCGGAAAGTTGAGACAGTTTTTCATTTCAGCATCTTGCTAAAAATATTAGCCCTAATTTTAATTGCCAGCACTATTATATATGTTCTCCATGTGTCATATTTTAGTTCTCTCTGTGCACCGTTTTGTACTATCAAGTAGAGCAGCTTCCTCCTCTTCTCTATCCACTTCCTGTTTCAACAGTTCCGCACACCACAGGAGGCAGATATGCTTTTTTTTGTTTTTGCCTTCCTTTAGTTTCATCTTTAAAAAGACACTTTTCATAGATTTTTCTCTTAAACGTCACCTATCAGCCAGCACTCAGCCATGTTCATTCATGTAGCGTTGTATGTTAATCCTCATTCAGTATGTGACTGTAGTGATTGTGATCTCTACAAGGAGTCAGAGGACAAGAAAGGGGGACTGGTATGTCCATTCAGAAGGAAAGACAGGGACACATTTGCTTGAATCGTGACAGGTGACAGGCTTTATTTTGACTGCACGCGTTAACAAGAAGGCATTTGGGGTGGGTTTGTATCAAAGCAGGGGTGTCAAACTATTTCATCCCTGGGCCACATCATCACCATGGTTACTGTTAAAGGGACGGTTATTCTTTACTTTCTCAACCAGCTATGTTGTCAGATTTCCTGCTAGTTCCTGGATTTCTGTTATAATATCTCAAATTTCACAAAATTTGCGACTTTTATTGTAAAATCCATCCTTTTGTACTAAAAATAAAGCCTTTTGTCATAAAAAAAACTTGTAAAAATGACAAATTTCACAATATCGAGTGTTTTATTTATTTTAAAAAATGTAATGTAAATGTAATGTAATTTTTTTATACAAAATTGCAAATTTGTAAGATCTAGGTTTTTTTTTATTAGCAACTGAGACTTTTTATCATGCAATCACAAATGTCACTAAATTGTGACTTTTTAACTTTAAATTACAATTATTTATTGGAAAAAGTAGAAACTTTTCATTACATTTAACATCACATTTTTATATACACACACACACATATGTATGCATACATACATATATAGATAGAGAATATT
>JBAMYA010000011.1:576712-596337 GCA_037176975.1 Arrhamphus sclerolepis
ATCACTTTTTTTAATCAAAAAAAATTAATTGTACAAAAATCAGTTTTACAAAAACTTTTTATTGTTAAATCTTTTCCTCAAACATTTGCTAAATCGTGACTTTTTGACACAAACCAGCTGCCCTCCACCTCAGTTATTCCACTTTTTGATGTCAGGACCGACACTCTCGCAGGCCAGATAAAATGAATTAGAGGGCTGGATTTGCCTCGCGGGCCTTCAGTTTGACATTTGTATTAAAGGAACAACTATTATTTAATTAACTGTCTTTCTTAGATCAGTAAATTTAGTCATGTTTAATCCTTTATTGCCCATCTTACGTTAGTAGAAATATTTCGTTTTCTACCCAAATGTTGTTGTTTTGTTTTGTTTTTTTCCACAAATAAAAGGTCATTCTGATGAGGCGTTTTAGTGTAACAATGGATGCAATAAACATGGCAACCCATTACCGTCATTGTGTCACAGCTTCTCTAATTTAACCAAAAGATAAATAGAACAGATCATGAGTAGCTGAACTGTAAATATAACTGAACAAGCGTAAAACAATAGTTGGTATTTTGTTGACTCTTCTTACTATGGAAACACATCAGCTCATCAAATCCTTCAAATTAAAAGCCCTGGTTTTTCAAATGACACCCTTGTGGCTGACTTGTGACCTTTTCTCAACTTGACTGTGGATTTCTCCCCCCGTTGTCAGTTTGGTGGCCTCTACTTACATATTTATACATATACATATAGATCCACTGTATAGTAGATGCATCTCCTCAGCTACTGCAAGAAGAGGAGATGGGAAAACAAGTATATGTGTGGGTTGCTCTTCCTAGATTCCACCTCCAACTTGTAACTTGACCTGAAAACTGTCTCACGTGAGCAGCATGTCAGATAATTATTTTATCAACTTACGTTTTGTTGCTGTTGTTATACAGCTGGCACAGACTGGTCTGCTAAAATGTCCACGTATGTCATTTCCCTGGTGCACTTTGCCTAAATTATGGCAGAGACGAACAGAATACGATCTCGGAGACGACCCAGGGCTTGTTTTAGTCGAGTCTCACATTCGGCCATTTAGTTACAGTAAATCCTCTCCGTGTCGTCCTTCTGCGACGGGCCTTATGCCAGACCGTTGGTGCACTCGGATCTGCATGTGCTGGAAGAATATGTCTCTGTTAAGCTTCCTCTGCTGTGGAGTTTTAAAGAGAAAAGAAACAAGACATCGGTTAATGTGGCACCGCTTTAAGACTGGCCCTAAGATGATAACTTTGTTGACTTCCTTTTTTTTCTTTAATAAGCCACTGTTAAATGTGGGACAGCAAAGATCATATGAACACTCCTTTCATAACTCTCAGCAATTTCATTTACTTTGAGGGAAATGCATTGATGAAGATACGCTACACTAAAGTGAACACAGTAACACATTTATCAAATAATATCCAGATGTTCCTTTTGTATTCTCTGATCGCAGCATCAGCAGCATTAGAGAACAGGGAAAAATTCCACCACGTGACTAATTTGACCGTCATGACAAAGGTATTTAGACTCAATTAAGAAACAGTTCAGTGTTTCAGTACTTTTGAGGCAGCCATCAAGTATGTAAATTGATGAACTGTCGCCCACCTGACCAGTTATTGCAACTCATGCATGTTTTGTGATTTAATCCCAACGTGTCCTCAGCTACGCTGCCCAGCTAACACCAGCTAAGAGCAGGAGCTGAAGAGGACCAGTTCCTGCTATGGTGTCAAACGTTCACACCACTTTTTTTTTTTTTTCCACAGCTGAGGGTGGTGTTTAAGAGTAACTTTCCATCCTCTTACTTTTAGTGCCGATGCTCTCTAGATGTTCATGACCAACTCGCTTCTGAAACTTGCTGCAGTCAAGCTCTAAAATGACCTGCATTGTTTTGCCATAATGTTTAAATGTAGAGATTTGTGTTGTATTTTATAGTTATATGGTAAAGTAATTATAGAATTATTTGGCTCAATATATCAGCGAAATTTAAACCACAGTCTCTTACTCATTAGATGATACATTCTGTTGAGATTATATGAGCTTTGTCAGGACTTTAACTGGACTTCCAGTAAAAGAATGGTGGTTGGTAAATTTCTTTTCTCCATTTATTTTAGGTTAATGAATACTGTCATTGTGTCTTACGGCTCCAGCAGTCGTATAAGATTATTAAATCTCACACTCTATGACCTGCATCTGCCGTATCTTGGGTACAACATGTGCATAGTTTCCATTGATAAAACTACGAGGGTTGTAGAATCGCATCATCGGCACATGCTCACTTCACACAGTCAACAATAAGCAAAACAAAGAAATAAACCGCAGTTTACTTGTTTATCTGTGGAAAAATACTTAAATAAAGGAAGAGAATGTGGTGCCCTGTCATAGATATGACAAAAAAAGACTATATAATTTTATGTTGCATTTTCTAATAGCAGTGTTTGGTCACATAGGCGTCGTCGAAGCTCTCAAATGTGTGTGTAAAAACTGTAAGCCGAGTGAAACTTGTGTGTTTTGGCATTCGTGAAAAGTTCTGGAAAAAAAAAAAAAGCAAAATATACTTCTGCCTCTGACAATATGAGCTTGTGTAACTGAGGTGTGCACATAAATATTGATTATCATTATCAGACTTTACAGCATTAACTTTTTTTCTTTTTACAATATGCAGAAATAAAATCATATCTGCAGATAACACGTTTATCTTAATTGATGTGGATCTTGCATAGGTCAGGAGCAGCAGTTGATGGAGCACACATCAGCTGAAAACAGGAACTGCTTTCAAAAAAACAAAACTTGGTGCTTGTAGCTTGTAGCCTCCTAACATAGCAAAATCAAATACTTTTTTCTTTGCTGAGCCCAGTAAAATGACCTATATGTCCAGGAATTAGGTATGCAAGTTGATGATGCACCTTTACACCTCCTTTCATGGTGGTTTGTGAACCTGGAGGGGGTGGTCTTATGTGCAGATATGCTCACAGATTAACTAAGATTTTATAAATAGGGCCCTGACATTTTATTGTGTATGTAAACTGACCAGGATTGTGACATCATGTGATGAACTGCATCTGCAAACAAGCCAAGAAAGTGAAAGAACTCTTGAGACAAGCTGACCGGAGGAGCATCGCTGCAGAGCATGCTTTTGAACAAAACACAAACATTAGTTACTGTCAGGTCTGGATTTCAGCTGCTTTAAGGATCTCTTGTGTTTTCATGGGCTTTCTAGGACTTCTTTTGTCAAATAAGCAGAACTAATGTCTTGGCGTTCACTGCTGCAAAATATTGAGGAAAAATGGTAACCAGGATCATTGTTTAATTCACAATAAAATACCACTTCTGTATAACTTTCATAATCATAAAGTGATGCCAGATTAATCCCTTTACATGGTTGTGCAAAGTGAAAATAATCCAGATTTCAGTCATTGGTATTGATAGCATTAGTTGGGCTTTGTGTTGTTGTTGTTTTGTGCCATTCTTTATTTCTTTTTCTTTCTTTTTTTTTTTATTACATCATTAGTGACATGTAGGCCATCTTTGAACATCAGCAGTTGTGAAATGCGGAATTACTCTGACCCCCCCACCCCCACCCCATCCAGCCATCTGTTGAAAACGCGTGGCCAGGTTTTTCACGCTGTCTCATCATTGGCAGAGTTTTCACCAGCTTTTGGGCAATCAAATGATACCAGTGTTGCGTCATCGTAACTGCCGCTGTCCTTCTAATATCCTTCCCCAAATAAAGTGGACGTCTTCGTTGTTCTGCCTCACTGAACATCGATGTTGACATCTGCAGTGAAAGGGCGTCGGAAGACCGAGAGGTTTGGTGTCTTTGGTCCTTTATTGTGTGTGTGGAGGAGATAGGATGAGGAAAACTAATCTAAACTCCTTGCTTCTTGGTTCTACAATTTAAAAATAGTATAAGATAAAAATGCAGTGTGATATCTGTTAGTGTTCCCCCAGTGGTAATAACACTGCCTTTAATAAGATTAACTCACCAGCTGCACCATTTAGGCAGTAACATGAATGTGAAATTGGTCTTTTCTTTGCTCCTGGGTATTTATACACATGGTAGATTTTCCTTGCAAGTTCAGGAGTGTAACAGGTGTTAACAGGCTACTTCTGTTATTGTTGTGGAGCCAAAAAAGAGGCTGTGCAACCAAACATGCAGTGTGCAGTCAAAAGTCCTTCTGTGGGGCTTCCTGGTTGACGTCTTCCAAAAGAAGCTTGCCCACTCTAGTGGGCTAACTAGGGATGCTAAATCCTGCTTGTTTGAATTGATCCTCATGATCTTGGGTGCAGGAGCTTCTGCCTGGCCACTGCTGGGTGGCCTTGGCATCCTCTCGGGTAGCTCTGCTGTAAAATCTGATTTCTGCTCACTTAAGTCAATCTGATTTGATTGTTTTTGTGTGGAGACGCTGACCAGACCACTATGTTTTCTACTAAAGAATGTTGCAACATTGGGCTTCCTGTAGTCTTAGCTGTCAGATTAAGTCAAGGTGGACAACTTTTCACATGCGTAGGCACTTAAAATGACTGCTCATGAGGTATGTAGTGCAGTCATTGGTCTCCACCTCCAGACAGTATAAAGTCAGATAGATTGCAGGCAATAGCTATCAGCTTCCAGGGAAGAGTCACCTAAGAGGCCATAAATGACATCAGCAGTGGTCTTTGCATGACTCTTGGACTCAATAAGTCGCTTATAATCAAATTTTACTGCATTCTCCATGCTGGACGTTTAATGCAACACTGTAAAGTCTGTTCTCACTATTGTTAAAAGAAACTGGAGAAAACTGTTGTTGATGCTGCTGTGTTAGAAGTTTGAAGATACATATTTGAGAAATGGAGGCTCATACTTAACACCTCGCAGAATAATGCCCTGTGGTTTGTTAATCAAGCTCATCAAAAAACAAAAAAACAAAAATGAAAACAGGAAGCCATGTAGTGATTTTGGGATAGATAAAGGAAGAAAACAAGTAGTGATGTGGCTTTTCCCTGATGGAAATCACTAATGAGGAACAAAAGTCTTTGGAGTGACGCCAAAGTTGCTTGTTTTCTTCACAACAGAACATTACGTTTGTTGATGTACGTGCAGTTTGTTGTTGCAGCATTTCAGTTGGCCTTTGAAAGTGTTCACAGTAGACTTTATGTCATTTATTAATGCAGTCGAAGCTTTTTATGAGGAACATATTGGAGCAATGCAGAATATTCAACAAAGACGTTCTTTAGTTTGTGGTCGGATAAAGTCATAAACTGAGCCTGCTACCTTTTCTTTTTATTGGTAAAAAGCTTGTCTAACTCTTGACTTTCTAAGTTCTGTCAGTCCTACAGTGGAGCCACTGCCTCCATAACCATGTTATAGATAAATCTCAAACGATTGTCAGCTGCCACATTCAAATAGTCACCAAGGTTTCATGACTAGCTCTTTTGAGCAGTTTAGCTTTTTAATAGTTATAAATAACCAAACTGCTGGTTTTGCACTCTGGACCAAGCCAGGCTGAAACAGTCAGCAAACACCTTTATATACAAAAGACAGCATTCTGGAAACAAAAGCACGACGTTTCGTGAATGATATGTAACGTAATCCGTGACGTATGCAGCAGTCAAAACAAAAGATTATTATTGGCTTGGTGGAACTTCTTCCTCTACCATTTTCATGAATTCATAAACTGATGTGAATGAATGTTGCTCGATGGCATCCGCAATCATTCAACTGCTTCATCAGTCGTTCTAGAATCGGACTGTGATGCAGCGCCAAGACAAAGAGTTTCATCTCCAAGTCAACTTCAAGCCAAACTGCACATAATATGTCTTATATTTTTGAGCACATCATTTTCCTGCAACGTTTTCAGAGTTTTTGCTTGAGGATAGCTCTTGTGACCTTCACGTCCAGCAGCTACTTCTGCTTTGAGTCGTTCTTCCACTTTAGCTGAGATGATCTCACGTTGTCACTTGTTGAAAGGAGCATCGCGACTCGTGTCAGTAGGAGTTAGCTGTATTTGTCTCATTCTCTCTTCTTCTTTTTTTTTTCCCCCCACCTCTGCATGCAGCCCTGAAGAGCCCAGCAGCATTTCACGAACAGCGGAGGAGTCTGGAGCGTGCAAGGGTGAGTGTCATAACTGCGGCGAGTTTCCTGCATTTCTTCAGAGAGGCGAAGCGCCCATACTCAAAACAGAGTTTTGGGTTTGTTTGTTTTTTTTGATGTTTCACAAAATCAAAGCTGTGCACAAAACTGTTAAGTAGCAATACCGTTGAGATTCCTGCTCAGGGTGCCCCCCAACCTCCCACTCCTTATTTTATTGTCACTTTTCTATTCCTTCCCCAGACTGAGGACTACCTGAAGAGGAAGATCCGGAGTCGTCCAGAGCGCTCTGAGCTGGTCAGGATGCACATTCTGGAGGGTGAGTTTTAACAACCTCAGGGACTTAACCTTTGTTTTGTCACAAATAAATGCTATAATTCATTCATTTTGAGTAATCAGTATAAGCACTATAAAACTAATTTCTTCAAGTTCAGTTGCATCTATCGTCTTAATGCTTTTTGATCCTTTCTATTTTCTATTTTTGATTGTTACATGAACATCAGCTTCTTTATATTTTCATTTCATTTTCAAACTGGGTCTGAATTCAAATGGAGGAAGAGGTAACACATGAACCAAAAACTTTGTATCTCTTATCTTCGGAAAGCCAGCTTCCTATGACAGCTCTTGTGTATGTCTCACAAGTGAAAATAAGCTCATTTAGTGATACTGTGTGTTTTGTTTGCTCAAGGTCAAAGTGAACGCCTTGATTGATAAATTTGCATGTATGCTTGATGTCCTGCTGTGCCCACCGCAGAGACGTCAGCGGAGCCGTCTCTGCAGGCCAAGCAGCTGCAGCTGAAGCGGGCACGACTAGCTGACGACCTCAACGATAAGATTTCTCACAGACCGGGTCCCATCGAACTTGTCCACAAGAACATCCTGTCTGTCAGCTGCCCTCTGCTGGGTAACTACACACACCTCAGACTTGTAGAGAAGACTTCTCACACTGTGACTGCTGTTTGCAGCACACACCGGTGATCACTGACACACACGCTGCATGCACACCAGAATTCATGAATACAGTCTGGAACACTTGCGACATTCAAACAAGCATGCTGATACAGGACGGCGTAACACACACACACTTGTGCAACATTCACCACCAGCTTTAAGATGAGGTGCAGGATTAAGCAAGATTTTAGGACAGAATATGCTGTACAAGTCACACTGAATGTGACTTGTACAGTGTTGCTCTCAGGTTGATGCTTCTAAACCAGGGAATTTCTGAGATTCCTCTAAAATTTCAGTCTGAAGACGCATCACGAGAGCACTCACAGCATCCACATGTTTAGCAACAGCTGAGTGCAAAACACGCCCACTACCACCGTTGTAGCTTCAGGATTCATCATCCTGCTGGATGTGATACCAACAGAAATTACGCAGCACCTCTGTTTGGACACACTTCTGTTTTGTAAGATGAGACACCCTGTGTTGTATAACTTCCCTAAAATAAGACGTCGCTTTTAACTTGCAGTTGAAAGTCGTTGCTGTTTGGTTGTAACTGTGGGCATTGAATTAAGTTGTGTGGTGTTGTTTTTTTTAATTTACGTGCAGCTTTTATTCTTCCTCGGACTCCTAAGACAAACAAACAGAAATGTAGTTCCATTGGATCTGTAAAGATTTGTCCTCTGTTGCAGATTCCCCAAAGGGAGCTGGAGGGGAGAGCTCATCTTTAGATGAAGACAGCAGCGATGCTCTGTCACCGGACCAGCTGACCAATCATGACTCTCCCCTGAGTGCCGTCACTCAGCTGTCCCCCTCTGACGTGCTCACCCAGAACGGGGACATTTCCCCCACACAGGTAATGCAACATAATAGATAAATGCAGTCGTTTAAAACGGAATTAGGACCACTTAAACTTCAGAAACATAACCACGCAGTGAGCTACAGTAACACATTTTGTCATCAGTTTCTCACACAGCCCCCTCCCCCACCTCCCCCGCCACCTCCTCCCCTTGTGAATGGCTCGGACACCTCTCCGCTCCCCAAAATAACTAACGGGACTACTGTGACTTCTGCATCCTCCCGCTCCTCTAATGGACACATCAAGGTATACTGGTCTTTCTGTCAAAAAGCCACCGCATGAGCACTCTTGAGTTCAACATCCTGCAGATTTCACGAGTTACTATAATTGTGACCTTAATCTCTATATGTGGAGCAGCTATAACTGGCTCACCCTCCCTCTCTCTTCATTTCCTCGCTTCCTCCTCCCCAACCCTGTTTCTCCTGGTTTATTGGCAGCAGTCTCAGGCAAAGACGAGTTCAGACCGCCCCCCACAGAGACCTAAGAAAGCAAAGGACAGCAAGCCCAAGGTCAGAAGAGTTCATTAGATTATTCCCAAAAAAGAGTGACAAATATTGTGTGTGTGTTGAGAACTACAAGTTTTCAATATGGTTTTGGTTTCTGTTCCTTTACTAACTCATATAAAGGGCTCCTCTCTCAACTTCAAGGTTTTTTTAATGACATTTAAAATGTATATGTTGACCGAGGAAAAAGTCATATTTCCCGCAACTGCAGTCCACCTTTAATGTTGTTTCATCATTGATTATAATCGACACAAAAAAAGCTCAGTTCAAGCACTGATGACATCATCAGTGTGAAGTTACATTTAAAGTAACTTCAGGATGCTGTTTGCATTTAATTTTGTAATGACTCTATTAATATTTCCTTTGTCATATATTATATGTGAATACACATGCATTCCTAATAAATCATATTTTATTTCCTGCTTCCCATCAAAGTAGCACAATAAATAAGAAAATTGAAACCGAAAACTGCCAGTTGCTCATGATGACACCACACTATCTATAAAGTCGCCTTTGGCTGCGTAATTGTGTTTTGCTTCCAATTTAGACGTAAAATTTGGTGACAGTTTGTCTGCTGCTTCTCTAAATTTGACGCCGTTTGCCTTTTAGAAGAGAGCGAATATGCAGACAAGAGTAAAGAGAAGTCGTGAGACTGCAATTTAACTTAGTTGCTGTCAAACGCAGAGGGGGAACAGGACAAGATTATGTTGAGATAAACAGCAATGTTTGTTTTTATATTTCATTACACATTACAGTGGTCTCGTAAACTTTTTTTTTCTTCATCTGAGAGAAGGTGAAGAAGCTCAAGTACCATCAGTACATCCCTCCAGACCAGAAGGCGGATAAGGAGCGCCCGCCTCAGATGGATTCATCCTATGCGAAGCTGCTCCAGCAGCAGCAGCTCTTCCTGCAGCTGCAGATTCTCAGTCAGCAACAGCAGCACTACAACTACCACACCATCCTGCCCGCGCCTCCCAAGTGAGTGTCGAGTGCATCCTTTTGTGTGTGAAGTGGAAGCGCAGATAAATGCTCACTGTCCTCCCCAGGAAATTTTCTTTTGTGGTTTGTTCTTCTCACTTGGCTGTTCTTTCTGTTTATTTCTGTGCTCCCTTTGTTTATTTTCTCCCCTCCTCGGTTGAGTCTGTAGTGCTTGTTGCCTAAAGCAGAAGTTACATCTAGAAATGACAGTCTCCTCTCAGTGTTTACATGATTTCCACAGCATCTTAAAAAGTCTTTTAGATCTTAAAAAAGTCTTAAATAGTCTTAAATAATTATAAGCAGGTCTTAATTTTACACTACCTGTAGTGCTCCTCCAACACTTTTTGCCTTTTTTTTTTTTCCATCTGTTTCTGTTGTTCTTGTACAAATCCCTCTGTCTTGTAATTAAGTACCCAAATTTGGTGAAATTTTATATTTTATGAGCAAAATGAATTTCTTCTTAGTAACCATGGTGATGATGTGGCGCAGGATGCGTTAATCTGTGCTTTAATGTCTCCTGTCTCCTCTCAGGCCACAAGCTGAGCAACCTCCCACAACCAGCTCTGGCCCGTCTCCGTCTCGCACTGTCAACACGACGACCACCGCGGCCCCGTCGAGTCAGGCCTCGACTCCCCGTCAGAGTCAGTCTGCAGTGGGAGGAGTCAAACCGGCAACCCTGCCAGCCAACCTGGATGAGTTCAAAGTAACTTTAACTTTTTTCTTTTTCTTTTTTTTTTTTTTGCTCTATCGCAGAAATAAAGCCTAATTTAATTTTTAATGTATTGAGAAAGAAAGGAATGCATCTTAGAATACAAGGGCAGTTCTTTACAATAAAAGCAGGTTTATCCTGCCAGTCCTGTTCACTAAGCAAGACTTCAAGCTCAATATCTGTTGGTTGTCTTTTTTTTTTTTTTTTTTTGCTGTTTTTTCTAGAAAGTCAACTTCTTTTGAAATTTATTTGTATATATTTCACTTCTCTGTCTTCTAGGAACCCTAACAGAGGGTGTTATTAGAATTGATTAATCACACTTCTGCAAACTATTTAAATTGTTGGATTCTTTTTACAAAGAACTCTTTTTTTTTTTTTTTTTTTTTTTTTAAACCTTTTCGTACACACACCTTCATGATAAAACAGCTGTTGTAATAAGCTCCTAATGAGAATGAAGTTCTATAATAATGTCTCATTTTCAACTTTTCAGCTCACTCAGTTCACAAACTAAAAGTTGTTTTTAAAGTTAAAAGTTTGAGAATCACCTCTTATGATTGAGGTCGATTCTTCTCATCGCAATTTGGGGATTTGAATTCTTATCACACTCATGAAACATGTTTTTACTTAAAGTATTTGCATCATTTTGCCCTTTAAAGGTCCATCTAAATAAAGTTCATCTGAACAAAGAGTTTCTGTTTGTTGGTGCTGATTTTGAGTCGAATCCTGCTGTAAAAAAATCCGTTCTGCTTTCTCATCATCTAGGTTGCTGAGTTGAAACAAGAACTGAAATTGCGGGGTTTGACCGTCTCAGGCACCAAGAATGACCTTATTGAGAGGCTCCGCAACTACCAAGAACAAAATGGCGGCACCACAACGGTTTTGAAAAATGGCACATCGCCATCAGGCCAACAGGGCTCCTCCTCAGCTGCTAACACCACCATGTCGACTTCAAACCCGACTTCCACCCCTGAGCATCAGTCAACGGAGGGCGGTTATAAGTTAGCTTTGTCCTCATTGGCTCAGGTGGTCCCAGGGCGGGTCATCCGCTTTGGCAGCACCAGCTCCAGCCCCCCAGTGTCTCCTACGCCGTCTGAGCGGTCACTGGCCGGGATGAGTCCAGATGAGACCAGCTGTAATGGGGACATGTTTGGGGAGATGGTGAGGTCTACATGCTAATGCCATGGTTTGTAGTTGCGTGAAGAAATTGTTTTCCACTCACTCTGCTCTTTTTTCATTTATTATCCTTCAGGTGAGTTCTCCCCTCACCCAGCTCACCCTTCACCACTCCCCTCAACATCCTTCAAACATCTCTACGCTCTCCGTAGTTAAGGAGGAGATTCAGACCTCATGCAGCTTCTCCAAGTCTTCACCTGCATCTGTGCAGCTGCCAGAGCTTCTGTCTGGAACAGCCATGGACACATCATCTTTGGACAAAGACCAGATGCTCCAGGAGAAGGACAAACAAATTGAGGAGCTAACCAGGATGCTGAGGCAGAAGCAGAGGCTGGTGGAGACTCTGAGGTCCCAGCTGGAGCAAGGCAAGATGGGAGGTGGAGTAGTGGTGAAGAAGGAAGGAAGTGAAAAAAGCAGAGCATCCCCAGAGGATAAACTTCAAACTCTAATAAAAGCCTCAACCATTCAGCCTCCCACGCTCCCTAATGGCATCGTCCTGACGGTGAAGAAGGAGGTGGAGCCTGTGGAAGGGATGGAGGGAGTAACAGAGGAGGCCCAGGCAAAGAAGCTGGCCCAGCCAATGCAGTGCTCTCAAGAAACCCTGCTGAGGCTGCAGCAGATTCACCGCCTGCAGATCCAGCAAGCTGAACAACACAAACGGCATCCGCAACCCAAACAGCAGCAGACTCAGGTGCAGCCGCAGAAGGTGGTGGAGGCAAAACAGAACCCTCAGAAACAGCAACAGCAGAAGAAGGAGGCTCAAATCCTCCTCCATCAGCAGCAACAACTGCAGCAGCTCATCATACAACAAACGCAGCAGAAACAGCTGCAGGCGCAGCAGAAGTTAGCGCAGCAGAAACTCGCGCAGCAAAAGCTGGTGCAGCAAAACCAAGTCAAGCAAACTCAAGGGCAGGTCCAGGCCCAGCAGAAGAACCAGGTTCAGCTGAAGCAGGTTCAGGTGCAGATCCAAAACCAGGCGGTGACGAGCCAGAAGCCCGGAGTGACCACCACCCAGCAGAGGAAACAGCTCAGAGCCCACCAGAGGCAGCAGCAGAAACAGCAGACGGCAGCAGCCACCACACAACAGGTGATGCACATTCTGCTGCATTCAAGAAAGCCATCCATATGATGTTCTACTGGTTTCTCTAAATTAAATGGTCTTTGGTCTGTGTTTCCAGGTGACTCCAGTTATTATCAACCAACAAAATGGCACTCCACTCCACACTCAAGCCATTTCATTAGACCTCCTCAAGGCTAACGGTACACCCACACTGGTCACCGATAGCAACGGCAATCACTACCTGATCGCTCTCACCAGTCACAGCACAGACGGGCAGAACGGAGTAACTTCACTGGCCAAAACCAACGGACGCATCACACTGCAGGTAAGCACAGTTTGCTTACAGAAAGATCGTACAGTCACAGGCTCACTTTGAGTCTCAAACCTATTCCAACCCAGCCTGTCCTAACTGGTCTAGGATGATTAATGGGATTAATGTGGCTGGGATTGTGGTGCAGTGGTAAGAATAATAATAAATATTATTATTCTGTCATTTTTTCAGAGATTGCAGTCAACTCCAAGTAAACTCCCGAGCACTGACAACCAATCAAAAGAACAGGCGGCTGAACCTGCCAGCCAACCAGACAAAAAGGTACAGCAAACGCTTTTACACATTCACCTTACTTCACTTTTTGTGCAAGTTATTATGTTATTGAAGATGCTTTTAATATATAATATCATTTCTTATACACAAAGGTATCTGACTGAATGTTATTTTGTGACTGTACTTTGATGAGTCTATGTAAAAGCAGTACTTAATCATGCCATAAGGTGGCGCCACTGACAGTTTGAAAGAAATGATCAAAATTCAACAAATCTGACAGTAAATGAAATCATTTCTTAAAAGTCAAACTGTCATTCGAGACCATCCAGAGCACTGTTGTGGAGTGTGAATGTGCGTTTGTCTCCGTCTCCCCTCAGGGACAGAAGCCAGGGCTGCACTTAGATACCAATGGCGCTCCACAACCCGCCCTGCCACACACTGCTCCTCCCAACCTGCAGCCTTTCTTTGACGACATGTCAGACACTGAAAGCCAAAGCAACTTAATGTCGTCTCTGAAGGTAACGCCGCCACCTTCCTGCTGAGGAGATCCCATATGCATGTCATGCCTACCACTCTCTCTTCACATGATGTAAACTTTTCTCCTTGTTTTTTATTCCCCCTCCCTCCTCTTCTCTCATTTCATTTCTTCATCACATCACCCTGGCAGAGACAGGAAGTGTGCCCGCCTTATGACCGGCACACACTGTTCACCCCTCCCTCTCCAAAACCCAACACCTCCCTTTCTTCTCAGCACTCCAAAGTATGTCCTCCAGCATGTATTTTCTTTCCCTCATTCTTGTTGTATTGATTTTCTTTTTCTGTCTGTCTGTGCCTCCATTTTCCATCTTCTCACACCCTGAAGTGTGCGTGCTCATGTTTCCGTTCTCAGAGGGCAGATGTTGAAGGGGTTTGACCGTTTTATTCAGTGTTTGCCATTTCTCAGTACCTCACTTCATGAATTTTCTGAAGAGGTTTTCTCTTTGTGTGATTTATTTCTGCTTCTGTCAGATGTCAAGTGCCCAGAATGCATGTCAATGTTGCAAATGTGTTACGTTTAGATGTAAAATGTCTGGGCTGCTGGGTGGCGTCGCGTTTAGAGCAAGTGGCCGATGTACTGAGGCTGTAAGTCCTCCTGCAGTGGTCACGGGTTCGACTCCCAGCTCTTTGCCGCACGTCTTCCTCATCTCTCTCCACCCTCTATTTCCATCCAGCTACTGCTAATAAAGGCCTCTAGAGCCAAAAGTACCTTTTAAAAAAAGATATGAAATGTCTGCAAGGAGGAAAATAGCAGCGTGGTGGTCAGTCAAGCCCTTCATAAGAAAATGAGAACCAAACTTGTCACTGCAACCGCAGCACATTGTATTCTTGTCTGACAAGACCTCAAAGTATTTGTTTTTTCCGCTAATTATACATTTATGTGACTCATGTTAAAACATTTTCTTGTTTCCTGTTGCTTGAAATGAGTCAGATGTTCTGCATTTCCATATTCAAGGTTAATTTGATTTTTCACTCTTAAGTGTGTGATTAAACTGAATCCGGTTTTTGCTGTTGCTTAAAAATAAAACAAAAACAAACTAAGATTAAGCAAAAAAAAAAAAAAAGCCAACTTAAATTAAACTTGAATTAGATGAAATAGACAAAAGAACAAGCTGCTGAAGTTTGGTGTTGGTCTCTTTAAACGCTTAGGACTGACAAAAGCCAAGCATTTTTTGAAATACATTTGAAAGCTTTGCAATCTAAAGTAAAGAGAAATATGAATTTTAATCTTGGTAATGGTTCGTGGTTCTTTGTTAAGAAGAAATATTGGCCGTGATGCAGTGGATAGAGCCAGTTGCCTTCTTTCCTGCAACCACAAGGTCTCACCTTGTTGCTGAAACAAATTGCTTTGCTTTGCTTTATATGAGAGCTAAATAGTGCAAATTAGTGCTTTGACCTAATTTTCAGGAGGATGTTTTTAAAGATATGTATATATATGTGATGTTTAACTGATAAGGAGGAGCATGCTTATGAAGATGGGCTCATACCAGATGTGAAAGAGCCAAAGCTGAGTTTATGTTTCAGTGCAGCTGCCAGAGATTTGTTTGCTTGTGTAACTGGTGTCTGATGAATGTTGCCCTTTGCTTTCAGGAAAATAGTGTGAACAGCCAGCAGATGGACGACCTGTTTGACATCCTGCTCAAGAGTGGAGGTAATAAACATTTACGAAAAAGAATAGAAAGGTACATGAGATCATATGTCAGTCTGCATTAATGACTTTTTTCCTGTCTTCCCTCAGAAATCCCCGGCTTCAAGGCCAACCCAGACCCTTCCCTTGCCCCTCTGCACTCCGACCCACCCTCCCCATCTGCTGCCCCGTCCTCGCTCCACCTCTCCCCTCCGTCTGCCGCAGAGCCGCTCATCTCCCCTCAGTCGTCAGCAGGTGAGGCCTGCACCGGCAGCGGACGCCTGGAGGACTTCCTGGAGAGCACCACGGGCACCTCGCTGCTGGGCATGGAGCCAGACGGCGGCCTGACGCTGATTGACGACCTCCACAGCCAGATGCTGACCACGTCAAGCATACTGGATCATCCCCCCTCCCCCATGGACACGTCCGACCTGGGCTTCTCCCCCCATTCTTCGGGGCTGGACTTCGGCGACCCCAGTCTAGACAGCATGGAATGGCTGGATATACCTATGGTGGGGAGCGCGGCCGGGGGCAATGACAGCCACGGAGGGGGGAGGGAAGGAGGAGGAGCAACAGGGGAACGAGATGCAGGGACGAGTTTGGCCCCTCTGGCGCCACACACTCCACCAAGTGTGTTTTCTGCAGATTTCCTGGACAGCACAGACCTGCATCTGCACTGGGAGTCGTGTCTGTAGTCGCTCATGCAGACGCACACAGATGGACAAGCGGTCGCTCACACTGTGTACAGGCTCCGTCTTTATTTCATGCACCTACTTCTCTATGCTGTATTTACCACTGCTGGGGGGGTCACTGGCACACGCAAACACACATCCGCACACACACATTTTCACACAATTAGTCACTGGCTGTTACTGTATGCGAGCTGATGTGAAATGTTCCAGAAACGTTAAAAGTTAAACTCATAGAAAGGACCTGAAGTTGGTGGAACTGAGGTGAACTCTTAGAAACCACATAGTAGAATGGCTGCGGTCAGACTCCTAAAAACCCCGTCTCCTGTGTCTGGACCTGCATTTTTAACTGGTTTCAGTGAAACAGACAGAATCTTGGCAGATTCGCAGCGTGTCAGTGCCTCCTAAACTTTGCACTTTGACTGAATCTGATTGGTTTAAAGTGGGAGTTCAGGTGGACGGCTGGATCTTAGCACAGGCTGGCGAGATTGAGAAAGCCGCTGCGTGTTGTGTTGATCAGCTGAGCCACTGGTTGTGTACAGAAAGGCAGCTGTTGGCAACCTGAACCCCGCCCACACTAGTCAAAGTAACAACTGTCATTGGTTGTCAGTTGCTATTGAATTGAACCACATCAGTGGCAACAGTTTGAACTAAGGCCTCATTGGAGGTTGCGTATTATTGGTAACATTATGGTAGACCACTATGTATTGCTGTATATGGGGTGTATATTATCAATTGTCAATACAACTATTTTTCTTTGCGGGTTGTTTAGAGTCGAGCTAGCTGGCTGGGGAAAAGAGGGTTAGGGTGGGGCTTCCAAAACACTCGGTCCCTGTCATTTTTTTTTAAAGAAAAACTAAAAAAAATAAACATACAATACAAAAAAAAACCTCAAAGCAGTTGTTTGTTTTTGTTTTTTCATTTTCAGAACACATTTCCAGGCTTGGCAAAATTCACAATGACTTTTGACACATGCAAAGAAGAACTCAGTTTAATTGTTGCAGGTGAAGAGACAAGCCACAAGAGGGCGCCATTGTAAGGAAATCTGTTGTCTATGGTCATACTGAGCAATTCATTTAAATTAATTTGCTGAAATTTCAATGTTTCTGCGACAGAGCGACATGTTCATTGATACTCGGTAATGAGTCAGAGTGATGTGTCACGAAGAAACAAGACTTAAAACATCAACATTATTTCAAAAATATAAGACTCCTGCTCCTTCTTCCTTTTTTTTGTGCCTTTTTCACCTTTCACATCGGACTTGCTGATTGCTGTTCACTGGTAAGCCTGTCTCACCACTACTCTGACCCTCTGTTGCAAATGGAAAACAGTCTTCCCACTGAGACTTCAAGTTAAAGGGAAATCACGTGTCTTTTTTTTTTTCTTTTTCAAGAACCATGAGAGCAGGGGAGTCTTTTCTATCATCAAAAGCAAGTCTCTTGCCAACATTTTCTCTGCAATCACGACAGAGTGATGTCTCCTATTTTAGCAAGGGCGGCTGAATATGTGGTTATTAAAATGAGTCAGCAGGATGCAATGCTGAATAAAGAGGCTTCAAAGACTGCACCACAACAGTTCAACAGCAGACACTTGATTGGAGCTACAATTACTGCTGAAAAATTGACCAATGATCCGAGTTTAAAGACAGAAGTTTGGAAAAGGTCTGGTAATTAGCTCACATTTCAGATGAGCTCTTAACACCAGATTTGACTGTGCTGCGCACAACACGTGCAGCTCTTCCATGAACTGCATCAAAGCATGCAACAAGCCCGGTGTGCTGTCACAAAGTCACTGCCCACAAACACATGCTGCACCCCCGTGCAGCATCAGCGCCCATCTCCCTCCCATTCACAAAGCAGATAAAACTCCTGAGGCCATGCCCCTAATTAACTACAGCGAGCTCCAAAAGACTGGAGCATCACGAGGGCTAAAGAGAGTTTTTGAATGCCACTGACAGGAACCCGTCACCCTGCAGCCAGCGCTCATGCATGATGTTTAATCACACGTGCTCGGAAAACCTTTTTATCAGCACTGTGTAAAATGTAGGAAGACTGAACGCTGGAGGCAAATTGTTGAAGTGTGGTATGACATCATGAAGTGGGTGTCCAATGTTCTGGATTTTCTTCAGATTATTAGGTTTACGTTGGTTGACTCAGCTTTTCTGAACAGATATTAATTGCCGTCTTGTCAAAAGCTAGACTATAACATCCAAGTTAAACACGTTTGCTCATTCAAAGCATAAAAATAAACCAGGCAACACCGCTATAGTTCATTAATGAACACTGTGAGTCTTGTTTTTCAGTGCTCATAAAAGTCAAATGCTCGATACACACTCTGGTTTTTCATATTATATTACACATAAGTACTTTAATAAGTTTATGTTCTGTTCCTTCGTGTTAGAGGGAGGTTTGGGTGAACATATATATTGTATCCGGAGGCTGCTGGTCGCACTAATGTGTCCAATGAGGGCAGGCATGTACAACAGACTGAATACTGATCAAGATCAAATCTAAAAGTGGTAAAGATCACCATTTGTGACGGTGGATATCCATGTCCAAAACCCCAAACCAAGAGAGCCATAATGACATCGCTGTAACACCATATGCAGCCTTTTCTCAGATTTCAGAACTGCCCTAAACCAGCAGGTGAACTGGGTTCTTGCTTCTGTTTATTTCCAGAGAGAACCATCTGGAGGTCCCTAAACCCCAAAGCAGGATTAGTTGCTTGTGGCTCAAAGTTAGTTTCTTTTTTAATGGGGTACATTTCCATGGCAACATACACCCACCGGGCACTTTATCAGATCCACCTTGTTAGTAAAAGCTTGGACCCCCTTTTGCTTTCAGAACTGCCTTAACTCTTTGTAGCATACTTTCAACAAGATGTTGGAAACATTCCTCAGAGATTCTGGTTCATATTGACATGAGAGCATCACACAGTTGCTGCAGATCTGTCAGATGCACATCTATGATGCAAATCTCCCGTTCCACCACATCCCAAAGGTTCTCTATTGAACTGAGATCTGGTGACTGTGGAGGCCACTGGAGTCCAGTGAGTCATTGTCATGTCAAAGGAAACCAGTTTGTGATATATGAGCTTTGTGACATGGTGCATTATGCTGCTGGAAGTAGACATCAGAAGATGGTCCACTGTGGTCATAAAGGGATGGACATGATGAGCAACAACACTCAGGTAGTCTGCGGCATTTAATCTGCTCAACTGGTACTAAGGGGCCCAAAGTGTGCCAAGAAAATATCCCTCACACTATTACACCACCAGCAGCCTGAACCGTTGATACAAGGCAGGATGGATCCATGCTTCATGTTGTTTATGCCAGATTCTGACCATCTGAATGTTGCTCGAGACTCGTCAGACCAGGCAACGTTTGTCCAGTCCTCCACTGTCCAGTTTTGGTGAGCCTGTGCAAATTGTTGCTTCGGTTTCCTGTTCTTAGCTGACAGGAGTGGCAGCACCATGATGTCAAGATTTTTACCCCAATAATCTCCCATAACCTTCCGTGCACAGAAAAGAATCGACAGCCAATGCTTTTGAGCCTTCTGCAAGACAAAACATCGCTTCTCTGGAGCTATCCAAGGTCATTTTAGTGTGTGAAACAGCTACTCTACAACGAGTTCACACTGGGCTTTTCATTCCTCTCTTTTGTATAAAATACTTGTGCTACAGTCTTTTGTCATCCCATCAAATACTGCTGCTGTGCTGTCGAACGACCCCTCGCATGGAATAAAGTGCACTTGAACATTCAAATAAGTCTAATTCTTGGAAATGAGCTCAGCATGATGTTATTCCTGCTTAGATATATATATATATATGTGTGTGTGTGTATACATATCTATCTATCTATCTATCTATCTATCTATATATATATATATATATATATATGTATATACATATAAAATTATAGCTTTTTCTG